>CM042076.1:716215-1316215 GCA_023509865.1 Trypoxylus dichotomus
ATGGTAAAATCTGAGGTAAAAGTCTTCCATCTTTTAAAATACGGAATATGATGTTAATAGAGCATTCATTTCGTTTTCAGGTTAAAGCAGGTATCGCCATTAAATGTCTCGGTACGAAGCTTCAAGCCGCAAAGGAAAATAGAACATCCTTAGAAACATTCTTACACGAATGCGAATTCCAACAGAGCTATTTGCAGGATCAGTTACATTTAGAACAAATTGATCGGATGGAACTGAGTAGGGAAATGGCAACTGTTGATACGATTATAGACATACTAAAAGCAAAATTTAGAGCGTACGAGGATAATTTAGGCAAATTCCAATCGGAAATGATTGAATACAAGGAAAAACACGACCAAATGTTAAAGAATTATTTGCAATACGAAGAAGAGTTTGAAAAAGAGTTCGGAATGAACAAAAGTATGATTGAAAAATATAGAAATGAATTAGCAAAGAAACAGCTAAACATGTCGGAAACCGAAGAAGAATTTATAAATAAAAAAATTAAATTAGAAGGTGATATTCTTAAGTCACGTGAAGAATTATCCAAGGCGAAAGAAAATAACGAGGTATTGCTAAGAAAGAAAGCCGAGGCTATTGAAGGACTTAACAATAAGGAAGAAGATATGAAGACACTGCAGGAGAAATTAAATTCTATTACTGCCGAGAGAATTAAAGCATCGCAGCAGCAACAAGACAATGATAAGATGAAAGTTGTAAAGAAACATTTGGAAATAGAATTCTTAAAACAAAGGTTAGTATACACAGGTTTCGATTAAAATTTAATCGGGAATGACGATGGATTTGAAACTTTTTGACAGATTAACGAACCAACATGAGTATTTAGATGAACTGATTAAAAAGTCGGACTCCCTTGAAAGTGAAAAGGAAAATTTGTTAAAAAGTAATAACGAAATGAAACGGGAAGTGTCTGAAAATCAAAATAAATATGAAGAAGCAGTTAAAAGCTTCGAAGCAAATAAAGCGGCATATAAAAATGAATTATTAATATACGTCGAGAAAAAGAAGGAAATAGAACGGGAAATTGAAAAAATGGATGCCAACATTATGGCTGTGACTAATAGTAACGAAGAATCTAATAAAGTAAGTCCACTTAGTAATTATAGTTGTTATTAATATCCAAATGTGTTACCAATCGAAGAAAACACTATAAGTAACACTGTTCGATAGTAAAAGTAGTGTAGAATAAGGACACAAGTTTCTATTTTTACCACTTATTTCGTAAGCTCTTATAACCTGTAATATTAACGAAATTGACAAGTTATGAAACATTTGAAATAGCTAGATTGTAAATAGTCACACGTTTTAAGAAATTTTAGAGCCTGCGTAGAAAATAATTTGCATGTGTGATACAGTTTTTACTTTCAGTCGGTAACACGGTTAACATCGGGAGTGCACGTGTTCTCAAAACGCTGCGTTCCGAAGTATTAATAAATTTGTATGAGTGGAGTTTACTGCTGTACCTGTGAATCATACAACCACACTGTCTTTGCAATTATTACTGTTAATGGAATGTCTAATTGTAGCGTCATTTTGCCATACACCCTCAATATTTCTTACTTATTGGTCTTTTGTAATGTTCATAAATTTTATACTTGTATTTGTAAATTATCGCGTTGGAAACACACAAAACCTTCAATTTATAAGGTGGCCCTAATAAAATGGACAGGGACTGCATATGTCTCTTTGCATTTACGTCATTCGACACATATAATTGTGTTATATAAATTTATTCTCAGAAATTAGAAGCCTTGAAGGAGACTATAGACAAGGCGAACGCTACGATTTCATATTTGAACGGTATCAAAGAGAACTTAAAAGCCGAAATAGAAGAGCGGAAAGCGCTGAATCAAGAACACACAGCGCAAAACGAGTCCCTGAACAACACCTTAGCCGATTTGCAAACTGAAATCTCACAGTTAGACAGCGACTACGCAGAAGAAGTACAAAATTTTAGTGTTTTACAATCGACTTTTGCTAAAGAAATCAAAGATCTCGAGGAAATCTTAGACGGTCTTAAGGCGGAAGAGATAGCACTGACGAAGGAAGAGGAAGAATTCGGAAAGCTCAAAGTCGAAGACGAGAAACGGAAGGAAGATCGCGACGTCGAACTGAGAGGATTAGAGGACAAGCTGAAGACGCTGAAGGAGGAAGAAGATTTCGCCACCTCGACCGTTAAAGATCTAAGCGGGAAACTCGAGCAGAAAACCGAAAAACGCGACAGCCTACACAACCAATACAGAAAGCTTCAAGAGGAAATCGATCGACTCGAGGAGCGCGTGAAGACGGTTAAAAACGATGCGTCGATTATAAAACCGGCGACCCCCTTTCAGAAACTCGCCGGTATTTTGAAGAATTCCAACGTTAAGTCGCCTACGAAGAAAGTTACCTTCAATAAGAGCGCTAATTGGGATACTTTGAGCGAAAGTAGCACGGAGGCCCTCTTTGATTCGTTGCTGAAGAAGAAAAGTTCGTCCACGGTCGAAAGTAAACCTTCCAGTTCGGCGATTAGTGTAAGTATCGATCAAAGAGGGATTCGATTGTATTCTAAATCTGTTGGTTTCAGGAGATGATTAATTTTCTACGTGGAAATTCACCTCCAGTGCGTGAAACTGGTAAATAAAGTATAAAATATGTTTATATAGAATTGTTTAATTTCTTCAGTTACTTGTATTACCAATAGTTTATATTTGTTCTGGTTCAAATAAAAGATTTTTCTTCTCATTCCGTATTGGAAAACGAACATATCTCAATCTATTCATATTATTATTATTTTGTGTATAACCATGGGCGGAAATTTTAACCCCGGAGAGCAACTCGGCCAGTACCACGCCTATTGTGCACCCATGTGACTTTAGTCACTCAACTGGGTTGTACCCGAACAACAAACTTCATAATCTGCTCGAGCGGTAATTTTCCTAACTAGGGTCCGTCAAGCTGAGCATCCCTAAGGTAGTAATAATAGAAAGCCCAGCAATATTCCCCGAAATATGAGATAAGAGAATAATTGGCACAATGGGTAACGATTAGAACCGTAATTTAGCAAATTCGGGTAATTGCCGAAATTTCTATTACGTCAAGGTTTTCACCTGAATTTAATTAATACTAAGTACATACAGCGTGATTTTATATGTTTGAGGACAGTTTAAATTTCGCGCGGTGGATTCTAGGGGATTTGACATGTTAAGAGTGGCCATTGTGAGTATCGGTCCTGTCAACTGCCTGTGCGACACGTTATTTATATTCATTTTATTCGTTATTATTTGAATATTGAACAATGTCAACATTGAAAAATGCACATTCAAAATAGAAATTTGTTCGGTTGTACCGAACAACTTATGTGAAAATTATGTAATTGTACACTGTCATAATAAAAAAATTCAGTAAGATATCTTATTTCCATTTAGTTCTTACTTATGCCGCTAATTCAAGGAAATAAGTGCATTCTATAATATTAAATTTGTATTTTTCAATTTCATGTATATAAATTATGCATGTCTATGGAACCTTATTCCCCGCAACGGCCATATCTTGAAGTATGTGATCAAACTTATGAACGGTAGTGTATATACATAAGTACATTTCATCCAGAATTGCCAACTTAAAAGTACCCATTTTAGCAAAATGTTATCTATATTATATATTTGCTTATACGTATATAAACTATTCGAGCTACTGCACATATAGAAAGTCCATTCGATACCATGTTGATAAAATTCCACGCATTCAGAGGCGACGCATACCTATATCAATATACGTAAAAGTACCGCTTCCGTGGTCGATCCGTTTCCACGTGCGGTTTTTCCTGCGAGTAAATCAAAAAAAACCGTTAAGGAATCTAATACAATAGAATGTTATCTACAATATCCGATAATTCGTAGAGAAATTAGATTTTCCCGACATATTCCATGAATTTTTATTATCTATCTGGGAATATTGAAAGTTAACTATATAGTAACATTAGTTAGGAAGGGGGTGGTCATCTTGCGCATAAAGTACTAAATTATGTCAAACTATATGACATTAATATTATAAATCGTTTAAACCGGGAAAATTTTGTAATAATCGGTGTTTTAAGAATGAGTGCACCCCTTTTATTCGCGTGTTCGAAATGTTTCTCCAGGCATCCATTCGAAGAGCTCTCCGCCGGACAGCAGTTGTGCAAAGTAAGTTGTTTATATTACATATAGGTTATACGCATATGTATATATATATACACACACATAAGAGATAGAAAGTTGTTGTTTCTCGTGATGCATAAACATATTTGTACGTATTCCGTTCCTATTAACGGTTAGCCAAATTGATCTATTGTATAATGCGTTGCAATTAACGTTTCTGCGTTGTTATTTTTATATCATTTTTCGCTCAGGAATGTCGTGGAGCATTTCCTATGGTGAAATGCACGTATTGTCGTTCGGAATTTCAACAGACATCCAAAGGAAGCACGAGCACGATATGTAAAAAGTGCGAGCAAAACGTTAAAGCGTACGGCAAGCCAACCGCTTGCGAATACTGTAATATAATTGCTGCGTTCATAGGGAATAAGTGCCAGAGGTGCACGAATAGCGAGATCAAATATGGTCCACCTGTCAACTGTGAACAGTGTAAACAGAAATGCGCGTTTGATCGTCACGATGACGATAAAAAGGTAAATATGTTATATTTGATTTACGTGCTTGATACTATTTGTCATTTCTCGACACGCTTCTAGGTTGATGGCAAATTGCTTTGCTGGCTGTGCACCTTATCGTTTAAAAGGGCATTGGCCAAGACGAAACAATCAGATGCAGATCGACACGTGATCAAAATGTCTCAGTTACGGGAGAGCAAGCATAAAGAGGGAAAGTGAGTATTAGGTTATCGGTTGTGCTTAGGTGTGTGCACTGTACAGCGTATCGGCCGTTTTAGGTTACGGAGCCATAGTAAGCGACCACAACGGATCGATGTGACCAAGATGCCACCTAGTGATGCGGATAACGGACCTCCTAGTAAGGCGCCGAGAAATAACGCCGGACCTGGCTTGATAAGAGCTGATGTTGATCCTAATAGTTCAGACCATATGGTCGCTATGACACAACTCAAAGAGCAGATCGCCAGCTTGCAGAAGCAGTTGAATCAGAGAGATGCTCAATTGCTTAGTAAAGATAAATTGGTGGGTAATCGGTAGACCTTATGTGTCTTTTTAGTCGGTGTTAGATTTCGTTCACAATTGATGGGGTTATCGTTGCATTTTATTTAAATTCTATTGGTCCTCTCGTCCCTAAATCTAATCTTAAACTTTGCTACCGCAATGTAGGAGTGTATTTACTACTTTTTATATACAATATGCTACTTTAATCCGCAATCAAGATTTTTAATACACAAGGCGTGATTTTGACTCATTTAATCAAAGGGAGTGAAGTACACTAGGGTGACAGAATGAAATAGACACCTACTAATTAAAAAAAAATATTCTATTCTCGCTATATGTATATACAAAATATTTTAAAATTTTTAAATTAGACTAATATTTTGTCGATCCACCTTTACTTGCGTGAAGTGCTGCGAGTCGTCGTGGCATAGAATCTATTAAATGATTAATGGTGTCTTCTGGAATATTTAACCACTCTTCTCTAACAGCTGCCGCGAGTTCTTCCTTATTGCTGGGTTTTCGGGGTCGTTTCGCCATATTTGTCTCGATTATGTGCCAAACACTCTCTATCGGATTCGTGTCTGGTGATTGGTCTGGCCATGGTATAATCCGAACCCTCTGTTCCTCTTTCCATGCGGTTGTTGTTCTTGCTTTGCGGCAGGGTGCTCCATCCTCCATAAAAGTGGCGTCTTCTTTAGATAAAATGGCGTTGTCGAATATCGGTAGTAGTCCTTCTGTTAATATTTGGATATATTTTGCCGCATTTATATTTCCGTCGCAGATTACTAATTGCGTTCTTCCACCATACCGTATCGCGCCCCACACCATGATGTTCACACCGCCGTATTTCACCGTCTGATGCAAAAATTTGTCGTCCAGTTGCTGTGACGAACGTCTCCATACCCAAGTACGACAACTATCATTGAATTAGCAGTATCTGCTTTCGTCTGAAAAAATGACAGACCGCTAAAACTCGGGCTTCGTTCGCATTTCGATTGCCCAATCCATTCGGCGCCGTTTTTGAAACGCCGTAAGAAGAGGTTTTTTCTTTGCCACCCTTTTATACATCCCCACACTGTGGAGGTATCGTAGAACGGTGCGCTGACTTTTCTGTGAAGTTGCCGCAAGTTCAGCTGTACTTTTTCGCGGTTCTCTTAACACTTCGCGCAAAAGCACCCTTTTACTTTCTTCAGAAGGTCCGGCACGACCTGGTCTCGGCTCCGCCCCTGTTTTTTCCTTGCGTTTAAATTGTGTAATCACACGGTTAACTGTGTGGACAACGAATTTACTTATTTCACGTTGCGAAGCGCCGCGTTCACTCTGGCCAACGATGCGACACCCCGTGTGAAGTCGCTAATATCAGTTCAATTCATGTAGTTTTGCCATTGTTTTGATTGACGTGCGTTGTCTTGATGTAACAAAATTTTTTTCTTTGCCATATGCGGTCGTTTCTTTGCAATTTCGGCCTTCAAACGCTCTAATAACGCTATATAATATTCACTGTTGATGGTATTTCCTTTCTCAAGATAGTCGATGAATATTACACCACGCACATCCCAAAATACCGAGGCCGTAACCTTTCCAGCCGATTGTTGTGTTTTCGGGCGCTTTGAACGAGGTTCACCAGTTGTTGTCGACTCAGATGACGATCGTTTTGATTCCGGAGTGAAGTGATGGATCCATGTTTCATCCATTGTCACATATCGACGCAAAAATTCCATTAAACATGGCCAAACACTGTTCAGAATCATCAACACGTTCTTGTTTTTGGTCAACAGTGAGCAAACGCGGCACCCACTTTGAACAGAGCTTTCTCATTGTCAAATGCTCATGCAATATAAAGCCAATACGTTCCTTTGATATCTTTACGATATCAGCTAACTCACGCAACTTCACTTTTCGATCATTCAAAACGATTTTGTGGATTTTTTTGATGTTTTCTGGTGTTACCGCCTCATTTGGACGTCCACCGCGTTCTGCATCATCGGTGTCTCTACGACCACGTTTGAAGTCAGCAAACCAACGTTTTATTGTTGTTTCTGATGGAGCGGAGTTCCCATAATACTTTTCAAGCCATTGCTTCGCTTGAACGGTATTTTTTCCCATCAAGAAGCAGTGTAAAATTAAAACATGAAATTGTTTTTGATCCATTGTTTTGAAAATAACAAAACTAGCGTGATTCTTAGCACAATAACTCACAAACTAATGAATAGAATATCATGAAATTTTAACCGTTGTCTTTTGAAGGTTAGTACTAACTGAGAGAAAGGTGACTGCAATAAAACTAGCGTCATCTATGTGTTAGGCCCAGGACTTTTCAGCCCATGTGTTAGTTATTATGAGAATCCATCCTCAACAGTATCACGTCAAGAGTTAGAACTTGTCACTACTCTGACTCGAAAAACGCTGACATATTATTCAAGCCTATAAATTCTGTATTACCATAAAGTCTATCGGGATCATGATTGTATTGTTGGAATTGTTTCCGAGTAAATTTTACTCGAAAAATTTCTCATTGTTGAACACGCCGTATAGAAACTATAGTACATTAATGCTACGCCAAACCTAAGCCAACTTCCTACAAATCTACAAGCAAATTACGATCCATCTGCGATAACACAAAAGACGTCTTCCAATTTAGACTCTTTCGAGTTCTTTTTCCATGCGTTGGTGTCGTAACCGCTTTCTATAAACCGAAAATTTTTCCTCGGTAGAAATCCGTCGTCTTTCTCCAGCGATCGTGCCTCAATATGAAGTAGGCCGTGGCGGATCGTTAATTTATAAGATCGTTTCATGTTCTACACTCCGTATTGATTTCATTTTTAGATAACGGAGCTCAAAGCCAAGCATTTTACCGTCGAAAACGAATTCCGTAACAAGATCAAGACGGTGGAGAAGGATCACGAGAACAAAATCGAAATGCTCAACACCCGGATACAGAATCTGCTGAAGGAGATCGCGAGTCTATCGAAGAGTACGAAACGAGACCGAATCGCAGCCGCCCGGGAAAGTTCGAATAATAGCGGCAGTGGAACAGACAGTCCTAACACACAGTAATCAAACTTATTACTACGTATAAGAATTGAAATCCTTTTAGTTACGTTTATACATATTGTGTATAGAATGTCCACGTAATACAAGAGGTAAAATAAATATATATATATACATAGAAATATAAAAACAAATTGATTAAACCGGATATATTTCTATAGGTGCACAAATTTCAAACGTATCAAGTGATTATGTAAAAGTAATTATCGTTTCTCCTTGAAATCATGTTCGAGAAGCATAGCATTGAATATCCCTTTTACTCCCAAGGAAACTTGCATCGTGTTCGATAATACATTTAATTGTTTTGCTGCTTTTGACCTTTTCAAACCAAACAAAGAAATTTAATGCACTCTATTTCTATTGCAACAACCTATTGGTAATCTTAACAACGGTAAATTTGATAGAATTGAATACGGTATACAGGGTGGCTCAAATTCGACGTAATTTTGCGAGGAGAGATAAATGATAGAATGAGATGAAATGTCACTTACGTATTCAGTCAATCACTGCTAACACATGACGATTGTAAGGACTGTGTGGATGTACAATTTACAGGTATAGCAGTAAACTCCACTCACATAAATTTATTAATTATGCGGAACGCAGCGTTTCCGACTGTCAGTCGGTAACACGGTTGTTACCGACTGCTAACACTTTTAAATTATTCAAACGAAGATTGCTTACATTTTTGTATTCTTTTTACCGTTTATTGTAGTTGAAATAAAAAAGTATAACTAAAAATGTCACATTGAAAATATTTTAGTTCAGTAATACACGTCCGTTTTAGTATACTACCAAGTTTTCATTTTCTTGTTTTATATACCAATCGAAGCAGTTCTTCATGAGACATCCTGTATATATATATATATATATATATATAAAAAAACTACATTGAAATGTAAAAACATGCGCGCATTTGTAAGAATCTTGAAAACGCTAAGATACATAAAATTTTATTATGACTTTATCTAGAAGAGAAAGAAACCAGCCTGCGTTGAATTTGCGCCACCCTGTATAGCAGCAGAATCAATTTATTTTATACGCAGAACAAGTAAATGAGATGGAATTCAAAATACGGACAGGTGTTACTTTGTATGCGTTCCCATCGTTTTCCATTCGAATCGGTGTTTCTTTGTGCCATCTTGTTAAGCTCGCAAACATACGGGGTGATCTGTACAAGCACAACATTTTCACTAGTATCACAGTAATAGTCAGACAGATGCTTTTCTTTTTCGTATTAAGAATAATAGGCAGGTAATAAACACCAGGTGTAATTGACATATTGCTTGGCTAAAAATTGGCTAAATTATGTTATCCTTTTGAAGACGGTGTTTACGGTGATGCTTATGGTATTTTTTCGTCATGAACAATGATCCATTTTGAAAAAATGCTATCCGTATCTAGAAATATCGTCTTATTCGGTTAAAATTTTAGGAAGTCCCATTCTTTGAATGTCTTTGAAAATGGTTTTTATTTTCTGCTATAGTACCCAGAAAAAAATTGAAAGTCTACTATATTTTGGTTAGGTATTCAGCTTCAGCAACCTTTTCAAAATCACTTTATTTTATTCGTTATTTGCTTTGTTGTTGACATTATTGTCGATTTTCTCCTTGTAGAAAAAAAGGCATATTTATAAATTAATTAAAGGTATATTGAATCACCCCGAATTCCGTTCATCAACAAAAATAAATGATAACGACGACACTTTCTGTAATGGTGCCTTATTAATTTAGCCTTCCAGCTTGTTTTACGTATCGTTGTTAAAATGATTATTTTAGAAGTTAACCGCTAGATGTCGTGTATAAGATGACACCTGTCCGTATGCAACCTGATATTGCTTCTTTTAACGACCCGATATGCTTGATGTTAGTTTTCTGGTCAACACCGTCTAAAATGGTACGTTTTAGAATCCATATTCGCAAAAATTATTGATTGAACATCGTGTTTACAGAAATGATTTCTTTTATATGATTAATAGCGCTAAATTGCAAATTATTTCTATAGTTATAGTTACTTAAATCATTCTATTTATTTATTTATATAATAATCTGTGTGTGTACATAGCGTTAGTGTAAATGAACTTATCGAGGAAAATGCAAACAAATACGCTCGATTGTCATTTTTGATATTAATCTTTATTATCACCAACGTGGTTAAAGTGTTTTTCTTTTAAGTATTATCCAAATGGCGTGGTTTTATGGTCTGTCAAACATCTCGTTCCTCAAAAAATCCGAAACGAAAATATATAATATTCAAATGAAATTATGAAACATTTAACTTTGAAATAAGACATTTTCCAAAGAAAAGGTCCTTTATTTTGCAATTATCTATCATCCCTAAAAATTTGTCGGTGATGTTTAAAAACATCCTGTATGTACCATACGGGATGTCTTATAACTTTACTTGAATATTTAAAAAATGAACGCTTTGTTTATAGTGTAGTATTAAAAAGTGGTGCTACTAGTAAAAATCCACCTTCTAGTTTACCGAAAGACTACTGAACATATCGCGAGATATTTGACGAACTATATTTTCAATACTTCGTGTATATCTTGCAACAAAAATAAGATGTAGTACGTATTGGACGAGTTTTGTTTTTCTAAATTTTAGTACAAGATAGAAATTTAATTAAATTAAAGCCATTTTTTTCCGACAAAAATGAGTTAAAAGTTGAATGCCTTCTAGATATAAAGAAAAAGATTTCTTTAACATCGTTGATGTGTGGTGTAATTCTGAGGAAAAATGCAGACGACAAAGTTGTGTTATTTTTAATGAATCTTATTGAAGATTGCTTTCTTTTTCTTCATTGAACTTCAATGAAAAAACATTTTGACCTGACTTGTACTTTGTATTTTCGTTTTGCAGAGATACTCCTTTTAATTAGTTAAATAATAAGCTAACTACTCTTCTTACTTTAAAAGGGAGCTTGTCATCAGAAAAATATAATATACAATACCTAAACATTTCCCCATCGGTTTTTCCCCCTATATTTAACAATACGTTTGTTGTTATCTAGAAGGTTTTTGACCTTCACTGTCAATAAAAATGCCGTTAACCATTCTTTTTCTCTTATGGTTGTTTGTGGGATAGAAAGAGAAAAACTATAATTATACAAGGAAAACACTTTTTAACCTATTTACACATATTTTAAGAATAAAACAAATTACATTGTATATAAACACAATTGTAAAAAAAATATATATATAAAAAGGAGATCGGGAAAGATACATACATCTATACAAGGGAATTCAAAATAGTCAATATATTTTGTACATAGTAAATTCTGAAGATTGAAACAACTTTTCTAACGTAAAACTCGTACTTACCTGATATCGTGGTCAATACAATGACTGTTAATTTTGAAACTTCTCTCATAGAATTTTTTTAGAAAATAAACGTCTAAATATTTTTATGTGACTAGTAAGTCACACCATGATTAACTAATGACGCACAATTCACAGGTATAGCAGTAAACTCCACTCACACAAATTAATTAATTAATTATGCGGAACGCAGCGTTTGATTTAAAAAATCTGACACTACTTAAAAACGTGAACTCGTATAGAGAATTAGACGCGTACGAAACGGTATATATGAAAAAGAACGGAAACTTATTGAACAGAGAACCACCCCCAATTGCACACTCGAGTTTGATGGATTTATTACCATAGACCCTGTTAAATGATACGGTTCGCTTTCGGTCCATCCTTCCCCGTAAAAGGCATGAGGCCACCTAGTAGATCGTAAATAGTCATATGGTTAGAAATTTTAGAGCCTGCGTAGAAAATAACTTGCATGTGTGATACAGTTTTTACTTTTAGTCGGTAACACGGTTGACAATGGGAGCCCACGTGCTCCCGAAACGCTGCGTTCCGCATAATTAATTAATTTGTGTGAGTGGAGTTTACTGCTATACCTGTGAATTGTACATCCACACAGTCCTTGCAATCGTCATTTAATGACGCACAGTAAAGAAAACAATTCCAATTTTGATATAACTTCCCGATTACAAAAAAAAAAAAAACAATATATCACAAAACATACAAAATGAATCTTCTACGGTTCTATATAGGGTAGCGAAGTACTTGGTGAATTTAGCTGTAAGCATTTTTGTCTATTGTTTACGAAGAGAAAACAAATATTGTGTATTCTTAGTTAGATTTATGCTCAAGATTATTATTATTATTAGTTATTCTATTTCTTCAAACTATCGTTTGGTACGACATTTATACCACCACATATATTCGTAGATAGCTCCTCCTAGGTCTGCCATATTTGTTTTTGAACATTACAGAATTCTATATGAAATGTCATTCAACGACATGGTTTTTGTTTCGCCCCGAGTAAACTAATCGAATTCTTACGCCATATTTTTTTATAATTAAAAGAAGATCTAAATCTAAATGTATACGTATACCTTTTAAATAACATTTTGAGATTGCTCATCTTCAGTGTTGCTAGTAGTTTGTTCACTACATACTTCACAGTGTTGCCAAAATTATTAACTTCCGGTGTTTAAAAAAAAAAAATAACGGTAAAATTTGTTCTTCGACAAAAATCTGGTATATTTAATGACAGTGTAATGACAAATAATGAGGTCCAGAATATTAATTAGAACTAAACAAAAAAGGAAGCAACTAAGAATATGGACACTTAATAATTAACGGATAAAATAATCAAAGATGTATTATAAAAATAAATCTTAATAATAATAATAATAATAATAATCCTTTATTGCCCAACAGCCCAGGGGCCAATTACAGGACAAATTACAATACAATTCTTATATAAAATAAAATAAAATAATTCAAATCGTATTTGCCTACAATAATAATACAATAATAATGAAACAAAAAAAAGAAAAGACTCACAAAAATGGCTCTAGATCCGTTTGTTTGCGTTCCTCACCATGTGACTGAGAGGTGCCTTAAGCAAAATGTTGGTATTAGCTCTAGGTACTTGAAATATATTATAGTAGCGAGTATGATGAGTAGGTACGGTAAAGTTTATTTGCGCCAGAAGGGCTGGCGAGTCGAGAGTATTTTCAGGATCCTGCAAAGAAAACTCCACACTGTTACGCTCGCGGCGGTCAGCAAGAGATAAGAAAACCATGCTCAACAAGTAAGCTATAATACTCGATACCTCTTGCAGGATACACGTTGTCCATTCGAAAGGAGAGATATTTTAGAAATTTCTTTTGAACCCGTTCGATCATAAGCTCTTGGTGTAAATAACGGGGATACCAAACAATGGAGGCGTATTCAAGCTTAGAACGAACGTAGGCATAATATAAACGTTTCATTACACCTAAGTCTGAGAAATGCCTGCAAGAACGCATGACAAAACCGAGAGTTTTGGAAGCAGATGAACACATGGACGAAATATGCTCCGTAAATGACAGTCTATTATCAAACAAAACACCAAGATCCAAAGTTTTGATATTGCGTGGTATGGCTGCATCATTAATTTGGTAGTTATAGTATAAAGTAGTGTGAGTGTTATTGTAGAAACCACAGTACACTTGTTGATGTTCAGAGGAGATAATTGACCTTGCTCCAAGTATTAATGCGAAGAAAGATTGTCTTGTAAATGTTTACAATCGAAAATGCTACCAACAGTATTAAATATCTTTACGTCATCTGCGTATGCTAAGACGTGACACGTAAACAGAGATAGTAAATCATTTATATAAAAATTGAAGAGAAGTGGTCAAGATTTGAACCTTGAGAACACCTGATGTTGGAGAAAACGGCGTAGAGGAATAACCATTGTAGCAGACATAACACTTCCTTCCAGTAAGGTAAGACTCAATCAACGTCAGAAACCCACACCAAAACCAAATTTGTCCATTTTTGTAGTAGCATCTCGTGGTTAATGCAGTCGAAAGCTTTAGAAAAATCTATGTAAATAACATCCACCTGCTTTCGCTTATCAAGCGCTTCACCAAGATATTGGCCAATGCATGCTAAATTAGTGATCGTCGACCTACCTGCAACAAAACCGTGCTGATGCTCAGATATGAAAGGAGTTATGCAGGCAGATATTTCTTTGTAAAGCAAATGTTCAAATACCTTAGCGAAATTGGGCAGTATACTTATAGGCCTATAATCAGCAATGTTAGATCGGTTTCCTTTCTTAAATACGGGAGTAATTCTGCTAATTTTCCAAACCTTTGGAAAAGTTGACGTGCTTATCGCTAGGTGGAATATAGTTGACAGTGGATAGGACAGAACAGGAGCACAATCACGTACAAAGAAGCTCGGTATTCCATCATCTCCAGTTGTCATATTAGATTTAAGTCTCTTGATACTGTTCTCCACATCCAATTCAGAGAAGGCATGAACACAAAAATTATTATAATTGAGAAAAGAGTTGAAAGATACATTTTGAACACTAGAGTTTATACACACTCGCAAAGACACTGGAAAAAGGCATCCACGATTTCGTTTGGCTGGGTAAATTCTCTGCCGTCATACTGCATACTTCCCGGAATTCTGGAAGAAGTTTTCTTGTTGTTAATGAAGCGCCAGAACAACTTAGGATCTCTGTTGATATTAATTTCAGCATCTGACAAGTAAGCCTTGTATGCGTCTCTAATTTCATTCTTTGTGAGAGATCTCAATCGTTTGAATTCATTAAAATAGTATATCGCTTTTGTTCTTTTCCACTTCTTGAAGTAAAATTCTTTTAATTTAAGACGTTGTTTTATTTTAGCACTAAACCATGGAGGAAACGTGGAGGTAGGACGTTTAGTTTTCTCAACTGAACGATCTATAACGGAGTATAATGTATTATAAAATCTTATAAAAACTATGTTAAAATAACAAGAGAGAGAAAAAAAAACGTTGCACTTTATAGGGTAAAACTAGTTAAGATTTACTTTTATTCTTTCCAGCGGAAACCGGAACTTTTCTTTTAGAATTAAAAATTTGCTTACAATCTTGTTATCTATGGGATGGTTGTTATATTAACCACTGCCCAAAAAAACATGTTGCAAAAAATAAGGGTTGAATACTAATCATTTCTTATACTATAAAATATTTTTCAACTTCTGAAATCACCTATTAATTGATTAGTTAATAAATTTCAAAATCGTAGATGGGCCATAAGTTTCGAATGTGTATTGCTAGCCAATAAACTCGTTTTATACAATACATGTATATGAATTTGTAACATTTGTATAATAATCCAGGTTTCCACTAAATTTCCATAAACTGATCAAAACCTACAAATTATGTTACCTTACGTTCTTTTTAAACGGATTTGGCAACGTCGGAGCTTTAATATTCCAAATTTAAAGTTTGATTCACAGATATCGCAGTAAATTGCACTCAACACAAATTAATAATGATTCGGAACGCAGCGTTTCGAGAGCGTATGGACTCTCATCGTCAACCGTGTTACTGACAGTCGGTAACACGGTTGATAATTTGCGTGTAGTGGAGCTTACTGCGATACCTGTGAATTATACAACCACACACTCCTTGCCATCGTTGTGGTTTTACGATTATAAAAAGGGATATTAATTATTTACGTTTATCCGTGACCGAAATTTATTTAAGGAAAACCTTGCGAAAGACAAATATGGTTGATGGGGACAGGAGAGTTCTTGATAACACTAGAAACGTTATTTACAGCGATGGTTTTATTGGTATAATATTATTTAAATTAATTAAGTACATTTAGGTTTCATGTAATTTAAGGATGGTATAATTTTAATTGATTGCATAAATAAATAGAAATAAAACGCATTTTTTAAAGTATCTGGTTTTCTTTCAACAAATCCTCTTTCGTACTTTAGATTTTAGCCATTTCATGATGTTCCTTACTCTTTTTCTTACCTTGCGGATAAAAATACGATACTATAATGAGGCGGTTATTTATCTAATGCCGTGAATAATATCGACACCCAACGATAAACCTAAATAAAAAAAAAAAAATCAAATAAATTCCTTTCCAAGATAAGCTACAATAAAGTAAAATTAATTAAATGCTTATCCGACAATAAGCGTTTGACTCACCCTCTTTCAACGACGAAATATCTTGAGCATGAATCTAATACATATAAAATAATTACCTTCCGAGACTGAAAACGTATTCTTCATTAACTGAAAGTATCTCATTTTATATGTATCTACAGTACCTTCCAAAAGAATTGAATCGTCTCAAATTTATATACACGCCATAATATTTGATTTTGGAACTCTAAATTTCTTTTAACTTTAGGAAGGCATTGTACATTTTACGCAGCTAAGATTAATTAATCGAATCTTGTACATTTGTATATATACATATTAAATAGATTAGAACTCTAGGATTATTATCGCAAAAACCGATAAAATTATTTTTTTAACGAATTGTCGAAGGTGCCCGATCAAAAAAAATGAAGGCTCGAGATCTATTGCGCATGCGCAATGTCATCGTACAGCGCAACAATTGAATTTCATCAAAACACGTGTCCCGTTTCATCATGTCTACATTACGGTTGATTTGAGCTTCTTTTTTTGATCGAACCGAACGTGCTTATAACTGTAAATATTGTAAGGTTACGTTAGATAATTAATTCTTAGGTTAGTTGATATTGATATATACTGATCTTGCAGGACGAGCATTTTTTTCGCGACGAAACGTATGGCTATCAGGGCGTATATTTGAAAATAGAACGTGTGAATATTGGAAGCTCTTACCGTTATTGAAACAAACAAAAGTAGGAAGGATCTTAAATGTTTGAAAAAGTATTAAAGGACGTAAATGATGTCTTGCATTTCACTTTTTTTTCTCTTTTTGAAATAAAATAATGTTACCTTAATATTTAGAATGAAAGCAATATTTTTAATAGAGAATTTCATTTTACATAACCTTAAATCGAACTAGCCAAGGCAAACTTGATTAATATTGGAATTGTTAAAGACGACCCGTACTTTTTCAAACAATTATTACGTTTCAAAACGAACCATTATTGTGTTTACCGATTATCAAAATATTTTTGTATATAAACAAGTTGATTTTGTAATTTTTTTATGTTTAATTTTGATATCACGTACTAATAAATAATTAAGAAACGAAAGATGGAGGATTTATTTTTTTTTTACTTATTACCTACACTAGGGATTCCTTAAGTGTACGCCCGGACTGCAGTAGATTGTAAACAAGGGCGTCGCAAACTGGACAAACAACGATTTGGAATATTCTAGAATGGATATTTCTAAAACATCGAGACTGACTAGCTTGAAGAACTTTCTAGAGAGAACTTGTAGAACTTTCTTCTGGTATAGTGGAGTTTGAATAACTATCCAACTCCGAGTCCGAACACTCACCCAATTTACAAAAGAAATAGAAAAGTTGTCGTTCCTGAATACCCTCGGTTAATGAAATATATTTTATGAATAGACAGCCAATTTCTTAAGGGATATTAAAAAATACATATTAATCTTTATGAATACGTAGGCTTCCACGGCCAGAGTTAGTAATAACCGAACTTCTTCCGGAATTGAACCGCGTCACGATAAGATACACTACCGCTCAAAAGTGTTTAGGCACTCTCACTGACAGCAAAAATATTAATAATATTTATTTTTTATGTACAGATACACGTACATGAATAAAAATATATGAAATAAATGTGAAAATTAAAACGTTTAATTTAAATTTGGCTTTCATCTATGTGACCTCCTCTTGATTTAATAATTGCAGCACACAATCGAAGCATTCTCGCAATAAGTTTTGCCAGAGTTTTTTGTGTTATTGAGGTCCAACTCGATTGCAATTTGTTCCCTACGTCAGTAGCTGATTTCCGTACTTCCCGATCTAGTTCTTCCCCGTAGTAACTCGATTGGATTCAAGTCGGGGCTCTGGGGAGGCCATTCCATAATTTTGAGAGTTCCTTCCTCTTCTAAATGGCGTAAATAGTCTTTACATAATTTAGAGGAATGTTTTGGGTTATTATCCTGCTGGAAGATAAAATTTTGACCCAAAAGTCGAATTCCGGAAGGTATTGCGTGGTTCTCCAAAATTTCGCGGTAGCCTTCTTTTTTTAATATACCGTCAATTTTCACAATGTCCCCTACACTAGTGCCCCAGCAAAACAGCCCCAAATGATGATAGAACCTCCAGCATGCTTCACGGTAGCAGCAATACACTCTTCTCTGGCATGTTCACCCACAGATCTTCTTACGAATATGCGTCTTCGGGTTCCGAACAGCTGAAATTTGGACTCGTCCGCCCATAGGACGTTGTTCCACTCTTCTATGGTCCAGTGTTGGTGTTCACAAGCCAATTTAAGTCGCTTTTGCTTGTTTTGTTTGCGTAGTAATGACTTTTTCATCGCAATACGTCCATGGAGCTCGGCTTTCTATAGGCGACGATTGACTGTAGAAACACTGACTAGTTTTTGGCGACCAACATTTAATTCTGCGGTGATTTCCGGGGCTGTTTTGCGTCTATTTAACTTGCTAGTAACCACTATTCTGCGATCATCTGCAGATGTCGCTTTTGGCCTTCCACTCCGTCTTTTATTAAGAAAACTGCCAGTTTCCCGATATTTTTTTACGTTATAGTCAACCCTAGCGTGGTGTATTTTCATTTTTTTAGCAATTTGTCGATTACTTATGCCACTTTTATTGTAAGCTATTATAAGCGCACGTGTTTCCGTACTAATTTCTCTTCGCGGAGGCATTTTAAGAAATTGTCACACGATATTTCGCTCACGACGTGAATAGAGTAACCAGTACCACACTGCAACTGACCATAGGTTACAGATTTCACTATAATCTTCTAGGAAGGTAATTTAAACATTATTACCTACAATCTAACAGATGACTAAATTTACCCAGTAAATTCAGAGGGATGTTATGGTAATCCGACCAAGTGCAGGTAAATGATAGTAAACCTTATGCGAGATAATGGGTGTTTATCTTACTGAACTACATTTTAAATACGTATTTCATTTTATTATAATGTTCTTTTCGGTAAACATAATACTATATGAATAATCCATGAAAACAGCGGTGCCTAAACACTTTTGAGCGGTAGTGTATATAGATGTATCTACACAAAACTGTTATATTTTAGTTTCTACTACATTCTATATATTGAAAGATTTTTTATTTTCGCACAGACAATGATAACGTAATATTTCTACGTACGGTTTCATAGGTGTCACTGAAATAATTTCCCCAATACAATATCTAAGCAACATTTTATTTACTTTTTAAGTAACCAACTACATCTTTTATACATTGCACTACAACTAATTATCGTATCACATAAATAAACTTCTAAAATTGGAACGTACGACGAGAACAAAACGCAAAAGAAAGTACGTACATCGGGTAATACTAGAAAAGAAAAACAATCTAATTATTTTCCTAGCGGTGACGACGCTGTATCGGTCTGGAAGACGGCAGTATATATTTTTTTATTGTTTTCCCTTATTGTCCGTGAGATATCGTGGCGCTGTCGAATCTTTACTTGTCCTTGTTACCCTCGCAATCGCACGCTCCACCTTTAGCGAAGATTTCGACGTGCGGCTTTTCGATATCCTGTTTGCTTTGGATCAATTGCAATTCGAGGTTTTTCGGACAAACTCCTTTAGCTACAAGACAAACGTAATAAGATGTTGCTTAATACAGCATTAAAGTGCAGTTTTTATGGAAGTTACTAGCGTTTTTCTCGTATCGTGTCAAGTATATTTCAATAGCAAATTTTTTAATTCTGTAATTGGCTATTTGGCATCCCTCACCAGTTGTCATTTGACAACTGGTAAGGTTAATAACATTCATTGCTCTATTAAGATCATGTAAATATCGATATCTATTTCAACAAATTATGTTTATTTGGTGAAAGTGGCCTCCACCCTGTTCGAAACATTTCTCACATCTCCTAATAGAGAAGAAAACATTTTGTAGGATCATATATGCATCTGAAAGAATACTCTGCCCAATTGACAACTAGTGAAAATAGTACAACTTACGGCAAAAGTTTTTATTGGAATGGACTACTAGAAGTAAAATTTATTTTAACCCTTTTGATATACTATCAATAATTTTGGAAATATCTACAGGTACAATGTAATTAACCATGAACTCTGTAAAATATTGGCAGTAATGTACTTCAGTACCGAACATTTATGAGTAAATTCTTAATTTAACACAATAAATTTCAAAGTTTTAGTACTCTTTCAATTGTTTTAACATCAAATCCGAAAGGTTGGGGATAAATGCTATTGCTTTGTTAATTTAAACTACTTTGTAATAAGACAACCTGTACAATCTAAGACACTATAATTGTAATTATTTTAGCGATATTCAGATGTTAAGCTCTGTAAAAGAGAGTATATTTTCGTCTATTTACATGTTTTTTTTTTATTTTTATAAGTAGCTGTAGAAAAAAAATCGAATATAAAACATCCATAATTTTATAATATTGTTACATTTAAGACTAACTGCTGCATTATTTTCCATCCATGTTCGATTAAATTTACTAGATATTTATCGACTATCAATATTGACAATTGACATTTATAAGTTGAGTTATATCTTATTTTTTTGTGATAACGGTGTATTTGTATCAATTACTAAAATTGTTATCAGTTATCGAATTAATACGATATAATTCCCACTTTATAAGTCTCAAAGTCATAAACCAAAGAAAAACTTTTTATAGGATTGTCAGTCAACCAGCGTAGAAATGCATCCACTTATGGTGTCTAACACTGTACAAATCTGTATTAGAGTACGATTGAATGAAAGATCTGACCGAACCACGTACATGATAATGTAAAGACCGTTCTAGAATTATTGGATACAGAGACATATGTTTAATGTAAAATATATCTATTCTATAATTGTAATATGCAATGATTTTATGTGTATCATCCTAAAAATTACAGGATGTGGCAAAAAAAATAGTACTGAAATTATGAAACGTATATTATTATATTATTTTAAACATAGCACGATTGTGCCATGTTTTTCGATTTTTTGCTGACCCTGTATGTTCATTAGAAGTTCGAGAATGTTCAAATGATTATAAACAGTAGTGTATGTTATGCATTACGTTTAATCTCTAATCTACTCAATACAGGAAACATAATAATCAGTTTTGCGAGTGATATTGCAAATTTTTTTTTAGAATATTATTGTGACATAGCAAAACTAAAACAAAAATAAACTTTGGATATTTACATTTGAAGATTATTTGCTTCAAAAATACAATTATATTCATAGTAACGTTTCTAAACAAAATAATTATAAGAACAAACAAACTTTCCATAGACAAGCTGTAAATAAATTTAATCAACAAATATTGACATTCTGATAAATACAATTGTTCCTTAATTATGGTAAAGATAAAAACAATAAAGTAACGTTAAATATGTTCAAATATAAATAACATTTTTGCAGTAGTAAATTAATTGACATTTAAATCGAGTAATTTGAATAAATGATTTTCCTTTCGTAGAAAAAAAACTTGACATGGATCCCTTGCAAAATTGCCAATTTTATTACAAACCAGAAAACATCATTTCAACATACCTTTTGCATATGCCTCAGTTCTCTGCAAAACCTTTTGCATTGTAGCGACTGTTTTTTCCATAGCCAACTTGATATTATTACCGGTTTTATGCGACCATGCCAGAAGTAAAGATGTAAATAAATCACCTGATCCAGTAAATGATGAGTCTAATTTTGGGATACTGATTGTCAACTTCATACCCTCACCTGTACGAAATATATCACTCTTAAACTTTATTCTCTTCCATTCCAGATAATCGTGCTTGACAAATACGGGATGTGAATGACACAGTGAAACACTTACCAATCCGACTGCTAGCCAACGCTAAAAAATGCTGAGTATCTCCTAAATTGGTAGATGAAAGTACCACAGTTTTACATCCTCGATCGTGTAAGATATCGCAAGCTTGCCAAGCATCATCGATGGTTTTAATTGTACAACCCGTAAGAAGTTCGATTTCGTACTGATTTGGTGTTAAGATATCGGCTAATGGTGCTAAGACGTTGCTATATGTAGGCAATAATTCTGCAGGTACGTACATGCGGCCGTTATCACCCATAACAGGATCGCATACTAGAATAACAGGATTAAAAATGCTGCTATCGCTTTCTCGGTTGCTTTAGTACCAAATATTAAATTTGGATTTTTTGCCTTTACATGTTTAACAAAATTAGCTATCCTATCTAAAAATGTTAACGACCCAACGTAACCTGTCAATAAATGCGTGTAAACATCTAGATTATTTCCGATTAATCCCTCGACTAAATCATCAAAATCTTTATCGGTAAGAACTTGACCTTTTATAACTGCATAGCCAGTGTGATTTGAAAATTGGACAGAATTTATTGCATCTACTTCAAAACCCAACAGCTGGAAATAAAAATATTTATGTAAGATTGTGTATGTGACAGATTACATTTATAAAATTTTCAAAAAAGTTACTTACTTGTAGAGGGAAAGTAGCGCTTTTATTTCCCACATATCCATAAACGACATGGCTTTGAATTGAGCAAACTCTCGGCGTTTCTTCCATTTCAAATACCTGTAGAATGTGGCACAAATACAAGGAGCTGTGTTTCTGATCTGTTAGTTCAACAGAATCCTATCAGCTACTGAACTGTACTGAACGGTTTCCTCGCGTGTTTGCTGGAGAGCTCCTTGTAATTATACGTACGATAAATCAATACCAAACTTCTTTATCAATTTATTATGAACATATTTTTTCGCTGTGTTAGGCTTCCTGGTTTCAAGGTTAAACCTGTTAATTATTGATAAAATACTCTTATAATTACGAAAGTATTCATTAAATAAAAGTTATTAAACTATTACGTAGATACATGATGCAATCATTGTGCAGTTTACTTTTTATTTCGGGTATCTTTCCCGAAGAAATGAAGGTACAAACATTTCAAATTTTGAAAATTTCAAAAACGTGCAAATGAAATTATGCAATTCTAAACGTCAACAAAGGAGAATACACTTGTGTACAAAAGTAATAAACCGGTTTGAGAGGTGCTGTAAAAGGGACAATTTATAATGAAACCAATGAATGTTAAATTTTGTTGCAAATAATCAAATAAGAGCTTTGATTTAAAATTAATGTAAGTAATATGCAAATAGAGAGTTGTATTGAAATCACAATTCTGTAGCTGTTTCTTTCAATTATAGATGTAGAACTTAGCACCAGTATTGTTAAAAGTACAGGAACGTATTCTCCTCCAAGAAAAAAGAAAGAAGGCAAATCACTTAAGTAACGTTGAGAAGCAGACAAATGACATGTACTATTTGAACTTTTTTCCAACAAATAAATGAGATATGTGATCAAATTTATTTACTTTCATGTGTTGTAACTACTACATTTACCATTTTAATGTTTTAATTGTAGAATTATTTCTAAAGAATCCAGATACAATTTTATTTGATACAGATTTTATACTTCAGACAGATATTCAATTTTAAGTTTACCGCGTAAAATTGATTTTACAAATTTATAGGTTGTAGTTTGGTCTGGGGGTCTGCTCACAATTTCGTCTCTTTTTTTTGAAACAAAGTATAACAGACTGTGTTAGAGATGTTGTATAGTAATTCTAAGAATACTACAATATCGTTTTGTTTCTAATAAGAGTTAATAAATATTTTTGAAAAATAATTAATTTGTTTACGTTTTTTTGTAATAACTGGTAGTATACGAATACGAGTGGGACTGACTATATTGAAATTAATGAATCTTAAATTTTGTTGTAAATGATCCAATAACAGACGTAACAAAGGGAATAATTTAAAATCATAAACTATACAATACATTATAACGGTATATAACAACCACAGGTAGGTATTAACAAAGAGCAAAGCATATATAAAGAAATCTTATAGCTATAACCGAAATTCAGCTATGGTCCCATCTCTTGATTATGAGAAGGAAAATGTAGAACTGAATTAATAGTAGATTTACTGTAATAAAGATTATATTCGCTACTTTTTTAAAGGAATGTATCTAAATATGATCTTTACCGTTGGAATTATAAACTTATTTTGGATTAGTAGCTCCGGTAATAAACTATATTTGCTTAAAAAATTAACGAACTTTTATTATCCAAATAACCAACTTAAATCATACACGAAATTTAAGAATGCTTGCTTAAGATTCCTTTCATCACACCGAGGTGTATAAAAGAGAGCATATATAATTCCCACGAAAAACTTTATTTTTTTTAATATATAATACATATATTTCAAATTGATTCATAACTTAACTCTCAAGATTTGTAAAGTTTGTTTTTTATAGTTTATTCCTTTTATTCCAAAAAATATATATAATTCTTCTTTATTTATGTTTTGAATGCATATAACATGAATTTCTACGGCAATTTTCAATATACTTACTAGTTACGCCACTGGAAAATGGCGGGGATAATAAGCTATTTTACCAGTCGTATAATGAACGTGAATTATTAGGAAATCAAATTGAACTTTATGCTGGTCAACTATACTGAAAGGTTTGGTGAGTTTTAAATAACCTGTAATTTATTTTATAAGGGGTTAATAAAGAATGATATACAACCCTTAGTTTGTATTCTGTTGCTTTCCTCGGCGAATTACGAACGATCTATCTGGTGTTTCCTCGTCTTTTTTAGATAAAAGAAACGTTTTCAAGTTGGATACGAACGTGCTAGTGAAATGTATTGTTTAAATTGCAACCAAGTTGGCAGCTATATCGCGAAAAGATCTTTTAAAATAAATTCCGTTAAAGTGTAAAAAAAGAGTCGAATTCACGAATTGCCATCAGAGGATCGCTACGTTAGCGTTATTTCCATGCATCGATGCATAATCGGCGAAAAAATGCTGCTTTAGTGAAATCTGTACGATAGTGACCGTTTGCGCGAATACATAGAAATCGGAAGGACTACAGAAGACAGAAGATACAAATTTGACAGATGCAAACGTCAGAAATGGATTTCGATTTGAGTAAAGAAAACATTCAGCCTTTGAGAGGTGGACGAAACGCAAGCCAGTTAGTAATCGCATTGCAGGCGCAAAATAACCAGGACTATCAACGCGAGCTGCTCCAGCAAAAAGAGTAAGTAATTAACGCGATGTTATGTCAGGAAAGGTAGGTTATAGTTGCATGTTTTAGGGCATTCGAAGACGCGATACGTGCATACGATGGGGATGATCCCCTTGATAACTGGTACAATTATATATCCTGGATTGAGCAGAGCTACCCTAAGCACGGATACGAGGGTAATCTAAAGGCGTTGCTAGAAGACTGTCTAACGAAATTCGAGCATGACAAGAAATACACGGACGACCGCAGATTCTGCAAGTTGTGGATTAAATTTGTAAGTACAAAATCAAACGAATATCAAAGATATATGCTTGATCGATGTCGAATTTTTAGATTGATTATCATCAAAACCCGTTGGATCTGTATCATATGCTGTATACAAAGGGGATAGGTAGAGGATGCGCTGATTTATACAGAGCTTGGGCTTATTATTACGAAGCACTTGGTGATTATAAAGGAGCAGATTTAGTATTCCAACGAGGGGAAAAGGAACTGGCGCAACCATTCAATGATTTAATGGCAGCCCATCAAAATATGGTATATGCAGCTGGACAACAGGTAAGTATTTATAGAGATCTAGTACTATTCTTGCATAAATATCGATAATAAATTTAATACGATTACTTATAGTATTCGAACATGGGCGAAGAAGTAAAACACAATTTTACTTAACACAGCTTAATATGTTATGTTTCGCTATCGCTGTTAAAATTGTGTCTCACTTCTTTGCCCATGTTCAATATGGATTTCCAACAAGTATCGGTCGATTCAATTGAAATCGTACTATTTGAAACTGTTATTGAAAAGAATTATGTTGCGCTCCATATCGGGTAATTCATGGTTAAAATGAATGAGGGTGGCAGTGGAGGTTATTTTGAATAAAACAAGTCCGAAACCAAATGTTTTGGTTCTTCCATAAACTGTTGTATTGTTTAGCATTTAGCATTTAAATCCATGTTATAACAAACAAAGGAATCATGTTTATAAACATCATCGTAGAGAAGTTCATGCCAGAGCTATGGCGATTAAGTTATCAATGAATGTTTACTGCATTAACAATATGTATTTCAATGCAAAGTTATCCAATGTTGTTTTCTGTTATTTTGTTGTACAATATTTTCCTAAATACTGACACTGTACCTATTTTTTGTCGACCACTGTATGTCTATATTAGTCCTACAGTATCGATCAACAAAATATTAGTGAATTCTTGTGCTTTTTTCAAAATTCCAAGATTAATCAGTTACATGACTAATACAATACATGATTTATTTGAACTTCTACCTTCTAAGTCGATTTTGAACTGTTCCATAATTAGTTCCGAATCTTATGCGCATGATCAAATGTTTTAGTTGCATTTTCTCGCTAACATAACAAAAAAATATACATCCGCATTAAAACTGCGCAAATTCGATTCTCAGGTCATCAAAGGCGTGGATAAGGAGCGATTAGAAGAACAACGGCAGGCGTTAACGTGTCTGAGGCCTTATAGGCACGGCGTAATTGGTAGCGTACGAACGCCTAGCTCGAGCAATCCGGGCACAATCGGTACAACTCTGCAACCGAAGACCAACGTTTCAGTTCCTATCTTTGAGGATAATGAGGAGTACATGACAGATGCGGCGGCGGGTCCCGTGAGCGTCGTCACTATCGCTAAACGGGAGGAAGGGTGCAAAGAGAATATTCTGAAACCGGGACCGTGGACGACGGTAGTCAATCATCAACTTCCTATACCTCATCGATATCCGCCGATTTTAAGTGAGTACGATAAATGTAATAGTAATGATCTGTTGCCGTCTTCTAGTAAGAGAGGGCGACACTTAAAACGTAACCATTTTTACTACGACAAACACCCTCCCTTCTGTTGTAACTAAAATTTCTTTAAGACTTATAAATTGATAGCAAAGATATAAGTCTATACAGTGAAATTCCCCTTTGCGGACACCTCTCTTACACGAACACCTCCCTTAAACGGACAGTTTCTCATGGTCCCGACCGGGTCTCATATAATTTCCATTGTATTAACTCTTTCTTGGACGGACATTCTCTGAGACGGACGCAGACACGAGAAAATGTTCTCTTAATCGGACAAAAAATAAAATAAAAAGAAACGCCTTATCTTATTTTTATATCGAGAGTATTGCTATTGCATTTCTCAATCGCGCCGCGCGCCAATTTCGCTGGGACTTCCCCGAGTAAACCGGAGATTTACCGACTTTAATCTTTCGGTACAAACGCAGCCTATGTCGTGCATTTCTGCCTGGCGTGAATTAGGGACTTCCCCAAGTTGGTCGGGGATTTACCGTTCTTATTCTTTGGGTGTACGCTTTCAATTGAATCTGCTTTCAATATTAGTCTGATGTCTATGCGGAAAAGACACAGTGGGCGACACGTTCATTGTAGAAATGGCTCCATATAGAAAAATTCTTACGCTTAAACAGAAAATTGAGATTGTTGAAGTTTAAAATAAAGAGAAAATTACACCACTGGATGCAGTTTATTTGGCAAAAACCGCTTGGGACCAAGTAACCGAAGAGACAGTTCAAAATTGCTTCTGCAAAGCAGGATTTAATCATGTAAATATGCAAAGTGAAGACCAGTTAACTGAGGCTGATACATCTGACCTAGAAGATGATTTGCCTCTTGGTGTACTTTCAGATATCCTCAAAAATAAGAATTTATTGAAATTGACGGATAATGAAAACCTTAAAGATTTTTTGGACGTAGATGAAGATTTGTACGTTGAAGATCCAGATTGAGAACAAGAAATTGCAAATCCAGTTGAAATACAAGAACTTTCGGAAGATTCTGATGTCGATGAGGTTCCAGTGCCAACAGAAGCTATCCTAAATTATGGTAAAGCTATTACCCTGACCAAGCAGCTCAAAAGTTTTGTCGAAAATCACGGAGATACAGAGTCTTTGGAGTTTCTTTCTAAATTAGAACTACGATTTAAAGACGCCATTTTAAAGAAAAAGAGAAGACAAACAACAATATATGAATTTTTGCGTCCTTAAAGTGACTATTCATTTCATTGTTTTGTATTACATACTACATCTATGTATCTATGTACATATATTATACTTTGTATGTATATATCTAAAGGAAATAAACTTTTTTTTTTAAGTTTAAAGTTTCTTATTTATTTTAAAAACATTTATATGGATATACGGTGTAAATGTCCCATTTTCTTTAATATATTCATTCTTCGTTAAAACACGATTTTTGTAATATCTACTACATATTTCTTTTATGCGGACACCCCTCCTGAACGGACATCTTTAGTTGGTCCCGTTGGTGTCCGTTCAAGGGAGATTTCATTGTATTGTATTGAAAATTCGTCCCAATTCAACTGATTTCAAGGGAGATATGGCATAAAAACTTCAAAATATGGCACTTTGTTACCCCAGTTGATAGTAAATTCTCACGTAATATGCATATTTTCTTCTCTATTCTACAGTACATGAAGACTCGGAAGATATACACCAGAGAGGTCTGATAAAGCCGCCAGACTTCTATCCTGTCACACACGAAGACTTTTCCAATTTCAAACCGAGTCTGCGTTATCCGGAACCGGCCGATCCAAAAATGTGTCCAAAATACCCGAAAGCGCTAGTCTACGCCGAGGAAAATATCGAATATTCGATAGAGGAGATCAAGGCGCGACAATACCTCATCCGACCGAATAACAGCCTCAGAGTTTCCCATTGCGAAACCGAACAGGCTATCCAATCTATCCTAGACGAGAGGCAGGCGTCAACAGGCGCGATACGCAAATCCCCCTCCTACCTTCATAGTAGCATAGTTCAACAATCGAATCAATCTTCACTTTACCAAAACGCCGACTATCAATCGCCGCAGCGACCGAACGATCCGATTCACAACCATAGCAATAGCAGTAACAAAGACGTTCCGCTGATCTACACGCAAGATCAAGAGAACCAACCGCATCTAAGCGCCAGCTATGCGCAATCGAAGGAGAACCTGTGGCCGCACCCTGCGCAACAGCAAACGCCGCAACAAGCTCCCTGCCTCGTAACCTCGCCCCACCGTCAACAAGCGCACTACTGTCAGGCCTTCATGACGATAGACGACATCTGGCGGTCGCCGGCCGAGTCTCGCAACGACTACGGCGATACGGACGTGATACAGATGTATCCGAAAGGCGCTTCGATGAAGACCCCGATCAAGATCTTATCGGACGACGACCTCGCCGAGACGGGATCTCGCGGCGGGCTCGATATAGCGGCCGCAGCGCAGCCGGTAGATGGCGCCATCATCAATTTGGACGAGGATACGAATTCGTCGTATGGGGACCCTTTGCCGTATCAGGGGATGGAGCCGCAGGGGAATTTCGACGTGACAAGTACGCAGATGTTTAATTTCAATTTGACGGCGATGAAGGTTTCGACGCCGGTAGCGGAGAGGCCTAACGCTCTCGTCAACAATAGGGAAGTCGAGAGTTCGAAGAAGCAATTGTTTAATGAGGGGAATAAGGTGCTGTCGACAATATTTGAAGAAACGAAGAGTTACGGGTAAGTATAGTAGAAGCACGCTAAGTTCTAATGGACGTCATCAATAAATCGTGACGTCAGGTCTTACGCCGTTGTCGGATATACACATATAAACTCGTTATCAAATCTAACCTAACATACTAATGCAACCTAACTTCTATTTTTAAAATTTCAATTATGTAATATTAAAGTCTCCAGTTTTATCAAATTATCGTATAGTATCTATGTGTAAAGGTGGCTATAATAATGTACGAGCTATACTAGAGGCACGCTAAGTTCTAATGCACGTCATCAATAAATTGTGACGTCAGGTCTTACGCCGTTGTCGGATACACACACATAAACGCGCTAACAAATCTAACCTGACATGTAATGTAACATAACTTCTATTACTTTATTTATTGTGGTATATCAAATAGAAAATTTTAATAATCGGCATTACAGAATTTAACAAGAAGCATCTGACAATACGTGAAAGTATTCCAACTACGAAAAGTAAATGTATCCCGCCTGAAGGAAAAAAAAAAGTGTTATTGGTACGGTCCCATGTTCTTTACGTATCGTTGTTTTAAAACTTTTCCTAATGAAGAAACGCCTCCACTAAACAAATCTCTCTCTTTCAATTTACGTAAAAGAGATGAACGGGTAGTGACTTCTCCTAAAATAAACCGGCATTAGTTTATTATTGATTACGTAAAATGCATCTTAACATACGATTATGGTACATTTGTTAAATTACATTGCGGGTAGCAGCTTCGCTTGCTCCAACAATGTCCACAATTGGTTTTAATTTGTTTCTGTTCTTGCTGCTCACAGCCGAAATACTCACATTTGCAGCAGCAGCGACGCGCTAAATTGCAATAGTTTTATGCCGTTATTGTCGTGTATGCAGAAATAGAATATAATCTACCTGTGTGACAGCAGTCAAAGGTAACAAGGAATCGTTGTCGCGTTCTTGCTCAAAATATATAATCAATGAACTGATTATTTCTTTCCTCTGTTGACACAATGCACGTGGCATTTTCGTAAATATACGTCGACTAGTTCTAAAAAGAACTTTTGGATATGCAAAGCAATGAAATAATTCGACGAAAACTAAACAAACTAACGTAAAGGAAGAAACAAGGAAAGCGTTTGATGTGTACCAAAGTCAACTACTAACATTGTAACAGTACATTTTTAACTTTGATAGAACGAATGTTTGTATCAAAAGACAGTATGTTGCGTTGTGTGGTCGCATTGCATATTTATGACGTCATTTGATTATATGTGTGATGTCGCGTTAATAACGTGCATTGGAACTTAGCGTGCCCCAAATGTAGGTAACTTTTAGATAGACTTTGTTGTGCCGAAATGTTTCCGATGGTCACGTGGTACCTTTATTAACCTTAACTTTTACGTTTTCTTTATTAATAAAACGGGAACTCCATCGAACGGAACAGCCCTCAATTCTTACACCCGATAACTTTCCAGCCTAACGTCAAGTAGCGGTTCGTCCTTAAGCGCTCAGTCGCGTAAGATCAATCATACAAACTTGACGCCGGAACAGAACAGCTATTCTTCCAACCTAGCACAAAACCTCAAGGCCAACGCCGCGCTGCGTTCCAGTTTGCTGGGCGAATATATGGATTGTCAATCGCAACAGAGCAGTCCGGTAACTGAAGTACCTCCTCCCATTCCGGCCGTCAAGCCCACCGCAATCACCCCGCTTTCCAAGGCGCCCTCCGACCCATTCCAAGGATCCCTCATCAAGATCCTCCTGGAAAGGATAAACTTCCCCGGCCAGCACACGTTCGGTTACAGGAAGTTATACACCGTTCCTAGGCTGAACATTAAAAAAGAAATGGTTGCTATCGGCGACGACAAGTATTTTGTCGAGAAGATGCTCGGTAAAGGGACGTATGGCTCGGTGTTTAAGGCGATAGACTGCCAGAGTAAGCAGGTGGTCGCGTTAAAATTCCAGAAACCGGCGAATAAGTGGGAGTATTATGTATGCCGTGAACTTCAAGCGAGATTGGCCGATCATCCCTTGAAGGAGAAGTTTATGGACGTTTCGATCGGATACTTTAGTAAGTAGATACGGTTTTATATTGTTTAATTAGCAATTGTTGAAAATGAAGGAATAGTATTGGCCCTAAGCGATATCCTTGCGGAAGATTATACGTTTAGGATGCGTACAGTAATTCGTAAATATAACGGTATTTTTCGGACAATATTGCAGATAATAAATTCACAATACTCCTTGGGTAAGGAGCAGGCCACCCGAAAGTGTATTGTGTATTGAGAAATGCTTTAGTTTATAAATGAACCTGCTTGTGCGTGCGTTAGTATTAAGAGCGTATCTGTTTGTGTGTCTAAAACAGGTCAAAATGCGTGTACAACTGAAGATTATGATGATTAGAATGTAGAAAAATTATCCATCATGGCGAAATACTTAATATTCTAAAATTAGAGAAGGATTTGGCAATAGTCAGCATTTGATGAGCCTTGAACCGCAAAAGGGAGTTTCTTTGATGAACGGAATGTTTAAGAAGTTTTTTGTTTATTTTTCATTAAAGTTTTTGCTTTTATACTTTTTTAATCGCTATTGGAAAATGAATTTGAATATTTTCTTGTTTTTTTAAACTTTATTTGGGCGTCCGAGTTAATATGAACGATAGTACGATGTGACGTACCTAAATGCACACATAACTAGGCGCACAGCTATAGGTACCCACCAGAGTTAATATGTATAGGAGATAGGAATCTGTTCGATATTATGTTGTGGATGTTTAGCGCCACCTACCGTTTGTCTAAAAAGTATTTCAAATCGCCAAATCTAAATCCCGATTTCAAATCATGTATATATAATATATTCTGCAAGTTCTATTGTAACAAATATTTTTCTTGCTACTTGCTACCTATATTGCGAATATAGTAAGAAGAATATCCGTTTCACAATAAAACATGTATGCAAAAATAAGTATGTACACTACTGCTCAAAAGTGTTTAGGCACTCTCACTGATAGCAAAAATGTTAATAATATTTATTTTTTATGTACAGATATACGTACGTGAATAAAAATATATTAAATAAATGTGAAAATTAAAACGTTTAATTTAAATTTTTTCATCTATGTGACCTCCTCTTGATTTAATAATTGCAGCACACAATCGAGGCATTCTCGCAATAAGTTTTGCCAGGGTTTCTTGTGTTATTGAGATCCAACTCGATTGCAATTTGTTCCACACGTCAGTAGCTGATGTCGGAGCCGATTTCCGTACTTCCCGATCTAGTTCTTCCCCGTAGTAACTCGATTGGATTCAAGTCGGGGCTCTGGGGAGGCCATTCCATAATTTTCAGAGTTCTTTCCTCTACTAAATGGCGTAAATAGCCTTTACATAATTTACAGGAATGTTTCGGGTAATTATCTTGCTAGAAGATATAATTTTGACTCAAAAGTCGAATTCCGGAAGGTATTGCGTGGTTCTCCAAAATTTCGCGGTAGCTTTCTTTTTTTAATATACCGTCAATTTTCACAATGTCCCCTACACCAGTGCCAGCAAAGCAGCCCCAAATGATGATAGAACCTACACCATGCTTCACGGTAGCAGCAATACACTCTTCTCTGGCACGTTCACCCACGGATCTTTTTACGAATATGCATCTTCGGGTTCCGAACAATTCAAATTCGGACTCATCCGTCCATAGGACGTTGTTCCACTCTTCTATGGTCCAGTGTTGGTGTTCACGAGCCCATTTAAGTCGCTTTTGCTTGTTTCGTTTGCGTAGTAATGGCTTTTTCATCGCAATACGTCCATGGAGCCCGGCTTTCTGTAGGCGACGTTTGACTGTAGAAACACTGACTAGTTTTTGGCGACCAACATTTAATTTTACGGTGATTTCCGGGGCTGTTTTGCGTCTATTTAACTTGCTGGTAACCACTATTCTGCGATCATCTGCAGATGTTGTCGCTTTTGGCCTTCCACTCCATCTTTTATTAAGAAAACTGCCAGTTTCCCGATATTTTTTTACGTTATAGTCAACCGTAGCGTGGTGTATTTTCATATTTTTGGCAATTTGTCGATTACTTATGCCACTTTTATGGTAAGCTATTATGAGCGCACGTGTTTCCGTACTAATTTCTCTTCGCGGAGGCATTTTAAAAAATTGTCACACGATATTTCGCTTACGACGTGAATAGAGTAAATACCACACTGCAACTGACCATAGGTTACAGATTTCAATATAATCTTCTAGGAATGTAATTTAAACATTATTACCTACAATCTAACAGATGTCTAAATTTACCCAGTAAATTCAGAGGGATTGTTATTGTAATTGCACCGCAATAAACGGTTTGTGGTAATCCGACCAAGTGCAGGTAAATGATAGTAAACCTTATGCGATATAATGGGTGTTTATCTTACTGAACTACATTTTAAATGCGTATTTCATTTTATTATAATGTTTTTTTGGTAAACATAATACTATATGAATAATACATGAAAACAGAGGTGCCTAAACACTTTTGAGCGGTAGTGTATATTGCCAAAATAGATCTACTTCCATATATTCTTGGAAAGCGTAATAAAAACGTAAAACATGCAACAAAACTAAGCGTTAAAACTGCGATTAAATCACGAAAACGAAACGAATAGCTGATAACCATATGTAATAATAGAACCATAACCTTACGTAACTTCTAACGGAATGGTAATAACTGGGTAACATTTAAGAAAGCGCATTCGTATTTGTTTGTATAATTCGATTCTTGCACTCTCTACCAAATATCTATTAACGAATAAAAAAATAAAAAAAAGATCAAGGCCATAAATTTAAAATCGCTCCCCATGGTAGCCACCAATCGATCTCTAGCTTTAACTAGTGACAGACCGTCTCCTGAAGATGGCGAGCCTGAGAAGATGTGCAAAATGGATAGTTCTAACATCAATTAAAAAAATTCAAAGATTATGAAATTTCAGTCGCATTTTACTTCACCAACTTCTTTCAATTATTTAAATGATTGATCCTAATTTAATGATTAATTCGCTACTTAATATACGCACATGCGGTTTCACATTCAAGTTACTACCCGTTTTACTCGGATACGAATACATCTTGTTTCTTTCAGACGAGCAAGCCTCAATATTAGTATCCGACTTTAGCCCAAACGGCTCCCTTCTGGACGTAGCGAACGCGATCAAACAGAAATCGGGAAGGACGATGAAGGAAACGCTCTGCGTCCATTTTTGTATAGAAATGTTGGAGATCGTAAGCGCAATGCACCAGGCGAAGATCATCCACGCCGACGTTAAACCGGACAACTTCCTCGTCCGATTGATCGATAACAACGTCAGCTTGCAACTGATAGACTTCGGTTGCGGCATCGACATGGCGATGTTCCCTCCGGATACGACGTTTAATAGGCGCGTAAGGACTGAGGATTTCGTTTGCTGCGAGATGCACGACGGACGACCGTGGAGCTATCATACCGATCTGTTCTGCGTCGCGGCGACAGCGCACGTTTTACTCTTCGACAAGTATATTCAGATGCAGAAGAAGGACGGGCATTGGTCGATAACTCAACGCTTTACCCGCTACTGGAGGGTCGATTGCTGGAACATGTTCTTCAGCAGTCTGCTCAATCAGCAGACGGGTCCGGCGAAGGTGGAACCGCTGGTGTCGATGTTCAGGAGCGTGGTGGATCTGAGCGCGGATGATTTCAATACGGAGATGCGTTTTTTAGTGAATTTGTTGAAGGGACGATAGCGTTCTATTCCGATTCGTTTGTTTTTAAATTTGTAATTAGATTTATTATTATTACTATTATGAATTTTGCTAATACTGTAAGTAATATAGAAATTATGCATATATACATATTATAAATATTTTAATTTCGCAATTAATTTTAGAGCGACTATTTTTCTTGTGTATTAGTAGCGAGGCGAACGTCTGTATATCTAAAGCAATCTTTTTCTTTCTTAATGTTCTTCTCCTTCTTTCTTGGAAGCGAGATTTTAGTTGTCCACTGTTTCTTGTCTTTTTTTTAATATACATTCTCAGATGAATGATGTGTTTATTTTTATTAGGGGCGCACGGAGAAATCGCATAAAATCGATTGCTAATCGTTTTCTCTCCCTGACGTTATATTTAGGCATTTTTGGGCACTTAACTGTTTAAATGACGATTGCAAGGACTGTGTGGATGTACAATTCACAGGTATAGCAGTAAACTCCACTCACACAAATTAATTAATTATTCGGAACGCAGCGTTTCGAGAGCACGTGGGCTCTCATTGTCAACTGTGTTACCGACTGACACGGTTGACGATGAGAGCCCACGTGCTCTCGAAACGGTGCGTTCGCATAATTAATTAATTTGTGTGAGTGGAGTTTACTGCTATACCTGTGACTTAACTATTTAAGATTTTAAAATTAAATAAATACTTTAACAAAAGTATCATCAGTTTAATTATCAGCTAAATTGTAGGATACATTTCGGCAGGTATACTTTTATAGGTTGGTATCGCAGAAAAAGAGAATGGTAACTTTCGGCGTGGGGGGTTAAACTAACTTCACCGCCTCTTACGGTCATGTAGTAGAACTAAATGGTTAGGGTAGCGGATTTGGTTCTCATTTGAATAGAATTCAGTAGGCGTGCACGGAGTAGAATCGATTGAACATGAGCTTGACCGAAGACGCGCCGAACTGCTTATTATAGGCACGACGCTGATAAAAATTTAAAAGAGAACGAAAAACAATAACAGAGAATGACGATTGCAAGGACTGTGTGGATGTACAATTCACAGGTATAGCAGTAAACTCCAGTCGGTAACACGGTTGACAATGGGAACCCACGTGCTCTCGAAACGCTGCATTCCGCATAATTAATTAATTTGTGTGAGTGGAGTTTACTGCTATACCTGTGAATAACAGAGAAATCTCATTATTTAGCCCTCAAACATTCATACACATTATTAGAGGAACCGTGAAAAAGCTAATTGCGGCCCTAAGCGAGTTAACCCCCAAAACCAAAAGGTAGAATCTACCCCCCTCGCCCGATCTCGGGAAATACAAGTATGTGCACTGTCGGTTCGATTTGTTGGTGACGGTCAATTTTACTTTTTACATGCAGGTCAAAGCATATAATATGCCAAATTATTGGTAATACTTTACCATGGGCAATCAAAATTTAAACTACTTTTCCCTTATTTTAGACTTTGCTAGATCTAAAATAATAACTTTTAGGATCAAGTGAAAATTAGAACAAAACAAATTCATCAATATATATCGAAAGCAATTTACTTTAAAAAATAAAATTGTAACCAATATATTTGTGTATTAAAAACTTGAAAAGTAGTGGTTCCTTTCATTTCAGTTGTGCAATTGCTTAAGAGATGGCATTATTTATTGTATGTGGAAGAAAATACGTTAATTACAGTTTTCTGTAATGGAGAAAATTGCAATTCTCTTTTTATCAACTTAAGCGAAAAAGTTACAGGATGTGGCGCCATCATGTAGCAATAATAAAAACAAACTTTATATATCCTTTTTTTGAAAATTTACTTCTTTAAATTTTAAATTTCCGTTTGTATACAATAGTCGCTCGAAAAAGATTACTACTGCACAGAACATATTATTACTTTCTTTTTATTATTAATTCATTGATTAACTGTACATGAAATATAAAGCATATTCGAATATATAAATTCTGGCATCGTAATATACATGCAATATAAAATTCCTCTAAAAATTGTAAATATACATATATGTATAACAATTACATAAAAAAATATGCCAACGAAAATCCTCAATAGTCATTCCGTTCGATAAATAAAATGGCAAGATTAGATCATCATTCAAGGAATTCTAATTCCCCAACTTTTCCAACAGCCAATCATCAGTAAATTCATCCAATTCCCGTATCTCGTACGCCCTATTAAGATCGGCCGATCTTTGTAAGGTGATCTTTGTACCGGCATACATAATTTGCAGTTCGGAATGGCTGTCTCTTGGTGTATAGAAGACAAAGCACAACGGATAGGAAATACGACCGTCACCGTGCTCGCGTTTATAGGAGATTATTATGAATCGGGGCTGGTGCCCTGGCAAGCTCTCTCGTACCTCATCGATGGTTGTCTTCTCCAATTTTTCATCGACAACCACCTTTTGGTTTTCACGATCTACTTTAACTGAAACATTTCAACTAACTCATAACACACCTAGGCAAGGATAAAAACGATTCGTATACGTACGGATTAATGCGGACGTTTCCTGCGCTTTACTGAAGCGGAATTCCTTTAAAGCTGTTTTTACTTCATCAGTAATATCACAAATATTAACATTACTCTGTAAAAATAGTTAGAACGACAATAAAAATTTGTTATAGATGGAAAGAATCTTACTTACCATATTTTATTATGTGCGTATCGCAAACAAATATTTTTTAAATTTGATTTCCTTAATTTAATTATTTTTAAGGATTCCTCCCAATGTTCTACCAACACACAAATTGTAAAACGTGATAAGAATAAATCACTAGATATTCGCCTTAAAATAACGGAAAAGTCAATGTGATAAACGGTAAGATCGACGCAAGATCCTCTCAATAGAGCAAGGTCAAACTTTGATTTGGTGCGGGGGCCACTTTCTAGGAGCAGCAGTATCGCATCGAACTTCACTATGTCACAACCATTATTAAGCGGAAATCGTTTTCGGTGAATTGAGGCTGTAGGACTCTACTGTCAATCTTTTATATTAATTAATATTAATATTTTAAGGAAACTAATTCTTGTAATTAATACCAGAACAAACAACGGCAGGTACTTTAGGAATTCTAAATCTGCAGTTCCTGTAGATTTATGTCAGCCAGGTAATAGCCCTAATTACATTTATTCTATGGAATACACATAATCGTATATTTTCTTTACTCACAGCACCCTCCTTTACCTCGAATGCAAGAATTAGCAGGGAACACGATCTTATTTACAATTTTTTTTTTTAGTTTTATTATTTTCAATTAACTTTTATTTTTATTACTTGGTTCCATTATATATTTCAAATTATTGTTGTTTTGGCTTATGCTTTTATTTAAACCAAATTATAAATTGTAGTTTATAATCAAATTTCTTTTCCACGTTTTATTTTTTTTTTTATATTGTAAATGCCGCAACTTAGCTACTAGAATTGTGATATTTATTTTGTATTCTTTAAAGTATGCTTGTAATCAATAGAGTGTATCAAGTTAGATTTCATAAATGTCTTGTTTGGTATATATCTTTTTGATTGCATGCTTATTTCAAAGGATACAAAAACTGGATATTTAATTAATATATTGTTTACAATTTTCAAGTTCCCGCCTATAATGTTTAGTACGGAGACCACTTCCCGATAGCGCAGAAGCTTGTCTACAATCGGTAATATAGGAGTTTCGAACACTGGTAGTATTTTTTACAAGAATCGTTTGTGTCTCTTGAGATTGTAGTATTTCAAGGTAATTATTGAAAGTTTCTACGAGACCATTTAGTAATTTCCTATTTTGCGGTACATTTACAAATAAATTGAAAATTAATAGATATATGAATGAGTCATATTTAGATGTCGCCACTTATCAAAACATAATTTAATGAAATTATTTGTAACCAATCAAATGCAAGTTGTAACATCCCGTTTTTCTTATCAGAGATTTAGGTTAATCATCTGTCAACTGTCAATACATCCAAATGTAATAATAAATCTAATAGAATAGTTGAGAATAATAGTCCAAGATGACCTTAGCGGAATTTTTCGGATGTACATTCTTGGCATTTGGACCACCCTTGGCGATGTTCATATTCACAGTGGCGCACGATCCAGTAAGAATCATCGTTCTTATCGCAGCAGCCTTCCTTTGGCTGCTTTCATTGATATTATCGTCACTATGGTGGTACATATTCCTTCCGGTAACGAAAGACCTTGCATTGGGACTGATATTCTCTGTAATATTCCAAGAAGTGTTCAGGTATCTAATCTATAAGATCTTGCGAAGGACCGAAGATGGTTTAAAGAAGATCACTGACGATGCCACCCAACTCATTGACAATAAACACATTTCCGCCTACGTTAGCGGGCTAGGTTTCGGCATTATGAGCGGAAGCTTTGCGATGGTGAATGTAATTGCGGATTCCGTTGGACCTGGTACGATGGGCTTAAAATCTGGAACGGAGATGTTTTTCATTACGAGTGCTGCGACATGTCTCTGCTTTATATTGTTGCACACGTTTTGGGGCGTAATATTCTTTAATGCCTTGGACAATAAATGTAGGACGCAACTAGCATACGTGATTTTGTCACATCTACTGGTATCTAGTATAACGTTGTTTAATAGATATCAAGTGTATGCCGCCACCTTAGTGCCAATATACAGTATGTTACTTGTAACAATTGTGATAGCATTCAAGATCGCAGGCGGAACTTTGGCGTCGCTAAAGGCGTGGATATTATTTAATCAGTGATTTTTTAAAATGAGATGTTTAACCTAATAATTATTTTGTAGCATGTCCTTATTTATCACAGGTTTTTTTAATAAACTTATTTCTCTGCAGTTTTGATATTATTTACCGATTTTGCAAAATATAAAACAATCATTTGTAAATAATTTAGTTATGGTTTAGCACAATGTTTACTTATTTATAAATAATGCTTTATTGAACAAATAAAATATATTTTGTTTTATTATTGTGTTTTCTTTCCTTTTAATATAATTTGTATTTAAAAGCTGGCAATTTGTTTATCAATTTAATGCTTTGGTATCAATTAAAACAAAAAAAAGAATTATTTCTATACAGAAATCTGTAATTTCTTGTCAGAAAAAACAGAAGACTATATCCTCGGTGTTTTACTCTTACGTGTAAGATGGCGCTAATATTCCATCCAAAATTATAATCTTTTTAGTACTTACATTTTAAAATATTCTGTATTGTATAAGGTTGATAAATTAATACTGGCTTTTTATTGATGCTATTCGATTACAATAATGTATATTTTTTGGACTAGATAGAATATCAGAAGTAATTATGTATGCACGCATGTTATCATTAGACTATTTGGTCTCTAATCTAAATTTATTGCAGACTTTAATTAACTACAGGCTTTTCGTATGTGAACTTAAAATAACACCGGGAGTGACACACTCATGCGATGCTCTTGCTATATCTTTATTTTTCCAGGATAATAGATGGTAATATAGGCTAAATTTAAAGTTTGCTAAAAATGTTTCATCAGAAGCTAAATAGAGTGCGCGCATCGTCAGTGCGAGAATGTGCAAGTGTAAAATATAATTGTTTTGTTTGGTTAAAAATAGGAATTTTTAAATAATAAAAAGAATGCTGAATGCACTTTATTTTATCCTACAGATGAAGGTGCAGAAGTTAAATTTTCTGTATAGTTTTTAAGAATATACAAAGCGTTAAAGTAAACAAATATTAATCATTTATTTGATTTATTGGTAGGTGTAAGTATGGTAGAAGTCTATTGTGTTATCCTGACATAGCTTTCCAAATCCCAAGAAAAATATAGAATGACTGAGAAAAGGTTATGTTACACATGAAGAAATTATACAGCAATTGCAGACTTTTAGAAAGTACTTAGCAGTAGAAGATGTTGAAAGAAATACTAAATTATTACCACTAGCTTTTATTGAACTATATTTACCTGCTATAATAGTCAAATTCCCATTTTGTTATATTCTAAGTTCATAGGAAATAGATGCGGAAAATATGAAAAACCAAAGGAGAAATATATTAATTGAATTGGACATGTTTAAGCCTAATACAGCTACTTGTATCATATAACTTTGATTATAAGTATATTTACTTCTCTGATTAAGTAGCTTTATTTTATTATTGTAGTGGGTCTTCAAAAGATACACGTAGTTCTACTAACGTTTATTAAAACTATGTTCATTCAACAATGGGTACGGAGATTCTTACAGAAATTGGATAGGTTTTACGGTTAGAGCTGGTAAAATGTAAAGTTCTACTACTACTGGTACTACTGCTACTTCAAGAAATTGCGTGAATATATATAAAAGTTACATATCAGTGAATTTGTGGAATTAATGCATCACATGAGAAGAATCAATATTACTATCAAAATATAACTAAATTCAGATGTTTTTAACAAAGCACAATTGTGTATAAAACTAGATAAAGATGTAAACAAAAGTAGAAACAATGAGCGGAACGGAAGTGAGAATGTATACTTGACAAATATGTTGGAGTAGAACTCTGATTACTAGGAAAAGAATATATACATGCAAGTTACTATTCTAAATAAACATAAGAACAAATAAAAATTATATATAATTACAGGTGGGTGTATAACATTATCCTTTCTAAATATTTTATATAAATATGTCTTGTAAAGCGATTGTAATTGTAAACATAGCTGATTTTCTTATAATACTTAGAAGCCAATATAATAATTCACTTATTACATTTTTCAAATAGCAAAATTTTATGTAGTATTAATATAAAATTTTGCTATATTACGTATAGTTTGCTCTTTAAGCATTATTTAATTTAAATTTAATATATACGTGTCAATGTTATTATTATTAGTTTTTTCCAAGCCGCTCAGATGGCCCTAAACATGGAACTGCTAGTTTGCCGAGAATTGGTTAACTGCTTGTCATTGTAATAACCTATAAAGCCTGGGAATTGTTAGTATTTGATAGAATTAAACTGTTTTGAATTTCTTCTGTATTATTTTCTTGGTTTTACTAGGTATAATTTGGTTTACATTCCACTGGATTAATTCATTTCCTCAGTGGTTTTATATTATTTAATGATTTATTAACTTGGTCCGGATGTATTCCTGCCAACTGTCAAAAGAAAATATTGCTATGATCAGTATGCATAGTATCGTAAATTTATATTTAAAATTGAGATTTCAGTTATACTATCAGTAATAAAAGTTATAGGTGTTGTTTCGAGTAGATTTTCCAAGCTTTTCCTTAAATTTCTTATTAATCATTTTACTACGATCCAAAAATCTACCAATCGTTCGAAATGCGATACTGCTACTAATATACGAGCAAGGTGCAAGAACCTCAACATGAATCACAAACAAATCGCATAAACAACGCGTTTCGAAAACGCAAAGGAACGCGTATATCTCTATCACGTTCCGGCATCACGAACAATCGCGCTAAACACGTAAATATTAAATAATAATAAATAAGAAATCCAAACAAACCGAGCAACTTATGTATGCGCGTATACGTCGATTCGCCAGAATGTTCCTTCGCATAGCCGTACGTCTCGTATTACTAAAGACAATAAAAAAAAAACTGGCCCTACAATACGAACTACGGCACGCCGGCAGCCTTTCCCCTCAACACCCTTCACCACGCTGTTATATCGTCATTTTTACGAACTTGTCGATCGTAAATTTCAAATTGATTCTTAAACAAAAACAAAGGAGCGATAGTCTTGAAGAGGGCGAAGGGATAGTCGGAGAAAACGGTCTCGTCATATATGTACTTGTCTCGAAAGAAGTCTGTGTGGAGTCGGGGCAATGATGAAGGATTAAGGATGGTGTAATATAAATATGTGAGATATGACATAAAAGAAGGAACATAAAAAGTGTTGAAAAAAAGGAAGAATAATTTTTATATCTTATTAATTTTTTGAAATATGCTAATACAAAGTGATTATAACGCAGGTGTTTTAGCTTGTTAAGTTTAGAACATGTTGAATGAGGCCGATTTTATTTTATATTAAAACGCTTGCTTCGTTTTAACTTGTTTATTAACACTCTTACGTTACCTTCTTTTCCGAACTTAACCTTTAACTTCGTTATAACTACTGAACCAGGATTACGAACGCGACACGGTCGGTAAGGCAGCAATCCTACCAAGAGATTAAGGCAGTTAATGTAAAATTATTTACCACAAATACTGTTTTTCTATGACTTTATTGTTGTCATTGGCGTGTTGTTGTTTTTCATTCATATGTGTGTACACTTTATTCCAAAAAGAGAGAGACAATTCTGAACAGACCCCCAGCCCAAATTACAACCTATAAATTAGTGAAATCAATTTTTCGCGGTAAACTTAAATTTCATGATCTGTCTGAAATATAAAATCTGTACCAAATTAAAATGCGTATGGATTCTTCATAGAGAATTGAAAGCAACAGCTATAGAATTGTAATTTCAATATCTAATAGTTAATCTACTTATATCGGAAAATAGCTAAGGTAATATAATAAATAAAACTGCTGAAATGAAAACGTGATATAAACAATGTTAAGAATGTCAAAATCTTTGACAATTTACAGCAAAAAGGGAATCTTGTATGGTGTGATTTCGCCTTGCTATTAAATATAAGAAATAAGGAATAAGTGGTACTTGGGCCCCTTCAAAAATTTCTCTTTCTTTTTGAAATATATATTAGTATAAAGTTACGGAACAGTCGATACATTGGGAATTTTCTCTTTTGCAATTCACTATGGATATACAGTTAAAACTAACGAATTTATTATAACATTTTCATATTTCTTTTTCACTTTCGGTTTAGCGGGAAATGTTACCTGTTTATTCTTTTCGTGGAATATCCAGTACATTATTACATTTTCAGATGCAGATTGGAAAATTACTTTTGTAGGATGGGCGAGATTTTATTTTATATTAAAACACCTCCTCCGTTTTAACCACTTTGTTATTATATTCTATGTTTTAATTTGGAGTAGCGTTTTTAAATTAAAGTACCAAAAAAAAATTACACTAACGATATTTAATATATTGCCGGCCGCCATATTGTTGCAACAACTGATTGACGTTTAGATCGTGGCTGAGTGCGTTTGTATTTAATTTCTCTCTCTAAATTTGCGTTATAATAATAATAATTACATAACTACAACTTATAGAAAATTCTAGCTCATTTTAAAACTGCCGCCAAAAATATATTATGAGAATGCGTCTTTTTTTACTCTTTGGAATTAAAAGATGAAGTATAGAGTACGATTGAAATTGCAAGAAACCAATCTGCGCAAACCACGTGACATGAGAATGTAAAGACCGAGTGACATGTAAATGTAAAGACCGAGTGACATGTGAATGTAAAGACCGTTCTAAAAATAATGGGATACAGAGACATATTTTTTAATATGAAATATAGATAACCTTACTAAAAATGATACTTTGCACATTGTAGGATGGGGCCGATTTTATTTCTATTAAAACACTAGCTTCGTCTTAACTCCTGCACTACCACCCTAACGCTACCTTTTCTTGCCAACTTAACTTAGTTCGAACTACTGAACCAGGATTGCCAACCCAACATGGTGCGTAAGGCAGCAATCTCAGCAGGAGATTAAGGAGGTTAATTTAAAATTATTTACCCCAACATTAGTTTTATTTTATAATTTAGATTCATATCTATTCTATAATTGTAATGTGTGTAATGTCCCTAAATTATTTCCTATTACTGTTATTTTTATTAATGAATTTATGTTTTCATTATGCATTGTATTGTATTTTATTACTATATACTTTCTTAAAACTTACTAATAACTGTATTTGTTTACTATTTACTTTGTTTCTATCCCTACTCGTTATTGTATATGGAATAAGTTATCTATGATGCTTTCATAAAACTTACAAATAACCGTTACTCACAATGTGAATGTATACCATTATTTATCACTGTTTACTATTTACTCTGTTTCTATCCCTAATCGTTATTGTATATGGATAATACAAATCAATATACTTATAAACCTATACATTTTAGATTAAGGGCCAGTCTCTATACAGAGTTGTTAGATTTAAGACACTTATACTACAACTTGTTAAAATATATATAAGTATTTTACATTAAACAATAGTTAGTAGAAGAAGTTGTTTTATTTCAACGGCGAGAACACTACGTGTGGAATGATTTTATGTGTATCATCTTGAAAACTATTATACATTGACTGTTTCACTCGATTTCAGAATGCTATCCCTTTTTAATTAATAAACTTCTTTTACTTTCGTACTACATACTTTTGCCAACTTAACTTTTAACTTAGTGAACCAGTATTGTCAAACCGACACGGTCGGTAAGTTAGGAATCTCACCAAGAGATGGAGAGGCTAATTTAAAATTATTCACCACCCTTTCAGAAATTTTAACTAACTTTCTCTCTTGCCTACATTTTTTATGGACGATGTAATGAACAATGTATCCAACCAATATCTTATGTCTTAAAGTTATTAATTACTATTATTATCATTTAATATAGGCGTTCCACTTTATTCTAAAAGTGTTTTCTAATCATAAGTGCGATAAATGTAAAATAAACTTGATTCTATTTTTATTTGAAAATTATCACCCAATGTAACAACGCAAACACGTGAAGAAACTATATAAATAGCGATACGCCGATTTCCTGGTACACCGAGGGCATAACGAGAAATGTCAAAAATCGGGAAAAATTAAAAGTTACCACATGGATCGGCTAGCGACGCCAGATTGAGAAAAAAAGGTGTTTATTAACGCGCAGATGTAATTCAAGGCGAATGCGGTAGGTAAAGCACGCCGGACGACGTGCGTTCCATCGTAGGAAACGCCGTTTTGCGCGTGTATTAGTGATCCGTTCGATCGCATAATCGTAATCGCCGTGGCCCATGTGCATGTACCGTGAAAGGCAAGCTGAATCGGCGACCTACTGCCCGCCCTGTGTCAGCGAATTTCCTCACGACGACGGTCAAGTTTTTTTTTTTATTTTGTACCTACGTTATCGTCAATATATTTGATCGCATTGTTAAATTCAAATGTAACGAAAGAATATACTGTTAAAACTTTAATGCTCACGTACTTTTATAAAAAAGAAATCGAACGTAATACTATTTGAATTATTAAATTCATTTTTGGTATCAAATAGTATATGCCCTTTGTTACGTTGCCATAGCAATCTGTCATCCGCCATCTTTTTTCGTATTGTATTCCAAATTCCAATACTTAACGTTCATTAAATCATTACTTGTGCTATGTTGAATTTCTATTTTGTAAGTATTGCTTAAAGTATTGATATATAAAATTTCAACTATGTAATATTTAAGTTTCTTTTTTAAGTCCCCAGTTTTATTAAATTAGTCTACAGTAGCTATGTGTAAGAGTGATTACACTCCAGGCACTTTAACTTCAAATGCATGTCATTAACGCGACGTCATACATATAATCAAACCACGTCATAAATATGCAATGTAACCACACAGATAAATTAAAAGTATTTTATATTAGTACATAATTATAACATAATAGCTAATAATGAAAGTAAATTTCAATGGATAACGCAACACACTGTTTTTTAATACCAACGCTCGTTTTATCAAGGTTGAAAACGTAAAGGAAATAGTTATTTGTTTAATTATTATATTTTCCATATCGCAGTACTTTTATGTTGCCGTTACTGGTTATATTTGATGAAATACAATGTTGTCGGTTGTCTTTAGTAAATATCAAACGCTTTCCTTCTTTCTTCGTTTACGTTAATTTGTTTAGTTTTCGTCGAATTATTTAATTGCTTTGCTGTTTATTTAAATGAAACATGGATATTTGAAAATGGCAGCAATAATTATTCTGGTCAGGACAGTAATCGGCAAAGTGCGAAGAAGTTAAAGACTGAAGGCAAGAAGTTTGTTTTATTACAAATATAATTTCTGTTTCTCACTAAGCTTGTTTATAGGTACACTACCGCTCAAAAGTGTTTAGACACCCCTGTTTTCATGGATTATTCATATAGTATTATGTTTAGCAAAAAAAAACATTATAATAAAATGAAATACGTATTTAAAATGTAGTTCGGCAAGATAAACACCCATTATATCGCATAAGGTTTACTATCATTTACCTGTACTTCGTCGGATTACCATAAACTGTTTATTGCGGTGCAATTACAATAACAATCCCTCTGAATTTACTGGGTAAATTTAGTCATCTGCTAGATTGTAGGTAATAATGTTTAAATTACCTTCCTAGAAGATTATAGTGAAATCTGTAACCTATGGTCAGTTGCAGTGTGTACTGGTTACTCTATTCACGTCGTGAGCGAAATATCGTGTGACAATTTTTTAAAATGCCTCCGCGAAGAAAAATTAGTACGGAAACACATGCGCTTATTATAGCTCACCATAAAAGTGGCATAAGTAATCGACAAATTGCCAAAAAAATGAAAATACACCACGCTACGGTTGACTATAACGTAAAAAAATATCGGGAAACTGGCAGTTTTCTTAATAAAAGACAGAGTGAAAGGCCAAAAGCGACAACATCTGCAGATGATCGCAGAATAGTGGTTACCACCAGGTTAAATAGACGCTAAACAGCCCTGGAAATCACCGTAGAATTAAATGTTGGTCGCCAAAAACTAGTCGGTGTTTCTACAGTCAAACGTCGCTTACAGAAAGCCGGGCTCCATGGACGTATTGCGATGAAAAAGCCATTACTACGCAAACGAAACAAGCAAAAGCGACTTAATTGGGCTCGAGAACACCAACACTGGACCATAGAAGAGTGGAACAACGTCCTATGGACGGATGAGTCCAAATTTGAGCTGTTCGGAAGCCGAAGACGCATATTCGTAAGAAGAGTGTATTGCTGCTACCGTGAAGCACGGTGGAGACTGTTTTGCTAGCACTAGTGTAGGGGGCATTGTGAAAATTGACGGTATATTAAAAAAAGAAGGCTACCGCGAAATTTTGGAGAACCACGCAATACCTTCCGGAGTTCGACTTTTGGGTCGAAATTTTGTCTTCCAGCAAGATAATGACACAAAACATTCCTCTAAATTATGTAAAGATTATATACGCCGTTTAGAAAAGGATGGAACTCTCAAAATTATGGAATGGCCTCCCCAGAACCCCGACTTGAATCCAATCGAGTTACCACGAGGAAGAACTAGATCGGGAAGTACGGAAATCGGCTCCGACATCAGCTACTGACGTGTGGAACAAATTGCAATCGAGTTGGATCTCAATAACACAAGGAACTCTGGCAAAACTTATTGCGAGAATGCCTCGATTGTGTGCTGCAATTATTAAATCAAGAGGAGGTCGCATAGACGAAAGCAAAATTTAAATTAAACGTTTTAATTTTCACATTTATTTAATATATTTTTATTCATGTACGTGTATCTGTACATAAGAAATAAATATTATTAACATTTCTGCTGTCAGTGAGAGTGCCTAAACACTTTTGAGCGGTAGTGTATATAGTTTTACATGCAGGCAACTGTGATGGTTTTATACCAGATGCTTTATTTATATTTTGTTCAAAAACAGGAAGGCATGATTACCACGGAGAAATGAACAAAGAAAATTTTACAAAATGTTTCACGATGGAGTTGTTACCAAATATAAAACCTAATTCTATGGTTATTATGGATAATGCTACTTATCACTCTAAATTAAGAAACGCAGAAAAGCACTAGTTGGACTAGTTGGAGAAAAAGCAATGTTTAAGAATGGCTGGCAAATAGCAATATTACATATAATTTTAGCATGTTAAAACATCAGTTATTATATCTACTTGCATTGTAAGTATTCGTTAAAATAAGTTGAAGCAAGTAAATAATAGTGTATATATTTTATACATAAACCACCGAAGGAATATGTGATAAACGAACTAGCACGTCACATGGACACACAGTGCCAAGATTACCTCCATACCACTGTATATTCAACCCTATTGAAAATATATGGGGAATTACAAAAACATACTACAATCGTCACATAGGAAGAGATGGCTATGGTATTAACAATAGCATGGAGATATGGGACGAAGCATTAACAACAATGACGCAAGTTAACTTGGTCGTACAGCATCCACTATACAGAAGCTGATATCATACGATGGTGGGAAAGAGAAGTTGGATTAGATCGTGACGAAATTTCTCCCCTAATTATTGATTTAAATGATGATGATTCAAGCTCAGAGTGTGATATTGAAGAAAATTAGCTGATTAATTAATTTATAAATAAATAGTACATTAATCTTATTTTAATTACCTGTTTATTTTTTATTTAATTCGTAAATAATTTAAAATACTAATAATAAAACATTTTCGTAGTTTACGTTTACGTATAGTCAGATGTTTTTTTACTAAATTCTGCAGTGCCCATTACTAAAATTTTCTATTTGATATACCATAATAAATACAGTAATAGAAGTTAGGTTAGGTTTGATAGCGAGTTAATGTTTGTATCCGACAATCCCGCAAAATCTGACGAGACGATTTATTGATGACGTGTATTGGAACTTTGAGTGCCTCTACTATACACAACAACTAAGGATGGAGGTTAATTTTTAGTACTGTCATTTGAATAGTGGCGCTCTCTATGTTTCAGCATGCAAAACCTAAAAGATAACAAGGAGTCCAACAAATATAACACATTTATTAAGAGCAGGGTTAAAGAGAGTCGTATCCAAATCCACCTTTCAGAAACTTTGAACATAAGTTCAAAGTGTCGGCAGAACTTGAAATAACTTGCCACAAAGTTTGAGAAGACAACAGCATCAGTTTGGGTTAATCACAAAAATGAAACTGTTAAGGGTTGTCTTCAGAAGTATTACATTGTGTTGATTTTTAGATTCCATATTTCTGAAATGTCTAAATGTTTAAAATATTAGGTTTACGTCAATGTAAAAGATGAAACAGGATTGAAATCCTACCTTTTTGTTGCTGATATCACGATAGGATAATTTAAGTTGGTACTTCCGATAATGACGGTCATATATTCACAGTTTTCTTAGGAGCTATCAACCTCAATTATCCGCGAGATGTAAAAGTGATTGACTATTGGGTTGTTATAATGCTCCAATTTTCATATTAAAGACAAATTTTGCAGGCCTAAAATTATTACGATTAACTCTCTCCAATTAAATCCTATTCTGGTGGGGATTTGGGGAATTTACAAATTTGCGCTTATTTCAAAAAATAATAACAATTCCTATTAAAAAAATATATATTGCAGGATATCTAAAAGATCTGTTATTAAATCCCACAACATATTAACCCTAAATGACCAAAGCGATCGTCAATATGCCACCAATATCTTTGCACGAGCTAACTTGATCGTTGGAACCGGTCCGGGATATCCAATAGTTGTCGTTCTAAACGACAATGGCGAAAATGGGCGGTGCTAGTGTTGCTGGGGTAACGCCTCGCCTATTTCCAGGTAGTTACCATAGGATTTTACGCCACCTTCGATCTTGCACGCGCAAACAAACGCCCGCCAGCTAAGTGAAAAGAGAAACAAAGACGAAACGGATAGAATTAATAAAGTAGGCTACGTTTAGCGGAAATGGGCGGACGTTGCAGGATTTTAGGGTATCGTTTCTAGGGTTACGAAATGTCTGGATTTCTATACATCAGATATGGATTAATTTTTGTATTCTTTAATCGCAGGGACTTATAGTGCGGAACGCTATTGATCGTTACAATTTTTTTTTTCTCTAATTTAGCTAGACTGCTGAATAAAAACAGCAAAATTTTATTGATAAGTGTCGATAATAGCCATTTTTTGATTAATTTAAAAAGAAAATGTAGAAATATATATATAACTGTCAAAATGACAGATGAGGTTAGAATACCAATTGTACGAATTTGATAGAAATTAAAAAAAAAAGGATTAGTACCAATTTTTAAGAATTATAAACCATTTCCAGTGGGTAGTATTAAAATTATTTTGTGTAAGGTGGGGTCCACCAGAAACAACAATAAAACGTTGGTTTGTTGACTTCAAACGTGGTCGTAGAGACACCGATGATGCAGAACGCAGTGGACGTCTAAATGAGGCGGTAACACCACAAAACATCAAAAAAATCCACAAAATCGTTTTGAATGATCGAAAAGTGAAGTTGCGTGAGTTAGCCGACATCGTAAAGATATCAAAAGAACGTATTGGCTTTATATTGCATGAGCATTTGACTATGAGAAAGCTATGTTCAAGGTGGGTGCCGCGTTTGCTCACTGTTGACCAAAAACAAGAACGTGTTGATGATTCTGAGCAGTGTTTGGCCATGTTTAAACGTAACAAACCGGAATGTTTGCGTCGATATGTGACAATGGATGAAACATGGATCCATCACTTCACTCCGGAATCAAAACGATCGTCAGCTGAGTGGACAGCAACTGGTGAACCTCGTCCAAAGCGCCCGAAAGCACAACAATCGGCTGGAAAGGTTATGGCCTCGGTATTTTGGGATGTGCGTGGTGTAATATTCATCGACTATCTTGAGAAAGGAAATACCATCAACAGTGAATATTATATAGCGTTATTGGAGCGTTTGAAGGCCGAAATTGCAAAGAAACGACCGCATATGGCAAAGAAAAAATTTTTGTTTCATCAAGACAACGCACCGTGTCACAAGTCAATCAAAACAATGGCAAAACTACATGAATTGAACTTCGAATTGCTCCCACATCCACCGTGTTCGCCAGACCTCAAAAAAATGCTCGCCGGTAAGAAATTTCGCACGAATGAAGAGGTTATCGCTGAAACTGAGGCCTATTTCGAGGCGAAAGATAAATTGTTCTACAAAAGTGGTATTGAAATGTTAGAGAGGCGCTGGAATGATTGCGTTGCTCTTGATGGAGATTACGTTGATGAATAAAGCTAATTTTGAACCAAAAAAACCGTGTTTTCTTTGTTAGGCCCGGGACTTTTCAGCCCATGTGTTAAATGAGTATTTTAAGTGTACGGCAAAATCAGAATCTGATGCATCCGTCCGATGAATCTGCACCTGTAGTTATAATAAATTCTTCAACTATATCTTCAACTATGTTATGAAGTTGATACATTTTATTCTCTTCATCAATGATACGTTTGACGCAGATGGCCCGAGCTTCAGGTATTACAACATCTAGCCCTTCCAGTAATAATGTTTTCATCTCCGATGTTTTAGAAGTTTTATTATTGGCAGCGACGTACCGCTGTACTTGCATCCCTACAAGTTCAATTGGGTTTAAATCACGGTGGTATGGGGGCAAACGTAGAACTGTACGACCAATTTTCGATACCATCTGGTCAATGTGTTATAGGATTATCAGTCCCAAATAGTTCAAGCTTCAATAAAGCTTCACCAGCTACAATCCCTATTAAAGTAAACCATTCAATTATTTATTGTTTCTTCCAGGAAGCAGTAGGCAATTTCTCAGTTTTGACGGAGTGATCCATTACGATAACAGAAATAAGCTCAAAAAAAAAGAACGTTTCACGTCTTCAAATGACGATTGCAAGGACTGTGTGGATGTACAATTCACAGGTATAGCAGTAAACTCCACTCACACAAATTAATTAATTATGCGGAACGCAGCGTTTCGAGAGCACGTGGGCTCCCATTGTCAACCGTGTTACCGAGGAGTTTCACGTCTTCACCCTTCTTCGATTCAAAACACAGCAAATCATTCTCAACGAAACCATCTTCATTTCCAACATGTAAAATGATTAATCATCTCCCTTTTCCTGTAGGATGTTACGAAGGTGACCTGAAATGTTTTCGGAATCCACAAGAAAAACACGGAGGCCGATGGAACGGTGTTTGTTTTCTTCGGAACCGATTCGCCCGGAAAAGGCCGCTGTTTCGACCGTTCCTTGATCCAAGTCTCATCCACGGTTACAAAACGTATGAGGAAATCCCTTGGATTGCTTTGGATCCTGGGGAGACACTCCTCCGAAACGGTTACCCGATTTCGTTTTTGCTCCGGTGTGGGCAAACGCGGTACCCATCGCGCCGAAAGCTTTTTCATACCCAAAATATTTCGTGTAGGATATGCCCAACGCGTTCTTCTGAGATGTCTATTGTCTCTGCTATCTCTTTCACCATTTCATCGTTGGTAGCGGTGTTTGGGCGTTCACTGATGGTTCGTCACTTGTGCTTGTGGGGCTACGCTTGTATTCGCTCACCCGGAAGTTGATGGTCGAAGATGGCGGAATACATCCGCCATGAACCACTAGTAAAATATTTCGTATTTCCGTGGCCGCTTTCCCAGCCATCCAGAAGTGTTTTATCATTGCACACCATTTTATCGAAATTGCCTGGATACACAAAACACACTCTTGAATGAATTGACAGCAGACGTCTGAAATTGCGACAGTTGCCATAAAGAAGGTTGCCGTTACCGAAGAATGAATTCGTTTCAACTTTCATACGTAATCTCTTCCCGATTCCGGAAACATTTCAAATCGTCCTCGTATACTAAGTCTGCATTCTTAACGTGAATTGAGCATAGAATTGCCAACTGGACGCGGTCGGTAAGTCAGCAATCTCATCGAGAAATTGGGGAGGTTAATTTAAAATTATTTACCACATTCGTAGGGATAATAAATTTAGATAAATTAACACCCAAATACTATTTAAATAATCCTTAATAAACTAAGAATTTATATCTTTCTCCTTTTTTCTTTTGAGAGTGCCATGTAGCAGTTGCAAATGTACATAATTAAATTTCAAATGAAAGTAAGAACTATGTTTGAACCGATGATTTTAAAGTTCTCCTTTAATGAGTATAAATAATTAAATTATTACATTTACCTACACCTTTAAATCTGGATACTTTCCCCTTCCATTCCTTTCCGTCGAGAAGGGCGTGGTCTCGGAGTTCCCCAAACTGGTTCTCTATGCAAACGTACGAGCGGTGGGAGATATCGCGTCAACGATCGCAACGCCCCCTAGCTGTTCAGCTGTCGCATTCGCTTACGTTTCGTATCCTTTACAACGGCGACTTGGTTCCTTCAAGTCAGTACGGTAAAAACTGTTTACCAAAACAACTTAATCGCAATCGTGTTAGTCGAACCGTCTACATCGCGTTACGTTAAAGCTAACTTGTATACCGCTGTCCCTCGTCATGTTATAATAACTGTTTTACCGGACCCAGTAAACAAGGCAGTTTTATTTTACAAATATATCCGTTTTCGAACTGTAAATCGGAACCGCCTTAAACCGACTATCAAATCCGTTGACGGCTGTAGTAAATAAAATCGTTATTCTATTGTTACTTTTTTGTTTTGTTTTTTTTTTAATACATAGCTTTACAAATTCGCGTAAAATCGAGACGGCTGTGAGATACGTTACCTTTCGTTGTTATTTTCCAAACGTTATTTTTTTGTTACGTGTTTTTTTTTTACAAGAATTCAAGGATCGTTGACGTTCTAATGTGTTTGGGGAAGTGCTCGACGTAGTGTTTAATTAATATTATTCTCGCGCCAAAATGGAGTACAAGAGGGAGAAATTTGAAATGAACGACCTTTCAGAATCATTGAATTTTTCCGTTCGTGACACCATGGGTACTACATCTCATAGCCACATCATGCACAGCGTAAGTAGTATTTCAAATTGTTTAAGGTTGATAAAAGTCCAAAATTCATATAAAGCTGTTTAGCTGAAAAGTTAGGCGACAATTTAGCATTTCAAATATTTCTAAAAATTGTCAAAAATTAACGATGTGAGGAGTGAAAGATTTTGGGAGACAAATTCAATTCAAAAATTATTTTGTGTATAGGCTAAGTAACTTGGAAAAGTAATCTTCTCATGGTATGGTACTACGAAGGCGACCGGAAATGTTTCCAGTCTTCAGTCTCTTTCAAGCTGTCGGAAAAGTAGTATTTCTCGAGGTCTGCAAAATATCTATCTGTAGCGGCGATGACCTCTTCTTTTGAGGCAAATTTATTTCCTCCCAGTGATTCTTTTCTGATTTGGGAATAGAAAAGAGTCGCTTGAGGCTAGGTCCGATGAATATGGAGAGAGCAATTCGTATCGCATCTCATTCAATATGAACACGACGATGCGAGATGAATGAGCCGGTGCATTGTCGTGGTGGAGGAGCACACTTTTCCGCTGCAAACGAGGCCGTTTCTCCTTTGATAATGCATCGAATTAGGCCAATAAATAGCTCTGCTCCCAAAAAATGGTCTTTGCTTTCTTCTTATCCGATTCGTCCAGAAAAGTCCACCGCTTCGACTGTTCCTTGGTCTCCGGTATTTAGTGGCGGATCCAAGTCTCATCCACGGTTATGAAACGCATGAAGAAATCTCTTGGATTGCGTTGGATCCTGGCCAGATACTCCTCCGAGACGGTGACCCTATTTCACTATTGACAATAGATGTCTGAAATTTTGATAGTTAGCATAACTTTCGTGCGCCATCTCTTGCTGATTCCGGAAACATTTCAGGTAGCTCTGGTATTTAAGAAATGTTGGTCAAAATAGTATTTCTGGTTAAAGACCAAAGGTGCTACCAAAGTTAATTTTAAAAGAAAATGTTGATGGTTTTTGAAATAATTTTTCGGACGTTAAGTTTTATTACGATTTATTAACAACGAATTTAAGAATATTCGTAGTTATTGGAGCTCGATATCAAGACGTGATTACAAACTTTTTGTTTGATATATTGAAAAAGATGGGTTTCTGGAACATCCGGTTTTAGCAGGACGGTACCATATCTTCTACAGCTATAAGTACAATCAATGTTCTGGGGAAATTTCTAATCGATGGGCCGACTAGATTATGCCATTTAACGCCCCTGGATTGTTTCTTTTGGAATTATTTATTAAAGCAAAAAAAAAGAAGAAAAATTGCGCGGGTAATCCAAAAATTTGTGTGTTACAGATTTCAAAAGTCTTCTAACACATGGGCTGAAAAGTCCCGGGCCTAACAAAGAAAACACGCTTCTTTTGGTTCAAAATTAGCTTTATTCATCAACGTAATCTCCATCAAGAGCAACGCAATCATTCCAGCGCCGCTCTAACATTTCAATACCACTTTTGTAGAACGATTTATCTTTTGCCTCAAAATAGGCCTCAGTTTCAGCGATAATCTCTTCATTCGTGCGAAATTTCTTACCGGCGAGCATTTTTTTGAAGTCTGCGAACAGCCAGTAGTCGCTGGGAGCCAAATCTGGCGAATACGGTGGATGTGGGAGCAATTCGAAGTTCAATTCGTGTAGTTTTGCCATTGTTTTGATTGACTTGTGACACGGTGCGCTGTCTTGATGAAACAATTTTTTTTTCTTTGCCATATGCGGTCGTTTCTTTGCAATTTCGGCCTTCAAACGCTCCAATAACGCTATATAATACTAACTGTTGATGGTATTTCGTTTCTCAAGATAGTCGATGAATATTACACCACGCACATCCCAAAATACCGAGGCCATAACCTTTCCAGCCGATTGTTGTGCTTTCGGGCGCTTTGGACGAGCTTCACCAGTTGCTGTCCACTCAGATCACGATTGTTTTGATTCCGGAGTGAAGTGATGGATCCATGTTTCATTCATTGTTACATATCGACGCAAAAATTCCGGTTTGTTACGTTTAAACATGGCCAAACACTGCTCAGAATCATCAACACGTTCTTGCTTTTGGTCAACAGTGAGCAAACGCGGCACCCACTTTGAACAGAGCTTTCTCATAGTCAAATGCTCATGCAATATAAAGCCAATACGTTCTTTTGATAGCTTTACGATGTCAGCTAACTCACGCAACTTCACTTTTCGATCATTCAAAACGGGTGGATTTTTTTGATGTTTTCTGGTGTTACCGCCTCATTTGGACGTCCACTGCGTTCTGCATCATCGGTGTCTCTACGACCACGTTTGAAGTCAGCAAACCAACGTTTTATTGTTGTTTCTGATGGAGAGGAGTCCCCATAACATTTCTCAAGCCATTGCTTCGCTTGAACGGTATTTTTTCCCATCAAGAAGCAGTGCAAAATTAAAACACGAAATTGTTTTTGATCCATTGTTTTGAAAATAAGAAAAGTAGCGTGACTCTTAGCACAATAACTCACAAACTAATGAATAGAATATCATGAAATTTTAACAGCTGTCTTTTGAAGGTTAGTACTAACTGAGAGAAAGGTGACTGCAGTAAAACTAGCGTCATCTATGTGTTAGGCCCGGGACTTTTCAGCCCATGTGTTAGTCATTTAAAAATATTACTTCCTAATGCATTTTTTTTTATTAATTCCCACTAAGGAAGTCAAATACTTTAAGACCACACACTACTCTACTTATGTTAAAATATTTGTATTCTCCTCAAATTCTAATTCCGTAAAATCTTTTACTTCTACTGTTAACTTTATACCTGAACCTAAGTACCGCATAAAAACTTTTTTTGCGTAATTATATATACAGTTATCTGCACATAGATAGCAGTGGTCTTAATTTGGCTGAAATATCAGTGTATACGTTAACTAAAAGAAAATAAAGATTATCCATCTCTTTATTTCTACGTCATGTAACTGGAATAATAAATAAATTTTATTATCTTAATACTAAAGAGAAAATAAAACTGTTTATATTGTAGGATATAGAAAATAATTGATTATTAAAATAGCAGTCATGCCAAAATACTGTCGAAATTCATTTTTACTTAGATAATTGAATTGGAAAACTTAATACGCTGGTATACATAGCAAATAGCAATTTTTAAATGAACTGTACTTTTCGATATACTCTTCCATATTTATTTAGTCGATGCCCAAGTTTCTTTATGCCTTCACGTTCACCTACGTACATATAAATACAACTGAACATTCAAAAAGAAATGAATGAAGAAAACTAATTAATAATAGTGGTAGAAGGAAGAAAAAAGAACATGTTATTAGGGACGGATTATAACTTAGAACAAACAAAAACAAGAAAAAAATAAGAAAACAAAGACATATTTATAAAATAATAGTAATACTAATAATATACAAAAAAGTTTTACTGGTTATAATTAATTTTACATATTTTCATCATTTTAGTAGTAGTTCTTTCTCTTCTTTTAATAATATACAGTGAAATCTCCCTTGAACGGACACCAACGGGACCAACTGAAGATGTCCGTTCAGGAGGGGTGTCCGCATAATAGAAATATGTAGTAGATACAACAAAAATCGTGTTTTAACGAAACATGAATATATTAAAGAAAATGGGACATTTAAACCGTATATAAATGTTTTTAAAATAAATAAGAATTTGCTTTAAATAAATGGCGATTTGAAATCGTATTTCTAATTTAGAAAGAAACTCCAAAGACTCTGTATCTCCGTGATTTTCGACAAAACTTTTTAGCTGCTTGGTCAGGGTAATAACTTTACCATAATTTAGGATAGCTTCTGTTGGCACTGGAACCTCATCGACATCAGAATCTTCCGACAGTTCTTGTATTTCAACTGGATTTGCAATTTCTTGTTCTGAATCTGGATCTTCAACATACAAATCTTCACCTACGTTCAAAAAATCATTAAGGTTTTCATTATCCGTCAATTTCAATAAATTCTTATTTTTGAGGATATCTGAAAGTACACTAAGAGGCAAATCATCTTCTAGGTCAGATGTGTCAGCCTCAGTTAACTGGTCTTCACTTTGCGTATTTACACGATTAAATCCTGCTTTGCGGAAGCAATTTTGAACTGTCTCTTTGGTTACTTGGTCCGAAGCGGATTTTGCCAAATAAACTGCATCCAGTGGTGTAATTTTCTTTATTAACTCGAAAGCTGCACCAGCAGTTTCAATGATTACTAGCAGATGTTTGAGTATTAGACTTCGGTAATAAGTTCTAAAATTCTTTATAATTCCCTGGTCAAGTGGTTGACAAGCTGATGTACAATTAGGGGGTAAAAATAATATTTTTATATTATTTAAGCGAACGTCTTTCGGATGATATCCCGCATTGTCTAAGAATAACAAAATGTTTCTTGTTTCTTTAGCCATTTTCCAATCTAGGTCTTGCAACCACTCTGTCATAATTTGTCCTGTCATCCAAGTTTTCTTATTGTATTTCCAAGTTACAGGCAGGTTATTTATATTAATGTTTTTAAAAGCTCTGGGTTTAGGTGCCCTACCAATGACTAGGAGTTTTTCTTTTTCACCCGCCATATTTGCACAATGCAAAATTGTAAACCTCTCTTTGGGATACTTACCCCAAACACATTTTTCCTTCTTTAATGTGGGCGTTTTGTCGGGTAGAGCCCTAAAATACAGGCCTGTCTCATCGGCATTATAGATGTCTCTCGGTGAATATCCCTTAATCAAATAAGGACATTTTTTTAAAAACGATGAAACATCTTCAGCATTAACCGAAGCTCCCTCTCCCGAAATCGCTTTAAAACGTATATTGTGGCGGATTCTAAATTTATTGAGCCAATCAGAAGAAGCACTGAATGTAGAATGTCGGACTATCATCTCCTCCCCCCTAAGCTTAAGAAACACCACGGTGGTATAAGATTTGCTTCGCACGAGAAGCTGATAGCTGTTGTGGACCACTATTTTGAGCAGCTCGTGAAAAATGGGTACTGTGAAGGCATAAAGAATCTTGAGCATCGACTAAATAAATGTATTGATCTTGAAGGGAGACTATGCATATTCCTATTTAGGTTATAAACCATGTTGAGAAGATGCAATGCTATTTTTGATGAAAGGATAAATAGCAGGGTATACGCGTTGTTCAAAGACAAAGTTTCACAGAATAGTTATAGGACGATAGTGGAATGTATCAGCGGAATCGCCAGCTTTGAGTATAGGCAGAGTGAGAGTAATCTTCCATTTGTCCGGGAATAGCGAGGTTTTCGAAGCTAAAGATAAAAATTTTGCTGGTATTGGGTTTGTTCCAAACCTAATTTGTCCATGTTTTCGACCAAGTAGAACATAATTGTGGAATTAGAATTGTTACAACACATTAAATTTAGAGGAAATTCAGCTTTTCAGCTTAAACACGGTCTCAAAACTTCTGTGCTGTTCGCTAATTCTTGCTACAATTTCAGAAATATCAGAATCTCTTTAAAACGGTTGGTCGAAATTAGATTACATTTTGGTATAGATGCTAAAACTCGCCTTGCCAACTTTACAAACGCGAAAAGACCCGATTATACTCATACGTTAGGGAAGCTCGTAAAATTCTTACTGATATATCATAAACATACTCTTCCTTCTATCTGGTTAACATCCTAAGTTTATCACGTAAGAAAAAGGTCAAACATATACAGACGCAACGTGCCTATCATACATAGGATTCGATATGACAGATAATTCGCGGTATTATGAAGTTTTATCATCTCAAGCAGTGCCAATAGGCGCCAACCGACGGAAAGTGTGCCGATTTTTCGGGGTGATTTTAGAAAAAGAAAGGATCGTGTTTATTTATCTGTTTGCTGTTATGTTAGAAAATCTATTTTGTTGTATTATTTAAATTCGTCGTGATTATTCGCGTTGAATGTCATTCGGGCAAAGTTTTAATTAATTTATGCTACGCCATAAGGCATGATTTCAAAATGGTGAAAGATTGGAATAATTTGGGTATAGTATTGCTAAATCATTGTTTATCGGAGATTAATTGATTTGGTCTAATTAACATGATGTGTAGTATTTAAATTGTTTACGTTAATTGCGTCTGTTATAGTTAAATGTTTGTAAATAATATGTTTTTACTTGTTACGTTGCCAATTTTATTTGAATTATGATTAAATAACGGCGGGTAATTTGAATAATAATAATAATAATAATAATAATAATAATAATAATAATAATAATAATAATAATAATAATAATAATAATAATAATAATAATAATAATAATAATAATAATAATAATAATAATAATAATAATAATAATAATAATAATAATAATAATAACCCTTTATTGCTCAAATGACGATTGCAAGGACTGTGTGGATGTACAATTCACAGGTAAACTCCATTCATACAAATTAATTAATTATGCGGAACGCAGCGTTTCGAGAGCGCGTGGGCTCTCATTGTCAACCGTGTTACCGACTGAAAGTAAAAACTGTATCACACATGCAAATTATTTTCTATGCAGGCTCTAAAATTTCTAAAACATATGACTATTTACAATCTACTCGGTGGTCTAATGCCTTTTTCGGGAAATGATGGACCGAAAGCGAACCGTATCTTTAACAGTGCCTATGGTAATAAATCCATCAAACTCGAGTGTGCAATTGGGGGTGGTTCTCTGTTCAATGAGTTTCCGTTATTTTTCATACATATCGTTTCGTACGCGTCTAATTCTCTATACGAGTTCACGTTTTTAAGTAGTGTGAGATTTTTTAAATCAATCTTATGTCCGGATTTTACCATATGCTCTACTACGCTTGATAGTTCAGGTTTGTCGAAACGGTAGTGTCTAATATGTTCTTTGAACCTCGTTTCGATACTCCTCTTTGTTTGTCCAATATAAACTTTCTCACAATCATTGCATGCGATTTGGTATATCCTAGACCTTTTTATCATCTCCAGTTTATCTTTCGGATTCCCTAAGAGATTATTTAAGTTGTTTTTTGACACGAAAGACACGTTCATATTTAGTTGTCGGAAAATTTTACTTAACCCTTTTACTGTTGGGTGAAAAGGAAGAGTTATAAATTTCTTATTGCAAGATACACGTTGTCCATTCGAAAGGAGATATACTTTAGAAATTTCTTTTGAACGCGTTCGATCATAAGCTCTTGGTATAAATAACGGGGATACCAAATGTCCAAGTTGACAGAGATAGCAGAGATAGCAGGCATCTCAGAAGAACGCGTTTGCCCTATCCTACACGAAATTTTGGGTAAGAAAAGGCTTTCATCGCGGTGGGTACCGCGTTCGCTCACACCGGAGCAAAAACGAAATCGGGTGACCGTTTCGGAGGAGTGTCTGGCCAGGATCCAACGCAATCCAAGGGATTTCTTCATGCGTTTCGTAACCGTGGATGAGACTTGGATCCACCACTACATACCGGAGACCAAGTAACGGTCGAAGCAGTGGACTCTTCCTGGCGAATCTGTTCCAAGGAAAGCAAAGACCGTTCCAGCGGCCGGAAAGGTCACGGCGACCATTTTGCGGATCTTGAAATATCCTGCTTTTCCGACGGCTTGAAGAGATCAAAAAATCTTCGAAGAGACTCCATCGAAAAATAAAAATAAGGAACCATACCATTACCGTGGTTTTCTTGCCGATTCAGGAAACATTTCAGGTCGCCCTCGTATATACGCAGTCCCTGTCCATTTTATTGGGGCCACCTTATAAATTTAAGCTTTTGTTTGTTTTCTAGGCAATAATTTACAAATACAAGTATGAAATTCACGAAAAAGATTTACAATACCTATCTAAATACGTTCCCTAAATACCTTTCTAAGAAATAGAGAAAGTGCCACTTAGTGACCTTTCGCCTATTATTATCCCCCTCATGAATCATTCTTTACTGTATAGAAGATGGATAGAAACAAGATTGAAAGACACAGTAATTCGTGGAATATAATTTGGTTCGGTTGGGCTCTTGGAAAACCCAAGCCAGCACGTTATGAATCTGGGCGGAATTGAAAACTTCCTGAAACTTGGAATTCTCACTCTAGGTATACTTGAAAAAGTTCGCCGCCACGCCAAAGAAACATTACATTTCAAAACAAGATAATTAAGACAAACGTTTTCTTTAACAGAATGCCCTGACTTTCGTAAATAGATTAATGAATTAACTGTTAAAATCGAATGTTAATGAAACGATGAGCCCTCGTAGATTTCAGTGTCGCGCACCTAACGATCTAGGGAACAGGCAGGTCTGGCTACGCAAGTTATTTTCGTGTGATTTAAGTGCTTTTAATGGCGATAATTTTAACTGAGCGAGGAATTCCGGTGGTGTTTACGTTATTTTTAAATTGTTATTATGGAGTTTGCGGGCCCTAAAAAAGCGTAATAAATTTTTACGCGCGTATATAAAATATAGATTATACGGTCCACGTTCCTCTATCTGAACGGTACGTTAAAGCTCTGGCCCAAAAAAGCAAGTTTAGATTTAGACGTATTTTCACTTTTATAAATTCGAGGTCGACGCTATCTCTCGCCATTTTCAGACGAAAAACTTCCCTATCTGTTATTTTATAAACGTATAATCCGCAGTGCACATTCTTCTTTCCTTGTCATACAGTAGACGCTCGATTATGTGACCGATATCAGCCAAGCGAGCCTTATTTTATTTATAAAGAAATTGCATAAAAGAAAATATGTATGTTTATTGAAAAATGCATTATGAACAATGAATAATATAATATACACTACCGCTCAAAAGTGTTTAGGCACCCCTGTTTTCATGGATTATTCATATAGTATTATGTTTACCAAAAAAAACATTATAATAAAATGAAATACGTATTTAAAATGTAGTTCTGTAAGATAAACACCCAGGTTTACTATCATTTACCTGCCCTTGGTCGGATTACCATAAACTGTTTATTGCGGTGCAATTACAATAACAATCCCTCTGAATTTACTGGGTAAATTTAGTCATCTGTTAGATTGTAGGTAATAATGTTTAAATTACCTTCCTAGAAGATTATAGTGAAATCTGTAACCTATGGTCAGTTGCAGTGTGGTACTGGTTACTCTATTCACGTCGTGAGCGAAATATCGTGTGACAATTTTTTAAAATGCCTCCGCGAAGAGAAATTAGTACGGAAACACGTGCGTTTATAATAGGTTACCATAAAAGTGGCATAAGTAATCGACAAATTGCCAAAAAAATGAAAATACACCACGCTACGGTTGACTATAACGTAAAAAAATATCGGGAAAGTGGCAGTTTTCTTAATAAAAGACGGAGTGAAAGGCCAAAAGCGACAACATCTGCAGATGATCGCAGAATAGTGGTTACCACCAAGTTAAATAGACGCAAAACAGCCCCGGAAATCACCGTAGAATTAAATGTTGGTCGCCGAAAACTAGTCAGTGTTTCTACAGTTAAACGTCGCCTACAGACAGCCGGGCTCCATGGACGTATTGCGATGAAAAAGCCATTACTACGCAAACAAAACAAGCAAACGCGACTTAAATGGGCTCGTGAACACCAACACTGGACCATAGAAGAGTGGAACAACGTCCTATGGACGAATGAGTCCAAATTTGAGCTGTTCGGAACCCGAAGACGCATATTCGTAAGAAGATCCGTGGGTGAACGTGCCAGAGAAGAGTGTATTGCTTCTACCGTGAAGCATGACGGATGTTCTATCATCATTTGGGGCTGTTTTGCTGGCACTAGTATAGGGGACATTGTGAAAATTGACGGTATATTAAAAAAAAGAAGGCTACCGCGAAATTTTGGAGAACCACGCAATACCTTCCGGAATTCGACTTTTAAAATTTTATCTTCCGGCAAGATAATGACCCAAAACATTCCTCTAAATTATGTAAAGACTATTTATGCCGTTTAGAAGAGGAAGGAACTCTTAAAATTATGGAATGGCCTCCCCAGAGCCCCGACTTGAATCCAATCGAGTTACTACGGGGAAGAACTAGATCGGGAAGTACGGAAATCGGCTCCGACATCAGCTACTGACGTGCGGAACAAATTGCAATCGAGTTGGACCTCAATAACACAAGAACCTCTGGCAAAACTTATTGCGAGAATGCCTCGATTGTGTGCTGCAATTATTAAATCAAGAGGAGGTCGCATAGATGAAAGCAAAATTTAAATTGAACGTTTTAATTTTCACATTTATTTAGTATATTTTTATTCGAGTACGTGTATCTGTACATAAAAAATAAATATTATTAACATTTTTGCTGTCAGTGAGAGTACCTAAACACTTTTGAGCGGTAGTGTATATAGTTTTACATGCAGGCAACTGTGATGGTTTTATACCAGATGCTTTATTTATATTTTGTTCAAAAACAAGAAGGCATGATTACCACGGAGAAATGAACAAAGACCGTTATTATTACGAGAATGCCTCGATTGTGTGCTGCAATTATTAAATCAAGAGGAGGTCGCATAGATGAAAGCAAAATTTAAATTAAACGTTTTAATTTTCACATTTATTTAGTATATTTTTATTCGAGTACGTGTATCTGTACATAAAAAATAAATATTATTAACATTTTTGCTGTCAGTGAGAGTGCCTAAACACTTTTGAGCGGTAGTGTATATAATATTAAAAAAAATAATTTTACATGATTTTGAAAAATAATGTCCTATTTTTGTTTGCGTAAATTTACGTTGGGTGTTTTCTAATGCCATTGCCCGTAGTGTACAGAGCACTAAAATATCGGAATATAAATGTCTTATTCTTCAGCCCAACCTAACGCTTGATTAAAAATTCCTACAGCTTACGCTTCACTCGCTGTATTTTTTATTCCAGTCGGAGGATCATCTTCACTCACTCCATCTTCCTCTTCATGTCCATCGTCCATCTCTTTATCGTCATTTTATAAACTAACATGACTACAATTAATTTGAGAACGTCCAATGATCCACTGTCAATAACTTCAGCATCACATAGTAACTGTTTCTTAATGATGGTTAGCGGAACATTGTCTTCATTGTCATAATCATCACTGGAGTAAAGCAAATTTTTTGTTCGTGATTAAGGGCATCTAAATTTAAAATTGATTCAGATAAAGTGCCAATTGAGGCATCCCCGCACGTTTTTTAATCTCGTCACTTTGTCACTTAATTTTAGAAATGTTCTTTTATTGGACGGGGAGCCAACCTTTACAGGAATCCCATATATAAATCGGGGAACGACCGGTGCGCTGAAAACGTTTACGTAAACATTCATTTGTTCGGGAAATAACCGGTACCCTAAATTGTTTACATCATCGAATTGTACGTGGTGCAAGCTTGTTTACATTACCGGGCGTTCCATTTCATCCTATAGCAACAAGTTTTTGTTTACATGACCCCGACATTTCCATTACCGGGTATTTACATGAACTTGCGATTACTGTATTTTCTATTTCAATGGCCTCTTAAACCGAGAAACTTTATGATAAATGTTTAAAACGAAATTACAACATTATCTGGAACTATAGACATTTTTCTGAGTGTGTATCAAAGTCTCTTTACAATTTAAAATATCAAGAATAACAGAAATATCCCCCGTTTTATGGTTTCCCAAACAACTCCGGCTACACCACTTTCGAGCACCTCATACTGCCATTGTTTACAGCAACGTTCGTCCGATTTTTGTCAGCTAGTCGGCGTCGCAAGTTGCCTCTCGACACACAGCGCAGTATCGACGCTCGGTGTTCTCTAGGAGGGCCCCGTATAGGATGTCGCGTACCTCTACGAGACGGGTTGTTGTGCTTTTCCAACGCAACCTCGTGCGTATTAGCCGTGCTGGCCGACTTTATTATGCCTTTTTAAAATACCACGGGTTACGGTTGAGAAATATGATATCCGAACGGGTATATTTAGTGTCTGTAGAAAATAAATTATGTTTATGTGCGTTTTCTGTTCTATGAGGTCGGAGAATTGCTTTTCTTTTTTTTTCATTCCATTCTATTCCAACTATGTAGGTACCTACTTACGTCTGTATGCCGCGTAAATGCATGCACGCATCGGATCTTGTATACGTAGAGTGTTACGTTTGAAACTGACGAACAGTTATGAAACATTTAGATTAACTTAGAAGATTTGCGAAAATTTCCTTTGTTTGAAGCGCAATTTGGCCTGTGGTGGCACACTGACTTGTTTTTGTATGGTCTTTGGTCAAATCCACAATTTCAAACAGAGAAATGTTGTTGGAATGGTCAAAACATCCCTGTTAAGTCGTGAGAAGATATCAGGAAGATTACAACCACAGAGAAATTGGCACAAAAAAGTAGTTGCGGAATCAACAATAACGTGATCAATCATTTAGCTATTTATTTTGTTACTTAAAGAGGGGGATAGTATACTTGTGTTAGATGGGAGATACAGTGGAATGTTTATGTTCGTTTGCGGCATTTTATTCACTTCTTTCATGGTAAAATGACAAGTGAAGAAAAGAGAGATAATATTAATATACTTCACAAAAAAGTATCGCATAATTCATTTTTATAGTACTAAATGAATAGCCGCTTCTTTGGGACATTCTACATTCAGTGCTTCTTCTGGTTGGCTCAATAAATTTAGAATCCGCCACAATATCAGTTTTAAGGCGATTTCGGGAGAAGGAGCGTCGGTTAGTGGTGAAGATGTTTCATCGTTTTTAAAAAAATGTCCTTCTTTGATTCACCGAGTGACATCTATAATGCCGATGAGACAGGCCTGTATTTTAGGGCTCTACCCGACAAAGCGCTCACATTAAAGGAGGAAAAATGTGTTGGGGGTAAGTATCCCAAAGAGATAAATTTGCATTGTGCATATATGGCGGGTGAAAAAGAAAAACTCCTAGTCATTGGTAGGGCAACTAAACCCAGAGCTTTTGAAAACATTAATATAAATAACCTGCCTGTAACTTGGAAATACAATAAGAAAGCTTGGATGACAGTACAAATTATGACAGAGTGGTTGCAAGACCTAGATTGGAAAATGGCTAAAGAAAAAAGAAACATTTCGTTATTTTTAGACAATGCGGGATCTCATCCGAAAGACGTTCGCTTAAATAATATAAAAATATTATTTTTACCCCTTAATTGTACATCAGCTTGTCAACCACTTGACCAGGGGATTATAAAGAATTTTAAAACTTATTACCGAAGTCTAATACTCAAACATCTGCTAGTAAACATTGAAACTGTTGGTACAGCTTTTGAGTTAATAAAGAAAATTACACCACTAGATGTAGTTTATTTGGCAAAAACCGCTTGGGACCAAGTAACAGAAAGATTCAGTTCAAAATTGCTTCCGCAAAGCAGGATTTAATCATGTAAATATGCAAAGTGAAGACCAGTTAACTGAGGCTGATACATCTGACCTAGAGGATGATTTGCCTCTTAGTGTACCTTCAGATATCCTCAAAAATAAGAATTTATTGAAATTGACGGATAAAGAAAACTTTAATGATATTTTGAAGGTAGATGAAGATTTGTATGTTGAAGATCCAGATTCAGAACAAGAAATTGCAAATCCAGTTGAAATACAAGAACTTTCGGAAGATTCTGATGTCGATGAGGTTCCAGTGCCAACAGAAGCTATCCCAAATTATGGTAAAGCTATTACCCTGACCAAGCAGCTCAAAAGTTTTGTCGAAAATCACGGAGATACTGAGTCTTTGGAGCTTCTTTCTAATTAGAAATACGATTTCAAGAAGCCATTTATTATACTTTGTATGTATATATCTTAAGTTTAAAGTTTCTTATTAATTTTAAAAACACTTATATACATATACGATTTAAATGTCCCAGTTTCTTCAATATATTCATTTTTCGTTAAAAGACGATATTTGTTATATCTACTACATATTTCTTTTATGCGGACACCTCCGCTGAACAGACATCTTTAGTTGGTCCCGTTGGTGTCCGTTCAAGGGAGATTCCACTGTAATCCGGTCTCTAAATTGTGTTAGCTGGTATCTCGTATTTTTCAGTAATTTCTTTTTTCTCAAATAATGTTTTACATCTGTTGATAATTTGAAGCTGTTGATAAAATCTGCCAATATATTCCGAACAGCAATGAATAAAGTTAAAACAGCATGAATGGTAGCCAACATCCGAAACGCATAAGAACTATTAGAAGAAGCACCTATACAGCGACCTTACTACAATTTAATAGACAGTTTTAGTTTTGGCATTCTTAGATCCATCGTACTTAAAATGTTTCCAAAACACTTCCACTAATCTAATTTTATGTTTCGATATCTCGATTCGGATATGTTTATTAAACAACGCCTCTAGAGTAAACAACTAATCTACTAATCGCATCGTAATATCGTCTTCAGCGGCGCAGCAGCGATCTTCCAAAGCGTCCCGTCCGTATTTCATTTTACGATGCCCGCCGTAATAATTAGAGGCCGTCAAATTATCGCGTTTAGAATGGGCATTATTCGAGTAAATTACTGAAAGTCATCATCACCATCATCTTCGTCACGATCTAGACGTTCCCGATGTAGAACAATTTCGGGGCATTATTTACGTGACTGCCGTCATAAATTTTAATGGCCGTTGTCTAGGTGCGATATTAGCTTTAGATATGAGTTTATAAACTTGGCAATCACAATCGATATACTTCATAAACGTCGGCTACGCTCTGCCCTAGACGACCGTACTCGTGCGATATGTGCAGGCCTAATTTAGATCCTACGATTTCGAAAGATGGGAAATCTCTGCGAACGATAAACTGTAGACTAAACGAGTTATACGAGGGATAGAATAAAAACTTGGTACGTTTTTGGCATGGGCAACAAGTTCACTTGTACGAAAATGGACAAGTTCAAGTAATGTGTGCTTTTAAAGCAAGTATGGGCCACCTTCGACAATGTTGTGGGCCGAACTTTAGTGTGCGTTTTAAAGTAGTGTTTATAACTTTTAGCGATAGATATCAGACTTGAAATAATACGACAATGTTATTATAATGCAATTTATTAAAATAAGAAAATGAAATGAAAAAAATACGTACAATATTATAATTAAATCGTGGAATTTTGGTATTATTATAAACTAGGAAAGTTAAATAGCGACAACGAAATCAATGAGAGGCTTAAGGTTGAATTTGGGAAACTAATGCAACGATGTTTGGATTAATCCCACTGATACAAAAGACGTAAAGAATTTTCCAAATTATCGTCAGTCAGCCTTGTACGATGTTAAGTAGTGTAATATTTTTTTTAATTCGGTTTTTCGAAATGTACAGCGGGCCGGTTGTTGCCCACATATATTTTAAAGTATCTTTGGAAGAAAGGTAATAATAATAAAAATTTATTAAATACCCAACAGATGAACATGTAATACATGTAATGTATTAAAAACAAGCTAAGAAAAAATATACATATATACAGTGAAATCTCCCTTGAACGGACACCAACGCGACCAACTGAAGATGTCCGTTCTGGAGGGGTGTCCGCATAAAAGAAGTATGTAGTAGATACAACAAAAATCGTGTTTTAACGAAAAATGAATATATTAAAGAAACTGGGACATTTAAATCGTATATGTATATAAATGTTTTTACAATAAATAAGAAACTTTAAACTTAAGAAAAAAAGTTTATTTCCTTTAGATATATACATACAAAGTATAATATATGTATGTACATAGATACATAGATGTAGTATGTAATACAAAACAATGAAATGAATAGTCACTTTAAGGACGCAAAAAATTCATATATTGTTGTTTCTCTTCTCTTCTTCTTTAAAATGGCGTCTTGAAATCGTATTTCTAATTTAGAAAGAAGCTCCAAAGACTCTGTATCTCCGTGATTTTCGACAAAACTTTTGAGCTGCTTTAATTTAGGATAGCTTCTGTTGGCACTGGAACCTCATCGACATCAAAATCTTCCGAAAGTTCTTGAATTTCAACTGGATTTGCAATTTCTTGTTCTGAGTTTGGATCCTCAACATACAAATCTTCAACTACGTTCAAAAAATCGTTAAGGTTTTCATTATCCGTCAATTTCAATAAATTCTTATTTTTGAGGATATCTGAAAGTACACTAAGAGGCAAATCATCTTCTAGGTCAGATATATCAGCCTCAATTAACTGGTTTTCACTTTGCATAGTTACATGATGCAATTTTGAACTGTCTCTTTGGTTACCTGGTCCCAAGCGGTTTTTGCCAAATAAACTACATCTAGTGGTGTAATTTTCTTTATTAACTCAAAAGCTGTACCAGCAGTTTCAATGTTTACTAGCAGATGTTTGAGTATTAGACTTCAGTAATAAGTTTTAAAATTCTTTATAATCCCCTGGTCAAATGGTTGACAAGCTGATGTACAATTAGGGGGTAAAAATAATATTTTTATATTATTTAAGCAAACGTTTTTCGGATGAGATCCCGCAATGTCTAAAAAGGACAAAATGTTTCTTTTTTCTCTAGCCATTTTCCAATCCAGGTCTTGCAACCACTCTGTCATAATTTCTCCTGTCATCCAAGCTTTCTTATTGTATTTCCAAGTTACAGGCAGGTTATTTATATTAATGTTTTTAAAAGCTCTGGGTTTAGCTGCCCTACCAATGACTAGGAGTTTTTCTTTTTCGTCCGCCATATTTGCACAATGCAAAATTGTAAACCTCTCTTTGGGATACTTACCCCCAACACATTTTTCCTTCGCGTTTTGTCGCGTAGAACCCTAAAATACAGGCCTGTCTCATCGGCATTATATATGTCTCTCGGTGAATATCCCTTAATCAAAGAAGGATATCTTTTTAAAAACGATGAAACATCTTCAGCATTAACCGAAGCTCCCTCTCCCGAAATCGCTTTAAAACTTATATTGTGGCGGATTCTAAGTTCATTGAGCCAACCAGAAGAACCACTGAATATAGAATATCCCAAAGAAGCGGCTATTTCTCTTGCTTTAGATCGTATTATAGGACCTAAAAAAAATATGTTTTTGTGTTTTTGCCGCGACGAAAAGAAAATCAACGCATTAATACAAGAAAATCATCTAAAAAAATCATATGCTTACCTGTTGCCCCTTATGTCATAACACAGTTTGTCAATTTTAGTACCATCACCCGTCAAAAAGCTTCCTTTTTCATTCAAATTGCTGTTCGACATCCATTTGTTTAGAAGGATTTCTTTATGTTTAATTATATCTGCAGCTTGTGTTTTTCCAATATTAAAACGCTTGGATAAGTTCCTTACACTTAATTTCTCCTAATTGTAAACTTCAACAATCTCAATTTTTTGTTTACGCGTGAGAATTTTTCTATTTGGAGCCATTTCTACAACGAATGTGTCGCCCACTCTGTCTTTTCCGCATAGACATCAGACTATTATTGAAAGCAGATTCAATCGAAAGCAAGAATAAGAACGGTAAATCCACGACCAACTTGGGTAAGTCCTAATTTACGCTAGGCGGAAATGCACGACATAGGCTGCGTTTGTACCGAAAGATTAAAGTCAGTAAATCTCCGGTTTACTCAGAGAAGTCCCAGCGAAATTGGCGCGCGGCACGTTTGAGAAATGCAATAGCAATACTCTCGATATAAAAATAAGATAAGGCGTTTCTTTTTATTTTATTTTTTGTCCGGTTAAGAGAACATTTTCTCGTGTCCACGTCCATTCAGGAGAATGTCCGTCCAAGAAAGAGTTAATGCAATGGAAATTATACGAGAGCCGGTCGGGACCATGAGAAACTGTCCGTTTAAGGGAGGTGTCCGTGCAAGAGGGGTGTCCTCGAAGGGGAATTTCACTGTATATACAAAGTGAATATATTTTATTTTATTTATTTGTTATATTTTACGTCTATTTGTAGATGTATTACACTGATACACATACAATAAATAAACAGAATAAAATATATGCACCTATCTACATTTTCAACGACAGTACAGTCAATTATAATTCCATGCATATTAGTATAGTAATTAATTATTGCCGTTTCCTAAGTGTGCATATTACTTCTTTTCATACTTGAATTAAATTTGATAAAAAAAGATTTGTTTACAATTAGCGTTTTATTTATAAAATAACAAATGAAATAAACATTTTTAAATTTTATTTATAAATCAAATGATAACGTGAAAAAGGTGTACAAATAACTTCAATTTAATATGCATATGATACTAACAGAGATTTAAATCAGATTCTGATAATGCATTTGCTGTTATCATAAATTCTTGAAGTGAATTTTCAACGAAAATCTGCAAGAAACAACGACACCAAAATGATGAATAGTAAATGTATGAATATGTATTCTCATTTAGCCAGTGGGAAGCCCGTATTTGAAGGCCTATCTATTCTAACACTGCATTCTTAACGTGAATTCAACAGTACATGGTGTAACTCTACTTTCTGTTAACAATTCACTACAAGATTTTGATCAATATTTCGCATTTCTAATCACGTCATGCCTGTCTTCAATTTTTTTCCTTCCCGAAACTTCCTGGTGCTTCTGATCCACTTAAGTCCTGAAAATCTTCATCCTGGACTTCCTAATTCGCGTACCTAACAATAAAGTTTGGGAATTTAAGGACATGAGGACGCAACGAAATCGATTCAATATTCGCTTTTATCGAAGCAAATACTTAACATTGCTGATTATAGGCCTATAAGTATACTCCCCAATTTCGCTAAGGTATTTGAACATTTGCTTTACAAAGAAATATCTACCTGCATAACTCCTTTCATATCTGAGCATCAGCACGGTTTTGTTGCAGGTAGGTCGACGATCACTAATTTAGCATGCATTGGCCAATATCTTGGTGAAGCGCTTGATAAGCGAAAGCAGGTGGATGTTATTTACGTAGATTTTTCTAAAGCTTTCGACTGCATTAACCACGAGATGCTACTACAAAAATGGACAAATTTGGTTTTGGTGTGGGTTTCCTGACGTTGATTGAGTCTTACCTTACTGGAAGGAAGTGTTATGTCTGCTACAATGGTTATTCCTCTACGCCGTTTTCTCCAACATCAGGTGTTCCTCAAGGTTCAAATCTTGGACCACTTCTCTTCAATTTTTATATAAATGATTTACTATCTCTGTTTACGTGTCACGTCTTAGCATACGCAGATGACGTAAAGATATTTAATACTGTTGGTAGCATTTTCGATTGTAAACATTTACAAGACAATCTTCTTCGCATTAATACTTGGAGCAAGGTCAATTATCTCCCTCTGAACATCAACAAGTGTACTGTGGTTTCCTACAATAACACTCACACTACTTTATACTATAACCAAATTAATGATGCAGCCATACCACGCAATATCAAAACTTTGGATCTTGGTGTTTTGTTTGATAATAGACTGTCATTTACGGAACATATTTCGTCCATGTGTTCATCTGCTTCCAAAACTCTCGGTTTTGTCATGCGTTCTTGCAGGCATTTCTCAGACTTAGGTGTAATGAAACGTTTATATTATGCCTACGTTCGTTCTAAGCTTGAATACGCCTCCATTGTTTGGTATCCCCGTTATTTACACCAAGAGCTTATGATCGAACGCGTTCAAAAGAAATTTCTAAAATATCTCTCCTTTCGAATGGACAACGTGTATCCTGCAAGAGGTATCGAGTATTATAGCTTACTTGTTGAGCATGGTTTTCTATCCCTCGCTGACCGCCGCGAGCGTAACAGTGTGGAGTTTCTTTGCAGGATCCTGAAAATACTGTCGACTCGCCAGCCCTTCTAGCGCAAATAAACTTTAGCGTACCTATCATCATACTCGCTACTTTCATACATTTCAAGTACCTAGAGCTAATACCAACATTTTGCTTAAGGCACCTCTCAGTCACATGGTGAGGAACGCAAACAAACGGGATCTAGAGCCATTTTTGTGAGTCTTTCTTTTTTTTTTTTGTTTCATTATTATATACATTTTCAGCATGTTATTATTGTAGGCAACACGATTTGAATTATTTTATTTTAAATAAGAATTGTATTGTAATTTGTCCTGTAATTGGCCCTTGGGCTGTTGGGCAATAAAGGATTATTATTATTATTATTATTAAGCGAAACGATCAGAAATACATGGGAATGCGATGCATATTTCCAGTTATTTTCTTATCTCCTAGATGGCGTATCGATTGTTTGGATTCGCTGAAAGCATCAATGTGAAAAGTGTTAGCCGAGTATACGAATTGCATTCCGATTGTTGCGTATACATAAGTAGATGTTCGTGGTGGTTATCGCGCTCTTCCGAGAACGGTATGGGCCCGCTGTTGTTGCATGTGTACGGTCGAACGCGACACAGAAAAGAGAAACGCCATAGATAACGAAAAACAATGGTTATTATACTTAGATTTACTTATGTACAGGTTAGTCCTTCGTTAAGAGTCTTGATTCGCGTATTAAGTTACCCGCTGCGAGCTAGTGTTTCTCATGGAGTCATTGATAATGTTAAAGAGAGTGCATTTACATGTGCGATATGGATGTTAATCTTTTTAAGAGATTGAATATAACCAGCACCTGATCGACTGGCTGTTGAATGCCGTGTTTCACACCGCACTGTTTTGGCGTATAACACTATAAATATGTATGTTAGCGACCACTAATAGGTTTGATTAAAATTAAATAATACCACTAGTAGAAGTTTCTCCTGTTATGAGGTAGGCATTGCATAAGTTTCTATACATTTTCTTCTGCCTTTTTGCAATTCCATTGGAATAAATAAATACGTAGGCTTTCACGGCCCGAGTCAATAATGAACGAACTGTTTCCGGAATTGGGCTGTGTCGTGAGAAAGTATTAGAGAAAATAAAAATAAAAGGAAAAAAAAAACAAAGTAATAAGAGGAAAGGAAAATGTAAGAAAGGTGAAAAAAGAAAAAAAAAAGTAAAAAAGACTAAGAGAAGAAAAGATAGAGAAAGAGAGAAGTGGGATCTTCTCTTTTCTTCTCATATCCTTTTTCGCCTTTTTCTTTCTCTTTTTTTTTTCTTTTATTTTTCCTCTTTTTTTCACCAATTGCGGAAACACTTGATCCATTATATTCCATCGAAATATCTGCCGTCATTATCCCATTATACGCAGATTATTTTTCAAAATAATGTAAAATTTATTTTTTAATAAACATACATATTTTCTAGTATCTCAGACTTTCAGGGCCGTTTGACATAGTTATAACGGTTGTCGGGTTCCGACGTGTCAATATATATATACACAGTGAAATTTCCCTTTGCGGACACCCCTCTTACACGGACACCTCCCTTAAACGGACAGTTTCTCATGGTCCCGACCGGCTCTCATATAATTTCCATTGTATTAACTCTTTCTTGGACGGACATTCTCCTGAACGGACGCGGACACGAGAAAATATTCTCTTAACCGGACAAAATATAAAACAAAAAGAAACGCCTCATCTTATTTTTATAACGAGAGTATTGCTATTGCATTTCTCGATCGCGCCGCGCGCCAATTTCGCTGGGACTTCCCCGAGTAAACCGGAGATTTACCGACCTATGCCGTGCATTTCTACCTGGCGTGTGGAGCACAGAGAGACATCTATAATGCCGATGAGACAGGCCTGTATTTTAGGGCTCTACCCGACAAAACGCTCATATTAAAGAAGGAAAAATGTGTTGGGGGTAAGTATCCCAAAGAGAGGTTTACAATTTTGCATTGTGCAAATATGGCGGGTGAAAAAGAAAAACTCCTAGTCATTGGTAGGGCAGCTAAACCCAGAGCTTTTAAAAACATTAATATAAATAACCTTCCTGTAACTTGGAAATACAATACGAAAGCTTGGATGACAGGACAAATTATGACAGAGTGGTTGCAAGACCTAGATTGGAAAATGGCTAAAGACAAAAGAAACATTTCGTTATTTTTAGACAATGCGGGATCTCATCCGAAAGACGTTCGCTTAAATAATGTGAAAATATTATTTTTACCCTCTAATTGTACATCAGCTTGTCAACCACTTGACCAGGGGATTATAAAGAATTTTAAAACTTATTATCGAAGTCTAATACTCAAACATCTGCTAGTAAACATTGAAACTGCTGGTACAGCTTTTGAGTTAATAAAGAAAATTACACCACTGGACGCAGTTTATTTGGCAAAAACCGCTTGGGACCAAGTAACCAAAGAGACAGTTCAAAATTGCTTCCGCAAAGCAGGATTTAATCATGTAAATATGCAAAGTGAAGACCAGTTAACTGAGGCTGATACATCTGACCTAGAAGATGATTTGCCTCTTAGTGTACTTTCAGATATCCTCAAAAATAAGGATTTATTGAAATTGACGGATAATGAAAACCTTAATGATTTTTTGAACGTAGATGAAGATTTGTATGTTGAAGATCCAGATTCAGAACAAGAAATTGCAAATCCAGTTGAAATACAAGAACTTTCGGAAGATTCTGATGTCGATGAGGTTCCAGTGCCAACAGAAGCTATCCCAAATTATGGTAAAGCTATTACCCTGACCAAGCAGCTCAAAAGTTTTGTCGAAAATCACGGAGATACAGAGTCTTTGGAGCTTCTTTCTAAATTAGAAATACGATTTCAAGACGCCATTTTAAAGAAAAAAAGAAGACAAACAAGTTCTTAAAGTGACTATTCATTTCATTGTTTTGTATTACATACTACATCTAGGTATCTATGTACATATATTATACTTTGTATGTATATATCTAAAGGAAATAAACTTTTTTTTCTTAAGTTTAAAGTTTCTTATTTATTTTAAAAACATTTATATACATATACGATTTAAATGTCCCAGTTTCTTTAATATATTCATTTTTCGTTAAAACACGATTTTTGTTGTATCTACTACATACTTCTTTTATGCGGACACCCCTCCTGAACGGACATCTTCAGTTGGTCCCGTTGGTGTCCGTTCAAGGGAGATTTCACTGTATATATATTTTCTTTAATGCAATTTCTTAAAAATAGCACCACACTTTTTGTAAAGAGGTATTACATTTGCATGTTCATCTGTATTCGGAATTATTGCTCTTCCATCTACTGTCTCTTTGTCAATTTCTCTACGGCTATAAGCATCTTGATACAAGACATCATCAATAACACCTTAATCATCAACTTAACCTTCGAAATTTCGCAATTTACATCTGCAAACACCCTCGACATTCACATCGCTGATTCCCCGCATTCGCCTGATCTATTCCGCACGCCAAGCAGTTTTCTGTAATTCCTGGTTTGAATAACGACAATATGCACTATTTTTAGACGTCTTCTATGTACGCATATGCATCTAGATCGTTAAGAAAAGACCGTACACGCGCACAACGTCGTCATTTTCAACACAGGTGCTTCGGTGGCAATGCATCGCCTTCGTTTTGATTCGTAAGGCGAATTACAGGTGGTAAAAAAAAAAAAAACGCGAGCATTCCCAGAAAACCTTACGCCACGATCGAATTGCCCGGGTCGTCGAACGAAGATGACATCATTTCTTATTTCTTTCCCAAACGCTACATGCTTTATAGAAACTGAAAGATATTAGCTTTTGTTCTACGAGTGATGCCTTATAAGTTTTGCATATAGGGCTGGAATGAAAGAAACTATTTAAATTGTTTTAATATGAAAAAATGAATCGCAAGAATAATTTTTGCTAATTGTTTAAGGTAATTAATTCAAATCTGATCTTCAATGCCAAAATTACCTACTTAAATTGTCCGCGAAATTAAAAAAAAAAGAAACATTTGCGTTTTCACTACTTCAAAAACGAGACCTGAACAGTGGTAACATTATACTCGAATAAAGATTATTAAATCGTTTATATTTAGCACGAATTATAGCTATTAAGGTTATCAAGGTATTTTTCCTGTTACGTGCAAGTGTTTCCATTCAATTTTGGTTTACGAACGTCTATGTTTTGCAATCTATAGTCATAAATCCGATTATTGCCTACCATATCCCACCTCTCATTATTAGTAATGTTTAGTTTTCTTCTTATTGCAGGATATGCTGGCGCCAGATATACAGAAGATCAAAACGGAACCGGAAAATACCTATACTTTACCACCTATAATAACGTTACCGCCACATACGACATCTCATGGTAAGTACATCGTATCAATTCTTAATTGTCTTTAAACTATATTCAATGTGTCGTATTCATCTTATTTAATTCATTCCCTTTATTCACGTGGCAATTGTAACCTATCACATCTTACTAACTACACTAGGGTGACAGAATAAAATAGACACCGGGTAAAGCAGTATAAATATGTAAACAGCTAAATTCTAAGAACGAATTAGGAACTTTCTCTTGTCATTAGGGTAGGGGTAGATGTATCGGAAGGAATTCGTTATAGTTTAGTATCGTTACAACTATGCCTGGCTTACAAGGTTCGAGTGATATTAGCGACTTCACTCGGGGTGTCGCATCGTTGGCCAGAGTCAACGCGGCGCTTCGCAACGTGAAATAAGTAAATTTTTTAAATATTCCGTTGTCCCTACAGTTAACCGTGTGATTAAACAATTTAAACGCAAGGAAAAAACAACAGCGGAGCCGAGACCAGGTCGTGCCGGAGCTTCTGAAAGAAGTAAAAGGGTGCTTGTGCGCGAAGTGTTAGGAGAACCGCGAAAAAGAACAGCTGAGCTTACGGCTACATCACGGAAAAGTCAGCGCACCGTTCCGCGATACCTCCACAGTGTGGGGATGTATAAAAGGGCGGCGAAGAAAAACCTCTCCTTACGGCGCCGAATGGCAATCGAAATGCGAACGAAGTCCGAAGAGTTTTGGCGGTCTGTCATTTTTTCAGGGAAAAGCATATACTGCCAATTCAGTGATAGCGGTCGTACGTGGGTATGGAGACGTTCGTCACAGCAACTGGACGACAAATTTTTGCATCAGACGGAGAAATACGGCGGTGTGAACATCATGGTGTGGGGCGCGATATGGTATGGTGGAAAATCGCAATTAGTAACACATGGGCTGAAAAGTCCCGGGCCTAACACATAGATGACGCTAGTTTTATTGCAGTCACCTTTCTCTCAGTTAGTACTAATCTTCAAAAGACAGCTGTTAATATTTCATGATATTCTATTCATTAGTTTGTGAGTTATTGTGCTAAGACTCACGCTACTTTTGTTATTTTCAAAACAATGGATCAAAAACAATTTCGTGTTTTAATTTTACACTGCTTCTTGATGGGAAAAATACCGTTCAAGCGAAGCAATGGCTTGAAAAGTGTTATGGGGACTCCGCTCCATCAGAAACAACAATAAAACGTTGGTTTGCTGACTTCAAACGTGGTCGTAGAGACACCGATGATGCAGAACGCAGTGGACGTCCAAATGAGGCGGTAATACCAGAAAACATCAAAAAGATCCACAAAATCGTTTTGAATGATCGAAAAGTGAAGTTGCGTGAGTTAGCTGACATCGTAGGGATATCAAAAGAACGTATTGGCTTTATATTTTGAGCATTTGACTATGAGAAAGCTCTGTTCAAAGTGGGCGCCGAGTTTGCTCACTGTTGACCAAAAACAAGAACGTGTTGATGATTCTGAGCAGTGTTTGGCCATGTTTAAACGTAACAAACCGGAATTTCTGCGTCGGCATGTGACAATGGATGAAACATGGATCCATCACTTCACTCCGGAATCAAAACGATCGTCATCTGAGTGGACAACAACTGGTGAACCTCGTCCAAAGCGCCCGAAAGCACAACAATCGGCTGGAAAGGTTATGGCATCGGTATTTTGGGATGTGCGTGGTGTAATATTCATCGATTATCTTGAGAAAGGACATACCATCAACAGTGAATATTATATAGCGTTATTGGAGCGTTTGAAGGCCGACATTGCAAAGAAACGACCGCATATGGCAAAGAAAAAAAATTTGTTTCATCAAGACAATGCACCGTGTCATAAGTCAATCAAAATAATGGCAAAACTACATGAGTTGAACTTCGAATTGCTCCCACATCCACCGTATTCGCCAGATTTGGGTCCCAGCGACTACTGGCTGTTCGCAGACCTCAAAAAAATGCTTGCCGGTAAGAAATTTCGCACGAATGAAGAGGTTATCGCTGAAACTGAGGCCTATTTTGAGGCAAAAGATAAATCGTTCTACAAAAGTGGTATTGAAATGTTAGAGCGGCGTTGGAAGGATTGCGTTGCTCTTGATGGAGATTACGTTGATGAAGAAAGCTAATTTTGAACCAAAAAAAAACGGTCTTTGTTAGGCCCGGGACTTTTCAGCCGATGTGTTAATCTGCGACGGAAATATAAATGCGGCAAAATATATCCCTTTATTAACAGAAGAACTACTACCGATATTCGACAACGCCATTTTATTTAAAGAAGACGCCACTTTTATGGAGGATGGAGCACCCTGCCACAAAGCAGGAACAACAACCACATGGAAAGAAGAACTGGGAATTCGGATTTTACCATGGCCAGGCCAATCACCAGACATGAATCGGATGGAGAATGTTTGGCACATAATCCAGACAAATATGGCGAAACGATCCCGAAAACCCAGCAATAAGGAAGAACTCGTGGCAGCTGTTACAGAAGAGTGGTTAAATATTCCAGAAAACACCATTAATCATTTAATAGATTCTATGCCACGACGTCTCGCAACACTTCACGCAAGTAAAGGTGGATCGACAAAGTATTAATCTAATTTAAAAATTTAAAAATATTTTGTATATATAACGAGAATAGAATCTTTTTTTAATTAGTAGGTGTCTATTTTATTCTGTCACCTTAGTGCAGTATTATAAATTTCCTCAAGTGGCCTATTTGCTTTAATTATTATGTAGGCTGTATATAAATGATTGAATTTTGATTGCTTCAAGTGCATACGCACGATTTTGGAACCCAAATTGACACAGGAGAACTAATCTAGACGGAACTCATTTCTAAAGATTTGAAAACATGTAAAAAGTGTAATAACTATTGGTAAATCCTCCTCTAATTTTAGAATATTAAGTATTTCGCCATAATGGATAATTTTCCTACAATCTAATCATGAAAATCTTCAGTTGCGTACGCATTTTGACATATTTTAGATGACTTCGATTTTTCGTCCAAATTTCACCCATCTTGGATTTGGTTTAAGATTCACCGTATTATATTTCCAATCGCACCGAATGCGATTTTGAAACCAAAATTGGCACTAGAGACGTAATCTAGACGGTATTTGTTTCTAAAGATTTGAAAACGTGATGAAATTCCTATAATCTAGAAATCAAGATCTTCAGTTGTATACGCATTTTGAGAGATTTTGGGCCTTGCATTTCTTGTTACGCAGCCTGTAAGTTTCAGTGTTACCAAATTCAAAAGCTATTTAACGCGAAATTCCACCTTGTTATAAAATCTCCTTTTTCAATATTATTTACTACATGGACAAACTTTAACACCATTGATGGTGTTATCGGCTCGTCCGAGGTCATATGTCACGGGGACAAGCAAGGCCAGGGAAGGATGAGGTCGCTTTCTACGTCTAACTTCGCCATCGTCAGACGTCAATCGAGATCCAGCGATTAGTTTTTTGTCACGTAAAAGAACAAACGAGTCTTTCGCGCGAAATTCGAAATCTACTCACATATTACGGTTATTTATTGTCTCACACGTTTCCTACAAGCTGGTCGTTTCGTCGGTTGAAATAAAGTGTGATTATTTACAAAATATGGCAATACCAATAATCTCATGTTTATAATAATAATAACGTTAACAATAATAAATTATAAAATGTTATTTAAACTGTGGAGTAATTAAACGGGTATAAGTATGTACACAAACAAATAACCGATCGATAATGTAGATATCTTTTTTCTCGGGCTTTGTTATTTTCTTTAATTCTAGTTGATTTCGGCGGAGAAAAACGAACGTAACGCTGAAAATACACTTTATTGATAATTAATCGCGGGCATTTGTCAGTAATCTGATTTGATTTATAATGTTTAGCCTTCGATGGCGTACATAATACGTAAGTTGCTCGTACTTGCTGCTATATTTATCCCGAAAGCAAAAAAAACCGCTCCGCGTAAATCCGACGTTAAACATGTTTGATAACCGTTTGACATGTTATGTTGTAAAGATAGGGACGCCGAATCGAAAGAGGTCAAGGAAACCAAAGGCGACTGCCGATTTTTCCTCTTTGTATAATTTGAACACGCTTGACTTGTGTACTTGAATAAAAAAAATGGATACGATTTTATCTCTTTCACCAGGAAGCAAAAACAACGAAATTTCTTTCCTATCATACATACAGCCTGCGACAATAGTATAGGACACCCATAAATTTTAAGAGAAGTAAGAATTACGAGGGTGACCTGAAATGTTTTTCGAATCGATAAGAAAAACACGGTATTGGTGTCGTTTCTTATTTTTATTTTTCAATTCACTTTTTTAAACGGTTCTGCAGTCACTTCAAGTCGTCGGAAGAGTAGGATATTCCGAGGTCTGCAAAATAGTCATCTGTGGCGGCGATAACCTCCTCATTTGAGGCAAATCTCTTCCCTTCCAGTGATTTTTTCAAGTTTGGGAATGGAAGAAAGTCGCTGGGGTCCGGCGAATATGGAGGATGAGAAGCTAATTCGTAGCGCGACCCATTCAATTTGGACACGACGATGCGGGATGAGCGAGCCGATGTATTGTCGTGGTGGAAAGGCACTTCTCCGAGCTGCAAACGAGGCCGTTTTTCCTTCAATACTGCATCGAATCGGGTCAATAAATCGCTGTAGTTTTGCCCCGTGATCGTCCTTCCCCTCTGCAGATGAGAAAATCCTCGCCAAGACCTTTCCGGTCGTTGGAATGGTTTTTGCCTTCTTCGGAGCCGATTCGCCGGGAAAGATCCACTGCTTCGACTGTTCCTTGGTCTCCGGTGTGTAGTGGTGGATCGAAGTCTCATCCACGGTTACGAAACGCGTGAAGAAATCCTTTGGATTGCTTTGGATCCTTGCCAGACACTCCTCCGAAACGGTCACCCGATTTCCTTTTTGCTCCGGTGTGAGCAGACGCGGTATCCAGCCCGCCGAAAGCTTGGGGAACATCTTACCACATCATGCATACTATGGCGAAAGACAATTCAATTCAACTCACAAATTTAAAATCAGTATTTTAATGAAATGAGAGCATATAGAGCAAAAACTTCTACAAAAGTTGTTCGACAGTTTTCGAAACAGAATTCACAGGTATAGCAGTAAACTCCACTCACACAAATTTATTAATTATGCGGAACGCAGCGTTTCAATTAGTATTGCCTTAGACCACCTTGCTTTTCTACTACTTTAAGTATTCTGTTTAGATTGACGATTGCAAGGATTGACATCAGTCGGTAACACGGTTGACAGTGAGAGCCCACGTGCTCTCGAAACGCTGCGTTCCGCATAATTAATAAATTTGTGTGAGTGGAGTTAACTACTATACCTGTGAATTGTACATCCACACAATCCTTGCAATCGTCAATCTAAATAGAATGCTTAAAGTAGTAGAGAAGCAAGGTGGTCCAAGGCATTACTAAAAATTATGTATAAATAAGTAAAGTATTATTTTACATGTTTATAAAGTTTAATTAAATCACGTCCTATACTTTTGGCGGACCCGTATTTCCTCACCAACCCCAAATTATCCCTATATCGCGTATTTTTGTCCTAAGTAGTGATAGAGATAAAGAAATTTGTTTATCACATATAGAAAGGATATCCAATCTTCATATGCTTAAGAGAACAATGAAATGTCTTTAATAAATATAGTGTCCTACACTTTTGTTGCTGGTTGTACATCCAAATTCACTATTTCTCAAAAACGATTTTTTCCAACCTTGTTCTGCTACGATATATTCTGTACTATGCGACAAAACAATGAAAATTCTTTAGTAGATGTAGTGAGCTACACTTTTGTTGTAGACTGTATTTCACCTTTCTCCTTGTAATAGTTCCTATCCGCTTCGGATGTTAGCTTCTATGTTTGCTATATTAATTTCGCTTGCTTCTGTTCGAAATAATTCAGTCGTATTCATACCGAACCAGGTTTTCAGATTTTTCTACCAATATTTCTCTTTCCCATTATTTTCCCATGTAGAATATTCCGCAATAGATGGAATCTGTTCTCATTTCTCATTATGTGTCCTAAATATTGTAGTTTCCGAATTTTCTCGGTATTAACTACTTCCTAAAAGCACTAATTTGTGCAGTTCTAGTAGGAAATAAAGTATACTAGGGTAACAGAATAAAATAGACACCAGGTAAAGCGGTATAAATATGTAAACAGCTAAATTCTAAGATCGAATTAAGAACTTTCTCTTGTCATTAGGGTAGGGGTAGATGTATCGGAAGGAATTCGTCATATTTAGTATCGTTACAACTATGCCTCGCTTACAAGGTTCGAGTGATATTAGCGACTTCACCCGGGGTGTCGCATCGTTGGCCAGAGTGAACGCGGCGCTTCGCAAAGTGAAATAAGTAAATTTTTAAATATTCCGTTGTCCCCACAGTTAACCGTGTGATTACACGATTTAAACGCGAGGAAAAAACAACAGCGGAGCCGAGGCCAGGTCGTGCCGGAGCTACTGAAAGAAGTAAAAGGGTGCTTGTGCGCGAAGTGTTAAGAGAACCGCGAAAAAGTACGGCTGAGCTTGCGGCAACTTCACAGAAAAGTCAGCGCACCGTTCCGCGATACCTTCGCAGTGTGGGGATGTATAAAAGGGTGGCAAAGAAAAAACCTCTCCATACGGCGTTTCAAAAACGGAGCCGAATGGCTTAGGCAATCGAAATGCGAACGAAGCCCGAAGAGTTTTGGCGGTCTGTCATTTTTTCAGACGAAAGCAGATACTGCCAATTCAGTGATGGTGGTCGTACGTGGGTATGGAGACGTTCGTCACAGCAACTGGACGACAAATTTTTGCATCAGACGGTGAAATACGGCGGTGTGACCATCATGATGTGGGGCGCGATATGGTATGGTGGAAGATCGCAATTAGTAATCTGCGACGCCATTTTATCTAAAGAAGACGCCACTTTTATGGAGGATGGAGCACCCTGCCACAAAGCAAGAACAACAACCGCATAGAAAGAGGAGCAGGGGATTCGGATTTTACCATGGCCAGGCCAATCACCGGACATGAATCCGATAGAGAATGTTTGGCACATAATCCAGACAAATATGGCGAAACGACCCCGAAAACCTAGCAATAAGGAAGAACTCGTGGCAGCTGTTACAGAAGAATGGTTAAATGTTCCAGAAGACACCATTAATCGTTTGATAGATTCTATGCCAAGACGACTCGCAGCACTTCACGCAAGTAAAGGTGGTTCGACAAAATATTAGTCTAATTTTAAAATATTTTGTATATATAACGAGAATAGAACCTTTTTTTTAATTAGTAGGTGTCTATTTCATTCTGTCACCCTAGTGTATGTTTAGTGTGAGACTACTGTGTTGGCTATTCCTAATGGCTGTTTAGAATTGACGAGAAAATAATAAATGGTAATAGTTGGAGTTTCGAATTAAGGAGTAGGTATGAAATCTATATCTGTATATTCATGCCATAAGGAAGTAATGGGATGAAATATCTGTGTTTTTTCTAACTATTCTTTCTAACTATTATTTCAACAAACTGCTCTCAGGGAAGCTTTCTTCTGGATCACCTCTGCAGTTTCATCAATATGAATCCATAAATCGGTCTGGTCTTCTGATAAGGAGGTTTTTGTAACACATATCGAAATCGTATATGAATATTGCGTTATAAACAAAAAGAAAAAAAAAGACCGAAAAGTAAGCGAATAAGAATTACGAAATTAGCTACATTTTAAAAGAGGCACCCTTCGAAATCGAGCCGACGTCATCGTAACGCTCTGACTTCTGTCTAATTAAGCCCTGGTAGCTCTTCCCCCTTCGCGAGAGCTAAATTTACACCTGTAAGGCACAATTACCCTCTTATACTATAACCCCTAAGTGCCGACGTATAGGATTTCGGTAATGTAGCAACAGCGATCTGGTAGTAGAGACGTGGAAACGTTAGTCCGCCTCTAATTAGGTAGGTGTATCGTTTTCGGGGTCAATTAGACCGAAATCGAACTCGGCTTTGTTTGCGAATTAACCTTTTTTGTATTATTATTTTTGTTTGTTGTCTTGAAGGGCGAATGCAGCCGTTGGACGTTAAATAAGAACCGTTTGTATATAGTAATCATTACTGTTGAAACATACGAAGCGTTAGATTGGGCTGAAGAAAAAGACATACAATTCTGGCCATATGTATTCGTCACCCTTTTTTGTTTTTTATTCCGACGAATGTATAAGAAATAAAAGAAAACTGATCGATGAAAATGTTTCATTGTGAGTGTATAGATATTGCTTAATATTTGGTAGCTCCTCCCTGGGCTTTTATCACCGCACGAATTCGTCGGGGCATACTGCTCACTAAGTTGTAGCACTGTTCGGGGGTGATTTTATTCCACTCTTCGAATGTTTTTGTTTTTAAGCATTGCTTTGTGGTAGATGAGTATTTAGCTACATTTCGCTTTAAAATGTAGCATAAATGCTCAATTGGCGATAAGTCCGGGACCCGCACGTTATTTTCCTCGAACCAACGCATTACTTCGCGAGATTTATGGCACGGTGCATTATCTTGTTGGAAGCAATACTCTGGCTCATCATTATCGAATAATTTTAACGCACACGGTTCCAGAACTTCTTCCAACATGTCGATGTACGTCCGACTGTTCATTCGGCCCTCGCAGACGAACAGTTCTCTGACGCCTGTTGCACTCATGGAACCCCAAACCATTATGCTACCACCCCCAAACTTGACAGTCGGGATGATACAGTCTGGATGGAAGGCCTCTCCTCGCCTGCGTCGCACGTATTGAGGTCCAGGTTTACCACGAAGCTACCAACAAATACATGAATACTGTTACATTTTGGAACCCATTAAAAGGAATAAAAACACTGTAGATACCAGGAACTGAATACAGAGTACCGCAAATACAATAATTATGTATTACTTACCTCAATATTTGACTCACCCGTCCACATAACATTGGCCCAATTGTCAACGGTCCAGTCGGGGTGACTTTTAGCCCACAGCAGTCTCTTTTTGTTTTGTTGCGGAGACAACCGTGGTTTACGTCGAGCTTTATTTAATTCACAAAGGCGTCTTAAACCGTGCGAGGAGAAATAGCAATATTATGTAGACAAGACATCCGCTCTAAGACTCGCTCATCTCTGCTAGTTGTCTTCCTTTTTCGACCAGTTTTCGGTTTGTTTGTCAAAGATCCACTCTCTTTGTATCGTTTTATCGTCATTCTAATTGTCGATCGCGCACATTTCACTTGTCGGGCAATAGCAGACACCGGCAACCCTTGCTTTTCTAACACCACAATTTGTCCTCGCTCTACCTCCGTCAATTCGCGTGTTTTCGGCATTACTTTTTACTGTATACTATCGTATTACACAGACAAAATCACAGACACAATATCTTCACTCTAACTAGCTCAACCTTACTCTTACAACTTTTAAGAAAGACTGAAGAAATATTCAGAAATTACAATTTTACGTCTATTTTCTAATTTACTCAGAATGGCCTACAATAAACCATTAAACCCTCATTACCAGGTACCTAGTTAAGTCCGTCATCGACCCTGCTTCTTAGAAATACAATAATATTCGTGTAACACGTTCAAAACGAGACTGGCGAATACATATGGCCACAGCTGTATTATATTCCGATATTTTAATGCTCCGTAAACTACGGGTAATGACATTAGAAAATACCAAGCGTAAATTTAGGCAAACAAAAATAGGACAGTATTTTTCAAAATAATGTAAGATATATTTTTAATATTATATGTATTATGTTATTCATTGTTGATAATTTATTTTTTAATAAACATAAATAAAATAAATACATATTTTCTTTTATGCAATTTCTTTACAAATAGAATAAGGCTCGCTATTGCAAACTTGGCCGATATCGTTCTCATAATCGAACGTATGTATTTAATTTAGTTTCCCCAAATAATTATTTTTACCTAACATTTTCAGCTTCTCACCAAATTATTTATTATTTATACTACTGCATCATTTTCACTGCGGGTCTCTGTAGGTGCGTAAACACTTATGGCCGGTGGTGTATGTGATTCGTTTTTCTTCTCGATGTTTTCGTTATGGTATAAGTCTAAATAGCCTATAAAGAATACCACAAAAGGGTTGAAAACGATATTGTTGGTGATCCAAAACTGTTTTGGAAATTTTTGAATACCAAACGAAACTCCTCCAAAATTCCCGGGTCTATGAAGTATAACGATACTGTTCTTGACCAGCCTTCTAATATTCTGCTGGCCTTTGCCAGTGTGTTTTCAAATGGATATACCACTAACTTCTCCAATAACACTACTAACACATAGGCCTAACAAAGAAAACACGTTTTTTTTGGTTCAAAATTAGCTTTATTCATCAACGGAGATTACGTTGATGAATAAAGAGCAACGCAATCATTCCAGCGCCGCTCTAACATTTCAATACCACTTTTGTAGAACGATTTATCTTTTGCCTCGAAATAGGCCTCAGTTTCAGCGATAACCTCTTCATTCGTGCGAAATTTCTTACCGGCGAGCATTTTTTTGAGGTCTGCGAACAGCCAGTAATCGCTCGGAGCGAAATCTGGCGTATACGGTGGATGACGGAGCAATTCGAAGTTCAATTCATGTAGTTTTGCCATTGTTTTGATTGACTTGTGACACGGTGCGTTGTCTTGATGAAACAACATTTTTTTCTTTGCCATATGCGGTCGTATCTTTGCAAGTTCGACCTTCAAACGTTCCAATAACGCTATATCATATTCACTGCTGATGGTATTTCCTTTCTCAAGATAGTCGATGAATATTACACCACGCACATCCCAAAATACCGGGGTCATAACCTTTCCAGTCGATTGTTGTGCTTTCGGGCGCTTTGGACGAGTTTCACCAGTTGCTGTCCGCTCAGATGACGATCGTTTTGATTCCGGAGTGAAGTGATGGATCCATGTTTCATCCATTGTCACATATCGACGCAAAAATTCCGGTTTGTTACGTTTAAACATGGCCAAACACTGCTCAGAATCATCAACACGTTCTTGTTTTTGGTCAACAGTGAACAGAGCTTTCTCATAGTTAATGCAATATAAAGCGAATACGTTCTTTTGATATCTTTAGGATGTCGGCTAACTCACGCAACTTCACTTTTCGATCATTCAAAACGATTTTGTGGATTTTTTTGACGTTTTCTGGTGTTACCGCCTCATTTGGACGTCCACTGCGTTCTGCATCATCGGCGTCTCTACGACCACGTTCGAAGTCAGCAAATCAACGTTTTATTGTTGTTTCTGATGGAGCGGAGTCCCCATAACACTTTTCAAGCCATTGCTTCGCTTGAACGGTATTTTTCCCCATCAAGAAGCAGTGTAAAATTAAAACACGAAATTGTCTTTGATCCATTGTTTTGAAAATAAGAAAAGTAGCGTGACTCTTAGTACAATAACTCACAAACTAATGAATAGAATATCATAAAATTTTAACAGCTGTCTTTTGAAGGTTAGTACTAACTGAGAGAAAGGTGACTGCATTAAAACTAGCGTCATTTATATGTTAGACACGGGACTTTTCAGCTCATGTGTTATGTACTGCGAATCCTTTTTGTGTTATACTCGTTTTTTTTTTCTTTTTGCATTTTGCTATCATGCATATTAATTTTAGTGTTTCCTGTAACTGGGTAGTGTACTTGTTGGAAATAAATTAGTATTACTATTATTATCAATGTTCTAGTTTTGTGTAAGTTCTAGAGTTAATTTTAGACGATCAAACTGTTTCCTGTGACTGTAACAGCTCTGAGGAGATATCCGATTCTGCGAAAATTTTTGAGCAAATTATGAGAGTTTTATTAGTAGTCAAGCCACTATTAATTGGTGACCTAATTAATAAATGTCATCCAAAACATCGAACTGGATAGGCTTTCTTTCCAAGAAACTTGTTATTTTGTGCAGATGAAATTCTTCTTATTAATTACCGGAATGGAATTTATAAATGGGCTGATGTTTATGAGACAAAGTATAATCGTTTATCGACTGTCAAATTACCAAATTTACAACGTTACCATCTGAATATTTCCACTGTAGCGTTGCGTGTGTTCATTTGAAATTATATGCTTAATATACAATTTCCGATATATAATTTTACAAACACTCTACAATTACACATTACATTATTACATATCTTCTCAATATTTGTAAATACCAATCGATGTTTATAAACAGAATTAATAAGCAAAAACAATAGTTGTTAATATTAATTATCATTGTTATTACATCGTTAGCTCCACACCATAAACGTCTGTTGTTTAATGTAACTAGACGTATAAATACAAATTATCCCAATTTCGTTTCAACACCGTCATAATTTTAAATGAAAAAAGGAAGTGAATAACGAAATGTTGTAAAATAATGGTGAACTCTCGCAACGAGTACGGTTATAATGAACTAATTTGGTATCGCTGATAAGAGCAGTTTTTTTCGAACGTTAATTAGGTTATACGTTACAGTGCCAAATCGAACGATTACGAAATCCGACGATTTTGTAACCATCCTTGAGGAGGAGGTGCTTTTAATGGTCAAAATATTCAACGGTTCTCGCTGCTAGGCAATTAATGTAGTACAAGGTCACGTTGAACGTATGTATACATGTAATAGCGTATTACAAGAAGAACGTATACACATCTAGATCTATGTAAAATAACAACTTTATCGAGTTGGCGTGTACGCGTATAAATGTTAAGCACTCGTGTATTATCATTACACTAAACATTTATCATATTATCCACGACACTTGAAACTGTTTAGCAGTTTCCAGATAAAAATGACAAGGGGTTATCGCTTCTTTTGAATAGTGTTCGACGCATGCATAAGTACGTATCGCACTAGAAACCTTGGGCCAACCATCGTATGGAAGATAATAATTAACGCATGTAGTTCGTTTCTTGCGAAAATACAGCTGTGGCCATATGTATTCGCCACCCTTTTTTGTCTTTTATTCCGACGAATATATAAGAAATAAAAGAAAATTGATCGATGAAAATGTTTCATTGTGAGTGTATACAGATATTGCTTAATATTTGGTAGCTCCTCCCTGGGCTTTTATCACCGCACGAATTCGTCGTGGCGTACTGCTCACTAAGTTGTAGCACTGTTCGGGGGTGATTTTATTCCGCTCTTCGAATGTTTTTGTTTTTAAACATTGCTTTGTGGTAGATGAGTATTTAGCTACATTTCGCTTTAAAATGTACCATAAATGCTCAATTGGCGATAACTCCGGGACCCGCACGTTATTTTCCTCGAACCAGCGCATTACTTCGCGAGACTTATGGCACGGTGCATTATCTTGTTGGAAGTAATACTCTGGCTCATCATTATCGAATAATTTTAACGCACACGGTTCCAGAATTTCTTCCAACATGTTGATGTACGTCCGACTGTTCATTCGGCCCTCGCAGACGAACAGTTCTTCGATCCCTGTTGCACTCATGGAACCCCAAACCATTATGCTACCACCCCCAAACTTGACAGTCGGGATGATACAGTCTGGATGGAAGGCCTCTCCTCGCCTACGTCGCACGTATTGAGGCTCAGGTTTACCACAAAGCTACCAACAAAAACATGAATATTGTTACATTTTGGAACCCATTAGAAAGAATAAAAACACTGTAGATACCAGGAATTGAATACAGAATACCGCAAATACAACCTCAATATTTGACTCATCCGTCCACATAGCACTGGCCCAATTGTCAATGGTTCAGTCGCGGTGACTTTTAGCCCACAGCAGCCTCTTTCTCTTTTGTTGCCGAGACAACCGTGGTTTATATCGAGCTTTGTATCCACCTAAATTTAATTCGCAAAGGCGTCTTCTAACCGTGCAAGGAGAAATAGCAACATTATGTAGCCGGAAAAGCTCACTGGAAAGCTGTTTAGACCCCTTTTTCCGGTCTCGCAAAGACATCCGCTCTAAGACTCGCTCATCTCTGCTAGTTGTCTTCCTTTTTCGACCAGTTTTCGGTTTGTTTGTCAAAGATCCACTCTCTTTGTATCGTTTTATCGTCATTCTAACTGTCGATCGCGCACATTTCACTTGTCGGGCAATAGCAGACACCGACAACCCTTGCTTTTCTAACACCACAATTTGTCCTCGCTCTACCTCCGTCAATTCGCATGTTTTCAGCATTACTTTTTACTGTATACTATCGTATTACACAGACAAAATCACAGACACAATATCTTCACTCTAACTAGCTCAACCTTACCCTTACAATTTTTAAGAAAGACTGAAGAAATATTCAGAAATTACAAATTTACGTCTATTTTCTAATTTACTCAGAATGGCCTACAATAAACTATTAAACCCTCATTACCAGGTACCTAGTTAAGTCCGTCATCGACCCTGCTTCTAATAATACAATAATATTCGTATAACACGTTCAAAACGAGAGTGGCGAATACATATGGCCACAGCTGTAAGACATGCTTATTTTCGAATCCAAATTTGTACTCGCATTTAAGCATCAGAAAGTTTACCATTTATAGTCCGCAGTTGAAAAGAGTCTAATCTAAAAGGTTGGCACTTATGCAAGACAGTTTGTGTCTAACTTTATTACTTGTTCTTTTTACGAAAGAAATTTTGAAGAAGGTTCTCAATGCGCTATGTTTCCTTTCACTGAATATCATAACCACTTCCTAGGTGCAATGGCAAAAGCCTTTCTCAAAAGCATCATGTTTTTGAAAGCAGGCTTAGCTCAAGGATATATTTTTGTATCTAAACTTTAAAAACTTATGTATTTCTGTATTTTCCATAACGAAGATTTGAATTAGATTTATTTTTTTCAAGAAACTTGTTATTTTGGGCTTAACCCAACTACTCCTTCTACCTTTACTTTGTAACTCAACTTGTTGGTAACCTAGTATTTTGCTCAAAATCTGTGTGAAAAGAACCACTAATCAATATCTATAACGTTACTATTATTTTTACCTTTAAAGGTTTGGATGTACTGCTTCAATGCCCATTGAAGTAATAATTTCTCAGTAATTCAACTCAACTGTATACTTTAGAAGAAGATATTATAATGGTTGAAATAAAATTTTCCTTTTTCTCAACGTGGGACACCGCTCCTCTGAGATTTTGAATGTGCCGTTTTCCAAAAAGAAACAAACCAGCCAAGAACCTTTGTATCGTCTGCTAAAACATCCTGTTGTTCCCTTGTAAATTTTGCATCACGAATCAGAACATTTTCACTCGGAGATACCAATTTAAAGAAATCACTTCAATGTGACGTGTTTAAATTAGCGAATGCTTGCTAGATGGACGCATACTGAGAATCAGTATATCTCCTCTCGCGAATTATGTGACCCACACGTCAACATTCCCGACTTCTTGGAAATCGTCTCTTATTAAGCCTAACCCTAAGTTAAGTACTGTAAGTGGGTTGAAGGATTTGCGCCCTATCAGTATTTTACCTGCCCTCTCGAAAATATTTGAACGTTGCGTTAATGACCAACTCAATTCGTCGACCACACCTACATTTTGCCTGCGTATCAGTCAGGTTTTCAACACTACGGCGTTATGTGTGTGTACTTCAGGCCACCATCAACAGAGACAATTTTAATTCTCTTCGACTTTAATAGAGCGTTTGATACAGTTCACTATGACATCATTTATCGTGCTAAAGACCCTATCGGTTACAATCCATCTGCATTGGCACTTATACAGTCATACTTGCGAGGTAGGATACAGCAATTTGTGTTAAATAATCGCATTTCCGAAAAATTCGGTATATCATCCGGTTTGTCACAGCGTCTTCAGCCCCTCCAAGCTCACTAAAGCTCTGAAATGCACAAATGAAAATCTGCATAATCTAACAGTGTACTATTCTTCTACACTTCTCCCCGCTTCTCTTTTTAGTTTTAATTTTTCTTTTTTGCTTTAAATTTATCTTCTTTTGTTTATTTATTTTTTGAATTTGATTAATTAAGGCTAAATGCGATTTAGTCCTTTTGGCATATACGTTATTTATTATATTAATTATTGTAACGTATTTCGTCTGCTATTTTACTATTGCCAACAAATTTTATTCTATTCTCTTCTAAAAAAAAAGAAAATTATCCTATAGGCGGTAAAGAACATCTGCATGGTTTCTATAGCTATCTCACGCAATTAAACTCATTCCGCTTTGTGACTAATTCTGATAAGTATTTGTATACACGCAATAACGGTGGTGCTGATGTGATAACTCTTCAAAAGCTATCCCACGTGAGAAACGCATATGTTTCGCCTGAACTATCTAGCCTGATAACTTAGGATTTTCTTAACGTAAACATAAGCTAGTTGTATTTATTTTCTTATACGTATTACGTTTATATTACTAGTACGCTAATCGAGAAATAATAACATTGATTGTCATTTATTTAAACAACGACCAACGAACTTGCCTTTTGAAATGACTTACGTGGGCGACCTGAAATAGATAGAAAGAGATAGCAGAGACAACAGGTATCTCAGAAGAACGCGTTGGCCGTATCCTACACGAAATTTTGGGTACGATAAAGCTTTCGGCGCGATAGGTACCGAGTTTGCTCACGCCGAAGTAAGAAGGAAATCGTGTAACCGTTTTGGAGGAGTGTCTGGCCGGAATCCAACGCAATCCAAGAACTTTCTTCATGCGTTTCGTAACCGAGGATGAGACTCCCCCTACCAGGGACCTGAACAGTCAAAGCGGTGGACGCAGGGCGAATCGGCTCCGAAAAAGGCAAAGACCGTTCCATCAGCCGGGGATTCGGGATTCCCAAGGTGTGATTCTCATCGACTACCCGCAGAAGGGAAGGACGATCAAGGGGGCAATACGACAACGATTTATTAGCCCGATTCGATGCAGTATTGAATGAGAAACGGCCTCGTTTGCAGCTCGAAAAAGTGCCTTTCCACCACGGCAATACATTGCCTCACTCATCCCATATCGTTATGTCCAAATTGCAGCGGAAAAAAGTGCTCTTCCGCCACGACAATGCACCGGCTCATTCATCTCGCATCGTCGTGTTCATATTGAATGTGTTGCGATACGAGTCTCTCATCCTCCATACTCACCGGACCTAGCCCTCAACGACTTTTTCCTATTCCCAAACCTGAAGAAATCACTGGGAGGAAAGAGATTTGGCTCAAATGAAGAGGTCGTCGCCGCTACAGATCGCTATTTTGCAGACCTGGAAACATCCTACGTTTCCGACTGCTTGAAGAGAGGGGAGCACCGTTTGAAAAAGTGTAGGAGGGAGTCTGTGAGGAGAATACATCCAGAATTAGAAATAAAAAACCACACTAATACCGTCGATTCTGGAAACCTTTCAGGTCGTCCTCGTATAACTACAAAAGAACTATAATCTTTTCTTCGGTGAACATTTCAGAACTTTCGGTATACAAAATCATCGCAGCGTAATCTACAACACGGCGTATTTTTCTCGCGGAAAACGCTCTTAATTGATGGAAACAGATGTTCTAACCATTTTTACAGGCCCAACTACAAAACCGTCACACGGCGATTCGGACAATATCAAAAAAATATACGGCCGTCGGAAAAATGACGATATAAATTAGAGGCGACTCTAACAGCATTTCTATATCTCGACGAACGTACGAAAATACTCGCCCCGATACAAAAATAGCCGAAGAAGTGGATATTTGGAGAGTTGGGAAGGCGTTCGTTCGAAAAAGTGGAATTAATCTCGGCCAAAAATCGAAACTTACGAATCTAAAACGGAAGATGTCTAGTCTAGCCTTATAGATATGTGGAATACGCAGTAAAGGTATCGTGAAGGCGGATCAAATTTATATCGTCGCTATCATCGCTTCGGTGTTTGACACGTCGTTATCGAGGCAATTAAGGTTTAAACAAGGATATTAAAAAAAAAACGATTGGATGAGGGCGCTCGAATTGGAGCTGATTAACACGTGTAGAAAATTATAACGATACACACTTGCTGATGTATGTATACATTGCCATCAAAAATGAGTGACTTCTTTCTCTGTGTAAGGAAGCGAAATATGAGGTTGATAAAATTAAATATGGGGAAAAAGAGATGGTCATAGTATTTCGAAAGAACTCACAAAAATAAAACAAGACGGATGCATAAGAGAAAAAGAGCATAAAACAAAAAACGACGAAGAACGTATCACACTAATAAGCGGTGAAAAAATAAGAGAAGCAGTTAGCAAACTAGATATTGAGTATACCATTTAAGGCCGATTTATTCACATTTTGATAAAGTTGCAGGTGGCGCAATCTAACGGATAAACATAAACATGTGTTTATTCACCTTCTGATAGAGAAAAAGCAGTTGGTGAATTGCTTATCAGAAGAATAAATTTACCGGTTGTAAAATCCTCCCGATAAACGCATATCTATCGGATATTATAACCCCACTCTATTTCGTGCGTTTGCTTTCGTATTGTAATATTCTGAATAAATATGGAACTTCTTGAAGATTTTGGAGACGTTTTTATCGCAGAGGAAGTTCATGCAATTCAAAACATCGGTAATCGCTGCTAGTTTAGTTTTGTTCTTGACTTACTGTTAATAATTTTGTGGGTTTTATTTTAAATTTAGTAAATTTTATTTTATTAATTAATATTTAATTAACCGTATTATTCTCAGTCCAAAATGAAATTCGCATTAGAAGTACAGTGAAATCTCCGTTGAACGGACACCAACGGGACCAACTGAAGATGTCCGTTCAGGAGGGGTGTCCGCATAAAAGAAGTATGTAGTAGATACAACAAAAATCGTGTTTTAACGAAACATGAATATATTAAAGAAACTGGGACATTTAAATCGTATATGTATATAAATGTTTTTAAAATAAATAAGATACTTTAAACTTAAGAAAAAAAGTTTATTTCCTTTAGATATATACATACAAAGTATAATATATGTACATAGATACCTAGATGTAGTATGTAATACAAAACAGAGAAATGAATAGTCACTTTAAGAACTTGTTTGTCTTCTCTTTTTCTTTAAAATGGCGTCTTGAAATCGTATTTCTAATTTAGAAAGCAGCTCCAAAGACTCCGTGATTTTCGACAAAACTTTTGAGCTGCTTGGTCAGGGTAATAGCTTTACCATAATTCGGGATAGCTTCTGTTGGCACTGGAACCTCATCGACATCAGAATCTTCCGAAAGTTCTTGTATTTCAACTGGATTTGCAATTTCTTGCTCTGAATCTGGATCTTCAACATATAAATCTTCATCTACGTTCAAAAAACCATTAAAGCATTCATTATCCGTTAATTTCAATAAATTCTTATTTTTGAGGATATCTGAAAGTACACTAAGAGGCAAATCATCTTCTAGGTCGGATGTATCAGCCTCAGTTAACTGGTCTTCGCTTTGCATATTTACATGATTAAATCCTGCTTTGCGGAAGCAATTTTGAACTGTCTCTTTGGTTACTCGGTCTCAAGCGGTTTTTGCCAAATAAACTACATCTAGTGGTGTAATTTTTTTTATTAACTCAAAAGCTGTACCAGCAGTTTCAATGTTTACTAGCAGATGCTTGAGTATTAGACTTCGGTAATAAGTTTTAGAATTCTTTGTAATCCCCTGGTCAAGTGGTTGACAAGCTGATGTACAATTAGATGGTAAAAATGATATTTTTATATTATTTAAGCGAACGTCTTTCGGATGAAATCCCGCATTGTCTAAAAATAACAAAATGTTTCTTTTTTCGTTAGCCATTTTCCAATCTAGGTCTTGTAACCACTCTTGTCATAATTTATCCTGTCATCCCAGCTTTCTTATTGTATTTCCAAGTTACAGGCAGGTTATTTATATTAATGTTTTTAAAAGCTCTGGGTTTAGCTGCCCTACTAATGACTAGAAGCTTTTCTTTTTCACGCGCCATATTTGTACAGTGCAAAATTGTAAACCTCTCTTTGGGATACTTTCCCTCAACACATTTTTCCTTCTTTAATGTGAGCGTTTTGTCGCGTAGAAGCCTAAAATACAGGCCTGTCTCATCGGCATTATAGATGTCTCTCGGTGAATATCCCTTAATCAAAGAAGAACATCTTTTTAAAAACGATGAAACATCTTCAGCATTAACCGAAGCTCCTTCTCCCGAAATCGCTTTAAAACTTATATTGTGGCGGATTCTAAATTCATTGAGCCCAACCAGAAGAACCACTGAATATAGAATATCCCAAAGAAGCGGCTATTTCTCTTGCTTTACATCGTATTAGCGGACCTAAAAAAAAATATTTTGTTTGTGTTTTTGCCGCCACAAACCTATTGGTAATCTCACTTCTTTTATTTATTTTAAAATTTAATATGAAAAGAAAATCAACGCATTAATACAAGAAAACCTTATCTAAAAAAATCATATGCATACCTGTTAAAGGAATCCCCTTATGCCGAGCTGCTGTAAACCAGTCATAACACAATTTGTCAATTTTAGTACCATCACCCGTCAAAAAGCTTCTTTTTTCATTCAAATTGCTGTTCGACATCCATTTGTTTAGAAGGATTTCTTTATGCTTAATTATATCTGCAGCTTGTGTTTTTCCAATATTAATGGATAAGTTCCTTACACTTAATTTCTCTTTATTGTAAACTTCAACAATCTCAATTTTTTGTTTAAGCGTGAGAATTTTTCTATTTGGAGCCATTTCTACAATGAATGTGTCGCCCACTGTGTCTTTTCCGCATAGACATCAGACTAATATTGAAAGCAGATTCAATCGAAAGCGTACACCCAAAGAATAAGAACGGTAAATCCCCGACCAACTTGGCGAAGTCCCTAATTCACGCCAGGCAGAAATGCACGACAAATATTCCAACTGTCGCCCCTTAATTTTAACTTCTAAATCTTTGACTTGAGATTCTTTTTTAGCAAGTATTAATTGATAAAATTAAATTGATAAAATTTATCTAGCATAGTAGTGTACATTATGAATTTAATCTACTAGAAGATATCTAAGACCAAATCAAAGTAAGTAGTTAAAAACCATAAGCAATATGTTGCCAATGAAAAAGGCATCAAGAACCACTGCTTTAAAGCAAACTTTCCTCATTTGAAACCAATAAGGGACAAATTTTATAAATTGCTTAAACATAAAGACCGCCTACAAATTTCGAAGCAACATTTGAAATAGTTTTGGGCAGTAGCGTATACGACTGGATATCAATTTAGCAAGATAATTAATTAATCGTCTCTTAATAACACGACATCGATATCGTCACGCACATGCGCAACTGGAACACATTTAATAGAACATATTCCTTCATACGCGCAAATGTAATATTTACATGTTTATTATCCAAGCCGTACATTAGCTAATCGCAAGCCGTATAGTTCGCTTATCTCCATTTATAACCTCGTTTACGATAAACTCCGTTATAATACGGTAATTTTCATGAAATGCCAATAAAAATCGCTTATAAACAATCTCGTACAGCTCGCTACCGATAACGCTATAGACGTATTATATTTACGCACCATATATCATACCATTCGCCAATTTTATTTCGAGAGAATTGAAACTTTAATAATGAGGCTTGTTTACTACTAAATGTACGAAACGATATCAGCATCCGTTATCGCACATTTAGACGTTATTCATTCGCGCTTACGTCTTTTCTTTTTGTTTGTTTCTTTCTGTACGAAGAAACGCATTCGGCAATCGTATTATCGAAATCCTCATTCGCACGAGAACAGTACAGGAGTAAGGTTTTGTTCGATTAAGAAAAGATCTACGGATTCTTTCAAGGTAACATATAATACGTGTATCGTGACGATGTTATTCTCTACGATCTTTCAGTTTTTACTGATAACTACAGCTTTTATATTTAAAACGTAAAAAAAAACAGTTTCATCAATTCTGGGAGATAAAATTGACAGGGACTATAGGTTTTGTGGAAGAATCAGTTAAGCAATCTCGAAATGGATCGTGAAACCAGCGAGATTAGTTCTCCTGTGCCAATTTGGGTTCCAAAATCGTGCGTATGCACTTGAAGCAATCAAAATTCAATCATTTATATACAGCCTACATAATAATTAAAGCAAATAGGCCACTTGAGGAAATTTATAATACTACACTAAGATGACAGAATAAAATAGACACCTACTAATTAAAAAAAAGATTCTATTCTCGTTATATATACAAAATATTTTAAAATTTTTAAATTAGACTAATATTTTGTCGATCCACCTTTACTTGCGTGAAGTGCTGCGAGACGTCGTGGCATAGGATCTATTAAATGATTAATGGTGTCTTCTGGAATATTTAACCACTCTTCTGTAACAGCTGACACGAGTTCTTCCTTATTGCTGGGTTTTCGGGATCGTTTCGCCATATTTGTCTGGATTATGTGCCAAACATTCTCCATCCGATTCATGTCTGGTGATTGGCCTGGCCATGGTAAAATCCGAATTCCCAGTTCTTCTTTCCATGTGGTTGTTGTTCCTGCTTTGTGGCAGGGTGCTCCATTCTCCATAAAAGTGGCGTCTTCTTTAGATAAAATGGCGTTGTCGAATATCGGTAGTAGTCCTTCTGTTAATATTTGGATATATTTTGCCGCATTTATACTTCCGTCGCAGATTACTAATTGCGATCTTCCACCATACCATATCGCGCCCCACACCATGATGTTCACACCGCCGTATTTCACCGTCTGATGCAAAAATTTGTCGTCCAGTTGCTGTGACGAACGTCTCCATACCCACGTACGACCACTATCACTGAATTGGCAGTGTCTGCTTTCGTCTGAAAAAATGACAGACCGCCAAAACTCTTCGGGCTTCGTTCGCATTTCGACTGCCCAAGCCATTCGGCGCCGTTTTTAAAACGCCGTAAGGAGAGGTTTTTTCTTTGCCACCCTTTTATACATCCAGGCACTGTGGAGGTATCGCAGAACGGTGCGCTGACTTTTCTGTGAAGTTACCGCAAGCTCACCTGTACTTTTTCGCGGTTCCCTTAACACTTCGCGCACAAGCACCCTTTTACTTCTTTCAGAAGATCCGACACGACCTGGTCTCGGCTCCGCTGTTGTTTTTTCCTTGCGTTTAAATTGTGTAATCACACGGTTAACTGTGGGGACAACGGAATATTTAAAAATTTACTTATTTCACGTTGCGAAGCGCCGCGTTCACTCTGGCCAACGATGCGACACCCCGGGTGAAGTCGCTAATATCACTCGAACCTTGTAAGCGAGGCGTAGTTGTAACGATACTAAACTATGACGAATTCCTTCCGATACATCTACCCCTACCCTAATGACAAGAGAAAGTTCTTAATTCGTTCTTAGAATTTAGCTGTTTACATATTTATACCGCTTTACCTGGTGTGTATTTTAGTCTGTCACCTTAGTGTATATTCAAAATACGCCGTTTCCTAAACGTACCTAAATGCGACATTTTCCAAGTATGTGTGTACTGAGAAGCATTGACAACGACCAGTGGAATAATACTGAACAAGCGCGTTTCGATACGGGTACTCGATTCTCCGTGCCGCGCGCTTCACCCCTCCACATCGTTCTCCGCACGGCACTGAAGCTTGCTCCTCTTTGCCGAGAGTAGTTATTAATATTAAAAACACATGACAAGATAATAATCTAACACATGTACATTTTTAACAATATTATATTCGCTGCAATCTTTATTCCTTAAACAAAACACGTAGATTTCAAAGACCGCGTTTATATTTAGAACCAAATTCGACACAAACAGCCAATCATTCGTAGCTTACGCTGGAATCGATACATTTGATCCGTTATTGCGAATTGTAATTGCCAACATTAAAGACGTTTATAAATAATTGTAGCGTAGTCAGCAAATTACATTGGTACAAGCTTTAATTTAGCAAGCAACATTTGCACTACGTCTCCTTAATAAGTCATCTTCCCTACGTAGCGTTCGATTAATAACAGCACACTTTAATCACGTACTTTCCCTATGTCCGTCCAGAAAAAGAACACATTCAATACGTGACGTAGGAGGAGAAAATGGAATGGTACGCGGGCAATCTTCGAATCGGGAACCTAATAAAGCCGGGCCAGCTGAGCGGAGAACAATAATAAATCGACCGACAGGAAATTCGAAGTAAAATGAGCAAATCGAAGCGCGATGGAAGAGGTAACGCCGTGCGATTGCGACGATTGGCTTGGCGATCTCGTACCTACATGCATATGCCGGTGTATGGGTACGCTATGCGGTAGATTCCGTCGTTTCCTTAACTCGTTTCGTTACGCAAAATTGCATGAAATGACTTTACTAATAACGACACGACTACGTAGCGTTGGCGGCGTATGCAACCGGATACTGGATTTTTTTTTTTCTTGATTGGGGAATTCGAACGTTCGACGTTATAGAGTTATTAATATGCTTGATGAAATATTTCAATATGTAAAGTTGGTATTATATACAGTTGGTACGTACTTTAGATAACAGTACGCTTGTTATAGAAGAACAACCCATTCGTTACCAACGTTTTGTTACAGAAAAGATGTCGGACCCGGTAGGATTTGAACCTACGCCCTCTCCCTTACCGGAGAAACATCATATAGCTAGAGCAAGGGATCTCTTGTTAATTCAAATCACCAATGCGGACTTGCCCCGAAATAATATTTGTCTGCTGAAATTTTGCAATGTGCCTACAGATATTACGACATCTAAGGTTGTAAAAGTAATTTCAATTCACAAGAGGTCCCGTGTATTCCTTGCCGCTGCATTTGGCGGTTGAAATAGAAACCATGTGGCAACCAATTAATATGATAATCAGCCTCACAAGGATAAGTTCGTGGGGATCTATTCAGATATTAATGCAATTTGGTAAGTAAATATGTTGGGATTTAAACATTTTTTGTTCGTGCTAAAATTCACTGTGAGGGGGTGAAACACCCCCTTTTCTTAATTTAATTCTTGAACGTAAATAGAACAAAAATTTGAACGCAAATGTTGTACGTTATCGAAAGGTCTTTCAGGACACGTATTTTTTGGAACATCCTGTATAATTGAAAATGCTTTAAAATTAATAAATGATGTTAAAGATGAACAACTTAATTGGTTCTCCACATTACTATAATCAGCTGTAACGTAAGAGGGTGGCGCTTAAATTCAACACCCTGTATATACCACATCCACGTATTCTGAAAGAGCTTAAGTACAATATGTATTTGCATTTAAATTTTTGTTCTATCTATTTCCATTCAAGAATTAAAGGAAGAAAACTGTGAATTTTCGAAGGAGTGGTTCACCCCCTCAGAGTGAAGTTCAGTACAAACAAAAAAAATATTTTCAAGTCTCAACATACTTTACTGACATATCAAGCTTTAATAAGATCTGAATTTGATACCCAGGAACCTTTCCTTGTCTCCTTTACAGTGATATGGGAGCAGTCTTAAAATTGTATGGCTAAATTATACTGCGATCACACCCAATTAATGTGTATCGAAACGATGTTTCACTTGTGATATATAGTGCAATGAATCTCTGAAATGAACATGCCATTTAGTTATTATGATGGTTAGGAATGATCGAATTTGCTCAAACTTTTGATTGTGGTATGTTTCATAATTCAATACAATTATTGAAATCGGTCGCGAATTGGAAAGAAGTACATGTAGAGCTGCACAAGCTTTGCAAAAGAAGCATTTCCGTTGTTTGCATGTAGTAAGGCAAAAAATTGGCCACGACCGCTTGGTGCTTGGTCATACGAGTTCGCAATATTTCCCTATCCATCTTCGTATCCTTTTATTGTCCTCGGATAATAATTATTACACCGTCGCGATCAGTTTACAGCTACCTTTTAAAAGTGAAAATGAATGTCGAATAACTTATACGAGGGCGACCTGAAATGTTTCCGAAATCGGCAAGAGATGGCGCACGAAAGTTGGATTAATTGGTCGGCAAGGGTAACCTTCTTTTATGTTTAAGTTCTGTCAAAATTTCAGACGTCTATTGTCAATAGTTGTTGTTTAAGTGTGTGCTTTGTGTAGCAAGTCAGGCGGTTTCGCAGAAATGGATAAAATCGAAGTTCCGAGCGACTTTTTTCTATTCCCAAAGCTGACAAAATCACTGCGACGAAAGAGATTTACCTCAAATGAAGAGGGGTATTTTGCAGACCTCGAAACATCCTACTTCTCGGATGGCTTGAAGAGACTGGAACACAACATCGAAAAATAAAAACCGTGTTTTTCTTGTCGATACCAGAAACATTTCAGGTCGCCCTCGTATGCGTATAAAATTGGCATAATAGTTACGATGATAGAAACTACTTCTTTTAATGCGAAATTGAATGTAACAGAGACAAATGTAGACACAAACAAGGATAAACAAGGTAGAATTGAAGCCATAAAGTAGCTAACCTCAGTTAGTTCAAATTTCTTTCTATAACTGAAAAATGATAAACTATACGATTTATAATTAACATCTTTCTCAATTGTTTCAGGCGTATCCACCCCCAATTACAGCACGACATCGCAAAGCTCCGAATCCGAAGAGCCAAGGGCCAGCAGCAGTTCATCCCAATCCCCCCAACCGTCCTCCAGCAATCCCCAAACGAAACCACCCTATTCCTACGTAGCCCTCATCGCTATGGCGATCCAATCGTCGCATTTGAAGCGAGCCACCCTTTCCGAGATTTATTCGTACATCACGACCAAATTCCCGTACTTCGAACGTAACAAGAAAGGCTGGCAGAACTCGATACGTCATAATCTCTCGTTGAACGAGTGTTTCGTAAAGGTGCCGCGAGAGGGCGGCGGCGAAAGGAAGGGTAACTATTGGACGTTGGATCCTCAGTACGAGGACATGTTCGAGAACGGGAATTTTAGAAGGAGAAGGCGGATGAAGAGACCCTATCGATCTACCCAGCCGTATCCGAAGAATTATTTCGGCGAACATCTCGGGCAACACGGTTTGGCTTTACCGAGGAACATCTTCTCGCCGTCCACTTATCCAACGACGTATTCGAGGTATGAGACTTCGTCGTGGTTGGGGCAGACCCAATTGGCGTATTCTGGTTGCGGTTCACCGGCGGGTTATGGGCAACAAGGTTATCCACCTCCAGCGCCTTTTAGTCCGTGTAGCATGAGGCAGGATGGTTCTAGGTATCCCGCGTATTGGCCACCGGAAACCGATTATGCCGGAGCACTTAGTTCGCCTAACACTGATTCGCAATTAGTTCTATGGTGACATCCAGCGAGTGCAGGTTTTAGCGGAAGTAGTCATGCCATACTAAACATCGTCCGTACGGGACAGGCTAGTAACGTTTGTAAAAAAAGCTGATCGAATCGAATCCACGTCTGAAAATCTCGCTTTGCTTACAAGATCAATACGGTAAGTCTGTATAAGGAATAGATTTTGATCTTTCAAGTCATCTTTCTCAATAAGGCCGTTTCAAATTTCGCGGGGATTTTAGGTTAGAATGCGCGCGAAATTTGAGAACGAAAAAGTTATTGATCGGCGAGTATTCACTTCCAACAAAATACAAACATAGAGGAGTAAAAATATATAATAATTTAACCGTAAATATTTGTAAAATACCATTCGATATGTTTAATAGGTTGTAACATTTCATTTTTAATATTGTGATCATTAAAACTGTTAGTGATGTAAAATGAATTTAAGATAAATTAGAAATATGAATATAGATATTGTGCATAGCTTTACATATTTAATAAATGTGATGTGACGTTTCACGAGTGACAAAAAGGTCAAATCGATATCTGTTAGGTCTTAGGTAAAATGCTTATGGATAAAATGCTTACAATGTCGTTTTTATTTTTTGCTTAATTATAAAATATAGTCCAAAGTATTTTTGTGCAGCTTCGATTAAGGGAAAATCTTTGTAAGATTCGATATATACACTACTGTGCAAAAGAAAAAGGTACCTAGATAAATTTAATATATTATTCGATAAATATTTGCAACTAATACAATATCTATAGTCTCAAGCTTTGTGGTGACTAGATCACAGTGCGAACTACTCCATCCTCTAGTAGCTGACTTAAATACGAGGGTAAGTTGAAAAATTCGGTAACTAAAGGATAACAAACAGCAATATTCCAAAATATTCTTATATTTCAAAAATTATAGAAAGGATTAAAAAGGAACACAACATTTTTGACGCCGTTTTTAAACTTCAAAGTTGAATTTCTTTTAAATTAAATGTATTGTAACAATTCTAATTCCACAATCATGTTCTACATCATATGTGGGCAACAACCGGCCCACTGTAAGATTTGATCCGGTCCGCGAGACATTTTGAAAAACCCAATTCAAAAAATAATTTCACGATTCAATTATAATGTTGTACCTATTTTTTTCATTTAATTTTCCTATTTTAATAAATTGCGTTATAATAACATCGTCGTATTATTTCATGTCTGGTATCTATCGCTGAAAATTATGAACACTAATTTTAAACGCGGCCCCGACACTAAAGTTTGGCCCACAACATGGTTGCCCATATTTGTTCTACATGGTCGAAAATATGGACCAATTAGGTTTGGAACAAACCCAACAGCAGCGAAATTTTGACACATTCTCGAAGATTGCAAATATCTGTTGGTGAATTCTTTGTCGAGAATCTCTAACCTTAAAAACCCCGCTATTCCCGGACAAATACGAGCTCTTATTCTGGCTATATTCAAAGCTGGTGATCCTGCCGATATATCTAACTACAGTCCTATATCTATTTCTATCAAATTGTGCCAAAGTCTTTGAACAATGCCTATACTCTACTATTTATTTTTGCAACAAAAATAGCATTTCATCTTCTCAACATTGTTTTGTTGAAAGGTGAAAAAGACCTTTTTTTGCCTTCTTCCGGGTCCGCCTTCAATCAATCTAAAAGTTTAGAATAGGATTGTCCAGTAATCATTTGACCCTTTGAAAGGTGGTCGATAAGGAAGATTCCTTTCGCATCCCAGAAAACGGAAACCATCACCTCACACGTGAACTTTTAAGAATATATCTATGTGCCAGTTTCTTTTGCATAGTAGTATAGATCTAAATAGTATCTTTTAATATTCGTAGATTGGCAATAATTAAAAAAAAAATGCTATTGGTAGCACTGCTAGTAAAGCATTTAACAGTTAATACGTACACAAACATTTTTTTTTATTTAATTTATTTAGTATTTAAAAATGTAACCTATAAACATAAATATAGAAAGTGTACGTTAGCTAATACATTAGTATTTTTGTCATTTACACAACTAATGTCATAATGACAGCTGGTGAAAAACGAATGCAGCTACATTCAGCTTAGTCCGAGACTTATCGAATTTAATGTAACTGCATTGCACCTGTAAGTTTCCTACTTTGTATAGTTCCTTTTCAACACAAAACAGAAGGGAAAAACAGGAAAAAAACTATTGTTAATAGCTGTTTATAGATGTTCGTCGTAATATATATATATTATAAAAAAAAGAGAAAGAAATGTACTACTAAGTTAATGAAAATATGTAAAATTAATTATAACGAGTAAAACTTTTTGAATATCATTATTATTACTATTATTGTATAAATATGTCTTTGTTTTCTTATTTTTTTTCTTGTTTTTGTTTGTTCTAAGTTATAATCCGTCCCTAATAACATGTTCTTTTTTCTTCTTTCTGCCTCTATTATGAATTAATTTTCTTTATTCATTTCCTTTTGAATGTTCAGTTGTATTTATATGTACGTAGATGAATATGTAATGATAATAATTTAATCTAAATATATGTTTTATTTAAAATATATAACGCATTTTATTTTGTAATAATAAATATTGTTTCAGCTTTGGTTTTGATCAAAATATCACTTTATAAATTTGAAACTAAAATTATGTCCAATAGGTTATGTATGTATAAATATATATACAGTAGAGCTCGCTTTTAAAGGACTCGTATATAACGTATGTACTTTCGGATACAACGTACACTTTCCTTGGTCCCTGCAAAGCCTTATTTGAAATAATGTATTTTTGTTCTGATATTACGTACTTTCTTATAACGTACTTACGATATTTTACATGAAGTTGGTGTTAAACACCGGGGAATTCCCTTTCTCGTCCGAACAGTAGAAGCTCACATACCACACTTGCTGCTAGGTGGGGCGGATAATACAGGGTGGCGCAGGGAAACGGGAATGGCAGTGATTTCTTGTTGAATGTTCTTCTTCAGTTCATGGATTGTTGCTGGTCGTGTACGGTACATCTTGCCTTCAAGATACCCCCACAGGAAGAAGTCGTACACACTAAGATCAGGGGATCTCGCAGGCCATTCAATGTCACCGTTACGTGAAATAATGCGTCTTCCAAACAATTGACGAGCTGCTGCCATCAAAACTCGAGCAGTGTGTGACGTGGCTCCGTCCTGCTGAAACCACGTGTTTTCTATGTTAAGATTAAGCTCGTACAGTCTCGGTGTAAAGAATGTTTGAAGCATTTCAACATATCGAGCGGATGTTACTGTCGCTGCACTACCATGCTCACGTGCAAAAAAATAAGGGCCGATAACACCATGATATGATACAACACACCATATTGTGACCTTGTCGCTATGTAGTGGTAGCTGGTGTAACTCACAAGGATTGTCCTGGGCCCAATAACGAAAATTCTGTTTGTTTACGAAACCGTTCAGGTGGAAATGGGCTTCGTCTGATATCCATATGTTACCAACGAAATTCGCGTCCTCGTTAATTTTAGCCAATATCTGCCTACTAAACTCCATACGTGACGCTGGGTCTCGTTCATGTAATTGTTGCACAATCTGCAACTTATAGGGATGGAAATGTAATTCGTGCAGTATTCTTTGTAAGCTTCGTCGCTTAATCCCTAGCGTAGATGCATGCTGTCGAACGGAACGGCGAGGACTTGTCTCGATTGCAGCTCTAACAGCCCCAATGTTCTTTGGGGTACGTACCGTTCGAATGCCACCTGGAGCTTTCTATTTCAAGACAGATCCTGTTTCTTCAAAATTACGCACCCACGCTGTAATCGCATGCGCAGATGGGACACGTCCATGACATCCAAGCTGGTAATGCTGTCGAAATATTCTCTGCGCGGCAGTCGCACTATCACCATTTTTATAAAACGCTCTCACAGGTACTACACGTTCCGCACCAGTCCAACGATCCATGATTACTAAATGGCAATGCGTTCACAACAATTGTGCGACGTTACGAACAACTGCCGGCTCTACAGTGCTGACAACTGTAACGTTCAAAATTTCCCGTTCCTCTGCGCCACCCTGTATAATGCACTGAAGGAATATTCTTATTTTTCTTCGCACGGCGTGCAGTTATCGTTTGTGAAAGCTGAGATATGTGTTTCGATAGATTATTGAGTGCAGGTGTATTAAAAATGAGTCCTTCTACTGAGTGGCGAGGTAAAGCATTATCAATCGAAGAAAAAATAAATATAATCGAAGAAATTCAATGTAGTAAAAAACAATCTGATATTTGTCGCGCTAAATGTGTTTAAAAAACAACAGTTTCTGCCATAATGAAAGATATAAGACAGAATTCACGCATTAGAACGGACAAACAAAAATGTCAAGAGTTGATGACGCTTCACTACGATGGTTTGAGCATCAACGAGGCACTAATATACCAATTAGGATCGCCTCTTCAAATTTAAACAGAAGAATTTGCTAAATTATTCGACGACAGTGAATTTAAGTGCTCAGCAGGTTGGTTCGTTCCAAAAAACCTCATAATTCATGGAGAAAGTACAAATGTAAATTTGGAGGAATGTAAGGTGTGGCTGCAGTGATTTTACGAAAGACTATCACGTAAATGACATCTCTAATGCTGACGAAGCGGGTTTGATCTACAAACGTACACTAAAATTTAAAAGTAAAAAATGCGTTGCGGGGCAAACAATCGAAGCAGAGATTAACTGTGTTGGTATGTGCTAATATGGCAGGTATTTTATTCCCAGCCCAAAATGAAATTCGCATTAGAAGTATATATAAAACGAATAATTTGTACTCCTTTTTCAAGATTTTTGTTTAGTTCATGTTCTTTCTCCAAATATTCCAACTCCAACTCGTCCCTTAATTTCTAACTCTTTGACTTGTGATTCTTTTTCAAAAATTATTAATTGTTTTGTTACGTTCTCCTGGTTTGAAGAACAACGCCGCTGTAGCCTGCTCGTAATTTCCTAAATTACTTGACCAATACTTACTTGTAGAGTATGTTCGCTTATTTACTAGAGGAGAGGTTGTACAGTGAAACTCAATGCGCATGCGCAAAAAAAAATATATTTAAAAATGAAATGGTTACACGGTTTCCACTCTTGCCTATGTACATGTACGATGTACGTAAGATATATAGATTTGCAATAATTGCAGTTATTCGAGCTCTCTTATACATGTAATGTACATTAGCATTTGTATATGTATTTTCATTGGTAGCAACATAAAGTAATGCCTCAGCATGTACGTTGCAACGCTATGTCTTAATTCTGTTTAAAAGGTTAAACTCTTATATGCTTCCGCTGAAGCTTTGTCAGAGGCATGTACTAATGCCTCTATCTGTTTGCATGCACCACTACCTTTTATAGGGAGCCAACCCTATTTATTTCTTAAATTTATAAGCGCACCTCGGTGCTATGCTTATTTATATGTCCCTTTCCGGGAGCCTAATATACTTTCCTTGTTTTAAATTTGCCTAAGGGACTTGGCCCTGTATTATTGGCATGTATTTGTACTTGACCAAATACGTTTGTTATATTCACATTTATAGGGAACCCACCCTATCTCTTAGAGCTTGAACGCCTGGTCGAGGGCGACAGTAGCGATAATAGCCGATCTCAATACAAAAGTAATGTCACAGCTACCCAGGCGTTCTCGTTTGAAATATTACGCTATGTGCAATCTTTAGCTCTATACTACTGCGCCCCAAGAAGGGAAAAATCCAGTAACCAGCAAATGTGCGAACTGTGCACCGACAAGTAAAACGGAGCGATGATGCCGACATTACATAAGAAAACTGGTCCGTGACACTCGTCCGCTACGACGAGCAACTAAATGAAAAATTTCTAAGTCCCGATACGACAAGGACCGAACAAACGTACAAAAGACAACGGGCGCTGCGGCCGCAACGACCGTCAGCAAGAAGCGGAGTGATCGTACTTGTAGAGGAGGTCTATACATGCGCGCCGACAATCTCACCAAAATAATTTCCGACACAAACTTAACTGAAGACTAAAAATATGTATAGACGACAATGGACACAGTAGCCTCGACGTACGATGATAGAAAATCGAGAATTTATACTTATTAAAAAATCTATACATGCGGTCCGACGACGTTACCAAATGACTCCCGCCAGAAATAAATGTATAGACAACGTCCTCGACGATTCCCGCCAAAACTAGAAAAACTTAGAAATCTCTAATAATCATACGACGACGTTACTGTACACGTTACGACGAGGCACGAAAGGTGACCGAGAGTGCGCGATCGCTAATACTTCGACTGTCGCGCGGGAGACGACTGCCTATGCTTGTGTACCTTAAATTTCAAGAAAACTCCCATTACATTTCCGACGACGTTGCAGTGAATGATTTCTAATTAGGCAGTTTTAGCTAGCGTAATGCGAATGGCGGACTTGCATACATATACAATGCGTAATGTACATACATATTAAAATAAAATTGGATATAAGAGAGCAAAATAAATAAATATAAGAATGAAAATAAATAAATATAAAAATGAAAATAAAATAATATTCTAAATGAAAATAATAATGCAAAGAAGATAAAATACATAACAGTAAAAAACTTACACAACACAAAAAACAATGTTAAGTCCTTAACATGTTTTGTTAAAAGATCTGATACATACTTGTCCTTTAGGTTTTTCTATCGGTAATTTTTTTGAAAACTTAAAATTTTCGGTGTCGAACTATTCTATTTCATAATTCGCAAAATTAGTTGGTCGATCTTTTTCTTTTATTATGACATTTACTAATACCATTTTCCATTTGAAGAAGAGTACAAGAAAATTAGGTTATGTTCAAATCGAAAGTATAATTATGTGTTTGCCTCTCTCATTGCAACGGACATTAAGTCCATCTTTGACCGTTATCCATTGCTGTACTAACCGTCTAAAAACATTAGACAGTCCTGGTTTGTTACCCCTCAGATAAAATTTGGCGAATATACCAAAATCAGATATCTGCTACCTGATAAATTTATCTCGCTGGCGGTTATCTGCCACTTTATCAGAAGGTGAATGAACCGGTCCTTAATGAAGTAAATTTGCTAGAAGCGATGGAAATATTAGCCAAAGTTTGGCAACAAATTTCGCTAGAAACCATAAAAAATTGTTTTCAGCATGTGTGGAATATTGATTTTGATCAAGACGACGATTTACCGTTGTCTCAATGGCTCGTTAAATATAATGATAACATCGATGACGATAATTTGCCCTTAAGTGTATGGTTACAAAATAATTTGCAGAATCCTAGTATCGTGATATGATGCATTGCGTATGAACATTTTTTAGAATCTATTTGTTTCATATATATAACACATGGGCTGAAAAGTCCCGGGCCTAACAAATAGATGACGCTAGTTTTATTGCAGTCATCTTTCTCTCAGTTAGTGCTAACCTTCAAAAGACAGCAGTTAAAATTTCATGATATTCTATTCATTAGTTTGTGAGTTATTGTGCTAAGAGTCACGCTACTTTTGTTATTCTCAAAACAATGGATCAAAAACAATTTCGTGTTTTAATTTTACACTGCTTCCTGATGGGAAAAAAATACCGTTCAAGCGAAGCAATGGCTTGAAAAGTGTTATGGGGACTCCGCTCCATCAGAAACAACAATAAAACGTTGGTTTGCTGACTTCAAACGCGGTCGTAGAGACACCGATGATGCAGAACGCAGTGGACGTCCAAATGAGGCGGTAACACCAGAAAACATCAAAAAAATTCACAAAATCGTTTCGAATGATCGAAAAGTGAAGTTGCGTGAGTTAGCTGACATCGTAGAGATATCAAAAGAACGTATTGGCTTTATATTGCATGAGCATTTGACTATGAGAAAGCTCTGTTCAAAGTGGGTGCCGCGTTTGCTCACTGTTGACCAAAAACAAGAACGTATTGATGATTCTGAGCAATGTTTGTCCGTGTTTAAACGTAACAAATCGGAATTTTTGCGTCGATATGTAACAATGGATGAAACATGAATCCATCACTTCACTCCGAAATCAAAACGATCGTCATCTGAGTGGGCAGCAACTGGTGAACCTCGTCCAAAGCGCCCGAAAGCATAACAATCGGCTGGAAAGGTTATGACCTCGGTATTTTGGGATGTGCGTAGTGTAATATTCATCGACTATACTGAGAAAGGAAATACCATCAACAGTGAATATTGTATAGCGTTATTGGAGCGTTTGAAGGCCGAAATTGCAAAGAAACGGCCGCATATGGTAAAGAAAAAAAATTGTTTCATCAAGACAACGCACCGTGTCACAAGTCAATCAAAACAATGGTAAAACTACATGAATTGAACTTCGAATTGCTCCGATATCCACCGTATTCGCCAGATTTGGCTTCCAGCGACTACTGGCTGTTCGCAGACCTCAAAAAAAAGGTCGCCGGTAAGAAATTTCGCACGAATGAAGAGGTTATCGCTGAAACTGAGGCCTATTTCGAGGCAAAAGATAAATCGTTCTACAAAAGTGGTATTGAAATGTTAGAGCGGCGCTGGAGTGATTGCATTCCTCTTGATGGAGATTACGTTGGTGAATAAAGCTAACTTTGAACCAAAAAAACCGTGTTTTCTTTGTTAGGCCCGGGACTTTTCAGCCCATGTGTTATATATATATATATATATATATATATATCTAACGTATTTTTATTTATAAAAATAAAATAATAATAACTAAATAATAATAGTTAATAAGAGTCTGTCGTTTTAATATTTTGAAACAAATAGATTCTAAAAAATGTTCATACCTAATGCATTATTTAAAATTATTTTGGTAGTATGTTCTTAAGTTTCTAAGTATCATGTAGCTGCATATATATATGTATGGTTATAGTACGTTATAAGCGGAGTATTACTGTAGATTAACTGTGAAATGAATTTGACAGATATGCCAAAATTGGTGAGTATGTTTTTTTTTTATAAAATATTCTTTAATATGCGTTAAGCATGTTCAGTTAGCTTAAATAATAATTGTACCAAAGAAACTATTCGTTTTCTATAATACAATGGGAACAAAACAATGACTAATAACGTTGGTAATAAAGCCATACAACTTCCCGGTTATCTTTCTTCTCTCAAGGACAACGCGCTTGAGCGTGGCTTTATATGTATATTATTATATGTATATATGTATCACAGTAAATACTGAACATGCCTAAAAAACTTTGGTAATTGTGTAATAATGAACTATAGTGATACTAGCGGAGGTCCAGAAGTTCGTTGAATGGGGATAGGGGCGCTCGCTAGGTGTCATCCCGATTGGCGACTCATCATTAGTATATAAGTTAAGTTGCAGCCCTATAGCGTCAGTCGTTTACGAATAGTTGCCTGCTAAATAAGTCAATCCCGAAGAAAACTGAAACCATGGAGGAAATTGAACACCGTGCTGTGATAAAGTTCCTTACAAAGGACGATTTCAAGGACTGTGTGGATGTACAATTCACAGGTATAGCAGTAAACTCCACTCACACAAATTTATTAATTGTGCGGAACGCAGCGTTTCGAGAGCACGTGGGCTCTCATTGTCAACCGTGTTACCGACTGAAAGTAAAAACTGTATCACACATGCAAATTATTTTCTACGCAGGCTCTAAAATTTCTAAAACATATGACTATTTACAATCTACTCAGTGGTCTAATGCCTATTTTCGGGAAAGGATGGACCGAAAGCGAACCGTATCTTTAACAGGGTCTATGGTAATAAATCAATCAAACTCGAGTGTGCAATTGGGGGTGTTTCTCTGTTCAATAAGTTTCCGTTCTTTTTCATACATATCGTTTCGTACGCGTGTAATTCTCTATACGATAGAGATTCTCTATACCTGTGAATTCCTTACAAAGCACGGAAAGAACGCTCAAACCATATTAAATGAAATGGAAAGCGTTTATGTGGAACAGTACCCTAGTAAATAAATGATGTATAAGCGGCATGTTCTTTTTAAACATGGTCGGGAGTCGATTGAAGACGACCCCCGCTTAGGACGGCTAGTTGAGGCCATCACATCAGACATCGTCGAAAAAGTGCAAAAATTTCTACTGCAGGATGCCCGTTTGAAGAAAAAACAATCATCTGCATTAGTTGGAGTATCAGATACCACTATTTTGCGTATCCTACATGACCACCTGGGTATGACAAAAGTCAGTGCAAGATGGGTAAGGAGAATACTCACTGTGTCTGTGCGTCCAAACAGATTTTGGAGCGGATTGTTACCGAAGATGAAACATGGGTTCATCACTTTGACCCTGAGTCCAAACAGGAGTCCACGCAATGGCATAAAAAGGGGACACCACCGCCAAAGAAATTCAAAGTGTCAGAATCGGCTGGAAAGTTGATGGCTACTGTTTTTCGGGATTGTAAGGGGATATTATTGATTGGTTACAAAGAAAAAGGTAGGAGCATAACCGGAGAATATTACGCAGCGATATTAGAAAAAAGGAGGCCATCAAGGGTAAACGTCGAGGAAAATTGACCGGTTCACAAGAGAAAAGTTGCAATGGCTGCTCTGCACAAGCATGGCTTTCAATCAATAGTCCATCCACCCTACAGTTCAGACCTGGCACCTAGTGATTTTTATTTGTTCCCCAATTTAATAAAAGACTTACATGGAAAAAAGTTTTCCGACGACAATGTGGTAAGAAGGCAATTTTGGCCCATTTTGAGGTGAAAGATAAAAAATACTTTTATGATGGTTTAGTAGTAATTAATTCATAGATCTAATATTGATAGTATTGTGCTTAAGGGTGATTATATTGAGAAGGAAAAAATAGATTTATTGTTTTATTTTATTTAAAACCCTTTCATTCCACGAACTTCTGGACCTCCCCTCGTAAATCATTAAAAGGCGTTAGAATTTTTGAATTTATCGCATCCTATTTGTTTACTTTACGTTAAACCTATGTACTTGTCAACGCCTCTAAAGCTGTAAGTACTATATATCATAGGCGTAGCATAAAAATATGAGGAAAAATTTTAGTGATGTATATCTATTTATTGAAAGACGTGTTATTGTAGACGTAGAGTTAGAATTGTTTTAACACAAACAATGAATATTAATTTGGGAAAACTATAAAATGTTTGCTATCGTCATAAAAATGTAAACGTTAAACTTAACCTTCGACTTAACAATCATTAAATTATAATAAGTGTCTTCTCGAACTAACCTTAAATCTACCACGATATGACGTGTTTTCTTTCCGATGACAAAAAAAAAACATTCAAACTTCACGACGATTGTAGCTGGTCGATTGAAAGTACCAATAAAAACCGTGAAGTGTATATTTTCGAAATAAATATCTCGGATGACAGCTCGAAGTACTATATCCATAACGGCGGCCTCGTATTATAAAACGGCCGAAATATATTCGGTATTTTAAAATATCGGAACAGTTGTTTTCATAATAATCAGTTAATAAAATAAAATGGACCGAATTTACGACAGTCATGGGGATATTTTCGTGATCGCACCAATAAAAATGTCGTGGCGCATTAAGCCGTATCGTTAAATAAGTGGGCCATCTAAAAATAATAATGAAAGTTGATAAAGACGAACGTAAATCAGTCAACTTTATCAAACGGGGGACCTACATTTTTTTCTCCTCATTCTGAGAGAGTATAAGACGATTTCGTGGCTGCGATATTTGCTATATGTCAAAGAAAGAGCTTTTGAAAACAAATTTAATAACAATTACGTTAATTCACAGGTATAGCAGTAAACTCCACTCACACAAATTATTACTGCTATACCTGTGAATTGTACATCCACACAGTCCTTGCAATCGTCATTTAATTACGTTAATATCTGTTTGGTCTTTTATAGCATTTAGGCAAACATTTCTTGCGATGCGAAAGATACATTTTAATTAATTACGAAGATAAGAAACGCAGTTTTACCAATTGTACAGCGTTACCACACTAAATTCAGTGTTACCATAGCCAATCTTCCGATATAAACGAGAACTACGTCAAAAGACTTTACGCAAGAGATCCACCAAAATTCTCTTAATAAAAACGAAGATGCGAATACCGGAAGCGTTAGATATAGTGGCGACAGCTGAGAGGATACACTCGCCGAAGAAGAAGAAGGGTGTCAAGAGATTTTAACACTTGCGTTGCTCGTCTCGGCGTGTCACAAACCCCTTGAATCAGAGGGGACCTCGCCGGTTGCGTGAGCTTTGTGTGCGATGAGCAGAGCTCGTCTTTCTCTTCCACCAGAACCATTCCCAGTCGTACAAGACATTTTACTCACAGTCGCGTAACGCCGCCTAAGTCGCAGTTATAAATCTTCGCCTAAACTGCTTGCTTACTTAAGAAGTTGCGCCGAAACGTAAACATATTAGACCGTGTTTGAAAATATGTGACACCATTTAAGTGTTAATATATTTTTAAAGGCGTTGTACGCCTACAACGGGACTCTTCTACACCCTCGGTTTTTCTGCAGAAAGAAAACGAAAATACATACAGTTGTTAGCCTTTTCTATATTCAATACAGTAAAGCTCGCTCATGTAAATACCCGGTAGTGGGAACGTCCCGGTTATGTAAGCAGAAAATTGTTACTATAGGATCAAATGGAACGCCCGGTAATGTAAACAAGCTTGCACCACGTACAATTCGATAATGTAAACAGTTTAGGGTACCCGTTATTTCCCGAATTTACGCGCGTAATCAAAGTGCTACATTTAAATGAGAAGCAATGCAGATGAAACCAGTCTTCATTGGAAACTATTACCTACGAAAACCTGTGTTACATCATAATAAAAATCTGCTCCGGATAGAAAGGCGGAAAGACAACGTATTAACTTTTCTAGTGTCTAATGCTAGTGATACACACAAAGTAAGGGTACTAGTAATAAGAAAGGCAAAAAATCCACGTTCATTTAGAAATTTTAAAAGTCCCGTTGATTATAACTGTTCAAAATCTGCTTGGATGAACAAAGGCATGTTTCTGGAATGCTTCCAGAAGCCGTTTGTCCTTCAAGTGTGGCAATAAAACTGTAATAGCTAATCTGGCAGGACATGAACGCGCGTCGTAATGCATCAAGAATACCTGGATGTCTCACTTTGAACCGCTCCACTGTTGATGATCCCAGCAACATTGTTCAGACCTTCGCAGATGAATTCTCTAGAGTGTTTGTGTCTGGTTTACAAGCATTACTGGGGCCCCAGCCTCTTGGTAAAGATCTCATTAGTGCTAGTTCTTTGATTGGATCTTTTACAACACATGATATCTTAAAAACATCTAAGAAGTTAAAATCTAATTTTACGGCTGGTCATGACGGCCTCCCCGCATTTTTTGCACGTGATTGTTGTGTAGTACTATGTGAACCTCTAGCTAGAATATTTAACTTGGCCGTAAGTTCTTCTACCTTTCCTGACGCTTAGAAGATTAGCAGAATTACACCCGTGTTTAAGAAAGGTAATCGTTCAGACTTCCAAAATTATAGACCAATAAATATTTTATCCAACTTTGCAAAATTTTTTGAATATCTTCTGTCTCACAGAACTTACGTTAGTGTCAAACCTTACTTATCTTCGCGACAACATGGTTTCATTCCAGGTAGGTCTACTGCAACCAACCTTGCTGAGTTAGCACAGCATATTGCCGAATCCATGGAACGACGTCAACAAGTAGATGTATTATACACCGATTTTAGTAAAGCATTTGACACTATCAATCATTCCCTTATGGTATCTAAGCTGAGTAGTTTTGGTTTTCCGCCAAGTGTAACACAATTGATCTGCTCGTATTTAACTGATCGTTCATGCTATGTTCACTACAATGGATATACATCCTTAACATTTTCTGCTTCTTCTGGTGTGTGCCAGGGATCCAATTTGTGTCCCCTTTTGTTTATTATATATTTATTTGAATGATCTCCTACAGGGGCTGGACTGCAATGTACTGGCATACGCGGACGATCTTAAGATCTACAATACGATAACCTCCCCGGCAGATTGTCTGTTTCTCCAAAACAGTCTGAATACTATTGTTAGATGGTGTACACAGAATGGAATTCATTTGAATCTGGATAAGTGTGCTGTTATAAGTTACTCTAGATGTCATAGACTCTACAATTTTCATTATGCTGTGAGTCAGGCTATTGTTCCTAGGCACTCGTCTGTGATGGAGCTGGGCGTGCTGTTTGATGCAAATTTGTCGTTTGCAGATCACATATTATCCGTACGAAATTCTGCGATGAAATCCTTAGGATTTCTCATACGATCCTGCAGATCATTCAATAATCCTGCCTCGGTAAAAGCATTATACTATTCGCTTGTCCGTACAGGTTTGGAGTATGCCTCCTTAATTTGGCATCCTCACTATCTCCATCTGCAACTACTACTTGAAAGAGTGCAAAAACGATTTTTGAAATACCTGTCCTTCAAAATTGTTGGCACTTACCCTGGACGCGATGTTGATTATGCGGGTCTGCTGACGAGATACAGCTTTGTATCGTTATCGGATCGAAGGAAGGAATTTAGCAGCCAATTTCTACTTAAACTGGTTAATCACGTTATTGACGCTCCATCCCTTCTCTCCAAAATTAATTTTGTGGTACCTCAGTACGATACCAGGTCCTTCCCTAATTTTAAGGTCCCGTCATGCGAAACTAATGTTCTGCTTAAAGCACCCATTACGCTTATGATTAGAAATGCCTATGAATTACTTGACGATACTTTTTGTTGAAGTGTCCACATGGATTTACATAGTCGTCCTATTTTGTTCTTGCATTCTGGTGTCACCGAGCTATTTTTATGTTTATGATTCAGTTGTATCATTTTCACTGCGCTGTATATTATTATTACATATATATGGTAGGTTACATTATTCTCGCATTGTCCTGTAAATGGAATTATTTTCTGTTGGGCAATAAAGACATTATTATTATTATTATAACGCACCAAGTCATCCTCCAGAGGAACAATTAAGAAGCAACGATGGCTCAATGTTTGTTATGTTAAAATACGTTTGACGCGCAGGCTGTAGGAATTTTTAATCCAGCGTTAGATTGGGCTGAAGAAAAAGACGTATTATATTCCGATATGTTAGTGCTCCGTAAACTGCGGGTAATGGCATTAGAAAATACCAAGCGTAAATTTACGCAAACAAAAATAGAACATTCTACATTCATACATGTTTTCTTTTATGCAATTTTCTTTATAAATAAAATAAGGCTACATTAGCGAGCCTTATTTTAACTTTCAGTAATGTGAACAGTGATTGGCTGATATCGTTCATATAATCGAACGTCTACTGTATACTAATAATCAGTGTCGCCAACACAAAAAGTACTACCCACACTTTATCCCCTACGTTTGTAATGAATCAGTAATTTTTCTGACAATTATTTGCCGTTTACATTAAATAACAGCAACCAGTTCAAAAAAAAAAATGTCTTTACATCTCGTTTCTTTTCATTTGATTTACGATAATTTACCGCTTATTTCGACTACTTAAAAGCAATCCGACGGCGAATAGGTACGAAATATGGACGGCGCGGGTAAACCGTTTTACAAAAATAGCAAGGTTAACTCCGATCTTCATCGTGTCGACGTACATATCCACAATACAAAGTACCATTTTCTCGCGTCCCCGACTTGATGTATTGAATCGGTTTAGTTAATTTAACGTGAAATAGAGTATCAACGCCTTCGTACAAAACGTACGCCGTGTCGTCGTTTTAATCTGGAAGGCTGCGCGAGCGGCGAGACGTGAAAGTTTCAGCTGTTGGTCGTACGTCTTCCGTCCGTGAATGCCCAACTAGCCTAGCGACACTTTCGACGGCCGAGAGAGGCACTCCGCTCTATTTTAAAAAGCGGTGGAATTCTTGGTTAATCCCTCAGGACCTGTACGTCGACACCGCATTATCTATGGCCGAATTTTCTCTGTGTGCAGCCGAAGGTTGTGGACGTGAGGGAGCCCGAGCTGCCAGCAACTCGCGTAGTAGATGTTGAATGAAACGAAAAAAAGTAGAAACAGACGACGTGAAAGATTGGAAACGAAAAAGATAGGAGTCTGTAAAAGTATTACAGAAAAAAGGTGAAGCTTGAACAAAGGAATTGACGAAATCGAAGCGTTGGCTCTCTTGCCTCTCGTGAAATAAAGTAGTGTGCAGCTAAAATCATTTGGTTCAAAATTAGCTTTATTCATCAACGTAATCTACATCAAGAGCAACGCAATCATTCCAGCGCCGCTCTAACATTTCAATACCACTTTTGTAGAACGATTTATCTTTTGCCTCAAAATAGGCGTCAGTTTCAGCGATAACCTCTTCATTCGTGCGAAATTTCTTACCGGAGAGCATTTTTTTGAGGTCTGCGAACAGCCAGTAGTCGCTGGGGCCAAATCTGGCGAATACGGTGGATGTGGGAGCAATTCGAAGTTCAATTCATGTAGTTTTGCCATTGTTTTGATTGACTTGTGACACGGTGCGTTGTCTTGATTAAACAACATTTTTTTCTTTGCCATATGCGGTCGTTTCTTGACAATTTCGGCCTTCAAACGCACCAATAACGCTATATAATATTCACTGTTGATGGTATTTCCTTTCTCAAGATAGTCGATGAATATTACACCACGCACATCCCAAAATACCGAGGCCATAACCTTTCCAGCCGATTGTTGTGCTTTCGGGCGCTTTGGACGAGGTTCACCAGTTGCTGTCCACTCAGATGATGATCGATTTGATTCCGGAGTGAAGTGATGGATCCATGTTTCATCCATTGTCACATATCGACGCAAAAATTCCGGTTTGTTACGTTTAAACATGGCCAAACACTGCTCAGAATCATCAACACGTTCTTATTTTTGGTCAACAGTGAGCAAACGTGGCACCCACTTTGAACAGAGCTTTCTCATAGTCAAATGCTCATGCAATATAAAGCCAATACGTTCTTTTGATATCTTTACGATGTCAGCTAACTCACGCAACTTCACTTTTCGATCATTCAAACCGATTTTGTGGATTCTTTTGATGTTTTCTGGCGTTACCGCCTCATTTGGACGTCCACTGCGTTCTGCATCATCGGTGTCTCTACGACCACGTTTGAAGTCAGCAAACCAACGTTTTATCGTTGTTTCTGATGGAGCGGAGTCCCCATAACACTTTTCAAGCCATTGCTTCGCTTGAACGGTATCCCATCAAGAAGCAGTGTAAAATTAAAACACGAAATTGTTTTTGATCCATTGTTTTTTGAAAATAACAAAAGTAGCGTGACTCTTAGCACAATAACTCACAAACTAATGAATAGAACATCATGATATTTTAACCGCTGTCTTTTGAAGGTTAGTACTAACTGAGAGAAAGGTGACTGCAATAAAACTAGCGTCATCTATGTGTTAGACCCGGGATTTTTCAGCCCATGTGTTAAGTAAGTTAACCGTGTAATTACACAATTTAAACGCAAGGGAAAAACAACAGTGGAGCCGAGACCAGATCGTGCCGGACCTTCTGAGCTTGCGGCAACTTCACAGAAAAGTCAGCGTACCGTTTTGCGATACCTCCACAGTGTAGGGATTTATAAAAGGGTGGCAAAGAAAGAACCTCTCCTTACGGCGTTTCAAAAACGGCGCCGAATGGCTTGGGCAATCGAAATGCGAACGAAGCCCGAATAGTTTTGGCGGTCTGTCATTTTTATCAGACGAAAGCAGATACTGCCAATTCAGTGATAGTGGTCGTACGTGGGTATGAAGACGTTCGTCACAGCAACTGGACGACAAATTTTCGCATCAGACGGTGAAATACGGCGGTGTGAACATCATGGTATGGGACGCGATATGGTATGGTGGAAGATCGCAATTAGTAATCTGCGACGGAAATATAAATGCGGTAAAACATATTCAAATATTAACAAGGACTACTACCGATATTCGACAACGCCATTTTATCTAAAGAAGACGCCACTTTTATGGAGGATGGAGCACCCTGCCACAAAGCAAGAACAACAACCGCATAGAAAGAGGAACAGGGGATTCGGATTTTACCATGGCCAGGCCAATCACCAGACATGAATCCGATAGAGAATGTTTGGCACATAATCCAGACGAATATGGCGAAACGACCCCGAAAACCCAGCAATAAGGAAGAACTCGTGGCAGCTGTTACAGAAGACTGGTTAAATATTCCAGAAGACACCATTAATCATTTAATAGATTCTATGCCACGACGACTCGCAGCACTTCACGCAAGTAAAGGTGGATCGACAAAATATTAATCTAATTTAAAAATTTTAAAATATTTTGTATATATAACGAGAATAGAACCTTTTTTTAATTAATAGGTGTCTATTTTATTCCGTCACCCTAGTGTATACCAATACATCAGTGTTACCATCTGTTATGTGAATCCTTGGTTATTTTTCTTTTATTTTTTTGTTTTGCAAATTAATAAACAAATACGAAAAGGAGATTTCGTATAACATTAATTATTGTAACAATTCCAAGATTAACGTATTACTTCCACTTACAAATATTTAAACAACACTCCAACCTACTGTTTCGAAAATACTCCCAGCTTTTATCGTAAAATATAAAAGCGTCAGCCAATAGCATACGAACGCCCACACCTTAATAACTAGCTGTGATTTAAAACGGGAGATTATTACCAGGACCGTAGAAAAAGAAAGGTATACGTACGTGTAAGTATCGTTCTGTCTGACCTTCTCCGTCTGCCATCTCCTATCCCGTACTTACCTACCGGGGAATCTTGTTTTTGGAAGAGCCAAAAACAAACAACTAGTGAAATGTTTAGTGGTTATTTTGAAACGTGTCATTCGGGATCTTTATGTTTTGTAAACGGGGTCCCGAACATTTCAACAAACAATTATACAAACTTTTCAAACATATCATTTTATCGTAAATATCATTTTTAAAATGCTAAATCGTCCGGCGCAAAGCGTAAGCGTTCGTTGTTTTTTTTCCGTTTTTCTTTCGCGACCTCCTGATAAAATAATAACAGGATATTCATAATTCATAACCGGGGAGTACTTTTCGGATGATTTAATTTATTACCGAGGCGTTTACGAGTAGTAGTAAATGATGATGTCCTCGTTCGAAAGTAATTTAGAATTCGACCGGAAAACAGTGATGGATCGATGTTTTGCGCGGTCTATTATAAATATTATAAATTCTGCAATGTATGGGGCGTTATTTTCGAATGCGAAGTCGATTCGTTTCGTTGAAATTCGTACTCGTATTCACGCTCTTTAAATTCTTTGACGTTAAATTCGGATTATCATCATTTAGGACATTTTTAATGAATTTCGAAAGTTATTCACAAGCTTTGGCAAAATTAGTTGGTGTATGCACAGATGGTGCACCTTCTATGGTCGGCTTACGTAAAGGTTTCATTGGAATTTTGTATGAAAAACAATTGAATTTTTTTTTTAATCCTATGTCCTTTATACCTTGCGGTGTCGGACTATTTATTTCTTATTTTTATCTTCCACAGGTTCCTGTTCTGAGCCAGTTGTTTGGCCTCAATCCATCCCATACTTCTCTTTTCCAATGTTCTCTACACCTGCTCCTTCCAGGTGTTTCGGGGTCTACCTATTCTGTTTTTGCCCTCTGTTTTGGTTTCAAATATCCTCTTTGTGATTCGATCTTCTTCCATTCTGTGTAGATGTCCAAGCCATCCCAGTTGTCTCTCTTCTATGACCACTTCTACTGGTTTGATACCCAGACTATTAGTGATTGTCGTGTTTCTGATTCTGTCTCTTCTAGTTACTCCTTCTATTCTTCTTAGGATTCTCATTTCCATGGCCGTAACTCTGCTTGTGATTCTATTCGTTGTTATCCATGACTCACTACCATATGTTAATGTTGGTCTGACCATTCTTTTATATACCTCTGTCTTTATTTTTTTTTTTGTATTTCTTTTTTATCCAGAAACGAATTTCTCAATATGTTATATATTTTTGCGGATTTCCCTATTCTCTCATTTACCTCTTTCTCTATTCTCCCATTGTCTTCAATGATTGTTCCTAAGTAGTTGTAACTTTTAACTTGTTCCAATGCTTTTCCCCGATTTTTATGCTATGTTTTCTTTCTTCTGCTGCTATTATCATTGTGTTTGTTTTCCTCGTGTTTATCTCCATGTTTATCTTTGTTAGTTCTTCTTAGTATATCTTCAAGTTTTGCTGTAATATTTTTTAACAACGTCGTCTATTAATATAGAGAATAATAATGGGATCAATACGCATCCCTATTTTAATCCAATTTGCGATTCGAATTCAGCTGATTCTGCATTGGAAGTTCTCACCTTATTCTTATTGCTTTTATACAATGCCTTAATCATCTCTATCATTCCTTTCTCTAAACCTCTCCTTTCCAAGCTCTGCCATACATCTTCTCTTCTTACCCTATCAAAAGCTTTTTAAGATCTATAAAACATATATGTATTTCCTTTCCTTTCCCTATTAGTTTTTCTCCTAATTGTCTCTATTTATGTCTTAAATTTATAAGCGTACCTCGGTGCTATGCTTATTTACACGTCCCTTTCCGGGATCCCAATATGTTTTCCTTGCTTTAAATTTGCCTAAGGGACTTGCAAAAGCTTTTTTAAGATCTATAAAACATATATGTACTTCCTTTCCTTTCCCTATTACTTTTTCTCCTAATTGTCTGATTACAAATATCCTAGTCCTGGGTGATTCTTCCTTTTCTAAATCAATGTTGAGTATCTTCTAGTATTGTTTCCAGTTTCTCTCGGAGTCTTTTTTCTAGTATTCTTGTCAATACTTTTCCTGGGATGCTAGTTAATGTTATTCCTCTATAGTTTAAGCATTCCTTAGACTCTCCCTTTTTGTATATGAGCATAATTATTCCCATATTCCATTCCTTAGGTATTTCTTTTTTTATTATAATGTTGTTTAAGAGGTCAAGTAGTTCTTCGTTACCTTTGTCTCCCATATATTTTATCATTTCAGCTGTGATTCCATCCTCCCCGGCCGCCTTTTCTAGTTTTAGTTTGCTAACTGCTTCTCTGACTTCTTCGTCGCGTATTGGTGTGATACGTTCATCGTCGTTTTTTGTTTCATGCTCTTTTTCTCTTATGTATCCGTCTTGTTTTATTTTTGTGAGTTCTTCAAAGTACTGTTTCCATCTTTCCATTATCTCTTTGTTTGATGAAGGCGTTTTTGGATGAAATATCAGCCGAATATGAGGACGTAACATATTATTGTCAAGTCAGATGGCTAAGCAAAGGGAAAATGCTGAAACGATTTTACGAGCTTAGAAATGAGATAGAAGATTTTATGCATATGGTAAACCAAAATCTGAATTGAGTGACCCAAAAATGGATATGTGACTTAACATTTCTGGTCGACCTTACAGGCCATTTGAATGGCTTAAAATTTGAAACTTCAAAAAAGCGGTTCAGAACAAAATCCGCTTATGGGAGGCACAGATCCTGTCTGGTAACTGTTACCATTTCACCACGCTCTCTGCGTATGAAAATAATGCTTATACATAATATGCTGAAGAACTCAAGTTAGTGTCGGAATAATTTTCGAACAGATTTAGCGATTTTAAAAATATGAAAGACAGTTTCAATATATTTGCTACTCCCAACAAAAACTAATGTACAAAATGTTTCAATACACTTGGAAATGGAGTTAATCGAGATTCAAGAAAACTCAGTCCATTTTCCATTTTCTAGAACTTAGAAAATTCGCAAGAAGACTGATTTGTGCGTTTGGTAGTACTTGTAAATGCGAACAGTTCTTTTCAATGATCAAAGTTAATAAATCAAAACATCGTTCAAGGCTGACTGACGATAATTTGGAAAATTCTTGTCCTGTAATTGGTATTCTGTTGAACAATAAGAAATTAAAATGATTCCTTAATAAAGACAGAAAGAAATTAACATGGCAATTCGAATTAAGTACGAACTTATATTTATGAGTTTAAGTTCAAAACCATGTCGATATGTCCGTGTGCTACTAACCTAAGCTATTACCTTACAGCAAAACTTATTTATGTAGAACTACGTCCCATACAAACGAAAACCTAAACATTATTTCGTAATCTAGCAACCTCACAATAATTCTTAAACGTGACGTGTTCTTGAATTGCAAAACAATACCACGGACCTCCGCCACTTGCTACATACACCCATCGATCAATATTATATTCATGATCAGCAATTATCGTATCAAGGTTGATTCATATTTTTTTGAACGTGTATGATTACACGCGCATACATCTACGATATCTGCGAGTGTGTGTAAATGTATATCGTCATCGTGCCATGAGAGACTTATTGTGTATAGTTTGCTAATAGGTCGTAAAAACTTTCCGTATGATAAATTTTTCAGCTATAGACCAGCTGACGTTAGCAGTTTCTTTTTTTAGGAATGCGACGTGGTTGGCAGAATTGAGCTAGACATTAGACCTACATATTAGTTAAAATGAAATGTATAAAATTGATGGGATTACATTATGTATTAGTCTTTTATTTTTCATTCTTTATCGGACACCAATCGAAATGTTTAGTTTCGCCTGCATGTAAATCTGTCTTTACACTATTGTGATTAGTAATAGTTCGCTCTATGTTTTCTTTTAGGGTTATTACCTAAACATCCACAGTACGATTTTTATCCTAGTTTGAGTGAGAAATTATGACGTTATCGCCTGAGTCGAGGTAGCGAGGTGTAATTCTTGTATAACACATGGACTGAAAAGTCCCGGGCCTAACACATAGATGACGCTAGTTTTATTGCAGTTTCTCTCAGTTAGTACTAACCTTCGAAAGACAGCTGTTAAAATTTCATGATATTCTATTCATTAGTTTGTGAGTTATTGTGCTAAGAGTCACGCTACTTTTGTTATTTTCGAAAAACAATGGATCAAAAACAATTTCGTGTTTTAATTTTACACTGCTTCTTGATGGGAAAAAAATACCGTTCAAGCGAAGCAATGGCTTGAAAAGTGTTATGCGGACTCCGCTCCATCAGAAACAACAATAAAACGTTGGTTTTCTGACTTCAAACGTGGTCGTAGAGACACCGATGATGCAGGATGCAGTGGACGTCCAAATGAGGCGGTAACACCAGAAAACATCAAAAAAATCCACTAAATCGTTTTGAATGATCGAAAACTGAAGTTGCGTGAGTTAGCTGACACCGTAAAGATATCAAAAGAACGTATTGGCTTTATATTGCACGAGCATTTGACTATGAGAAAGCTCTGTTCAAAGTGGGTGCCGCGTTTGCTCACTGTTGACCAAAAACAAGAACGTGTTGATGATTCTGAGCAGTGTTTGGGCATGTTTAAACGTAACAAACCGGAATTTTTGCGTCGATATGTGACAATGATGAAACATGGATCCATCACTTCACTCCGGAATCAAAACGATCGTCATCTGAGTGGACAGCAACTGGTGAACCTCGTCCAAAGCGCCCGAAAGCACAACAATCGGCTGGAAAGGTTATGGCCTCGGTATTTTGGGATGTGCGTGGTGTAATATTCATCGACTATCTTGAGAAAGGAAATACCGTCAACAGTGAATACTATATAGCGTTATTGGAGCGTTTGAAGGCCGAAATTGCAAAGAAACGACCGCATATGGCAACCATGCATATGGCTACCATAGAAATGAGGATTTTTCGCGATGATCGAAGTTTCTTCAAACAAAATATTGTAGCCCCTTTCCAGATGATGTTCGGCTACCGCAGACGATGATACGTGCCCCGATTTTAGATAACGTTTGTGCTCTTTAATGCATGGCTTTCTATTGAACGACCTGTCTCACCGCAAGAGCAGGGGATTTTGTAGACCTCTTTTGAAGACAGGGTCTGAGCTTGACCCTTAGGAGAAGGGATAATGTTGGCAATTTTCGAAGGAGGCTTAAACACTACCTTAATGTTTTGTTTTCTGAGGATTCCGCCGATGCGTTCGGTAACACCGTGAATGAAAGAAAGATACGCCGTACCTTCTGAGTTTTCGGAATCTTTGGAGGGATGTTCGTATTTTTGATGACCTGTATATCCCGACCTCGGTACCCATTATTTTGAAGCGATGACTTGACGTGCTGTAGTTCTTTCGACAAATTGTCAGATTCAGAAATAGAAACAGCACGACGTACCGGGGAATTTACCACTCTTAACTTTTCGGCATGTACACTACGCTCAAAAGTGTTTAGGCACCCCTGTTTTCATGGATTATTCATATAGTATTATGTTTACCAAAAAAGCATTATAATAAAATGAAATACGTATTTAAAATGTAGTTCAGTAAGATAAACACCCATTATATCACATAAGGTTTATTATCATTTACCTGCACTTGGTCGGATTACCATAAACTGTTTATTGCGGTGCAATTACAATGACAATCCCTCTGAATCTTCTGGGTAAATTTAGTCATCTGTTAGATTGTAGGTAATAATGTTTAAATTACCTTCCTAGAAGATTATAATGAAATCTGTAATCTATGGTCAGTTGCAGTGTCGAATTTACTCTATTCACGTCGTGAGCGAAATATCGTGTGACAATTTTTTAAAATGCCTCCGCGAAGAGAAATTAGTACGGAAACACGTGCGCTTATAATAGCTTACCATAAAAGTGGCGTAGGTAATCGACAAATTGCCAAAAAAAAAATGAAAATACACCACGCTACGGTTGACTATAACGTAAAAAAATATCGGAAAACTGGCAGTTTTCTTAATAAAAGACGGAGTGGAAGGCCAAAAGCGACATCTGCAGATGATCGCAGAATAGTGGTTACCAACAAGTTAAATAGACGCAAAACAGCCCCGGAAATCACCGCAGAATTAAATGTTGGTCGCCAAAAACTAGTCAGTGTTTCTACAGTCAAACGTCGCCTACAGAAAGCCGGGCTCCATGGAGATATTGCGATTAAAAAGCCATTACTACGCAAACAAAACAAGCAAAAGCGACTTAAATGGGCTCGTGAACACCAACACTGGACCATAGAAGAGTGGAACGACGTCCTATGGGCGGATGAATCCAAATTTGAGCTGTTCGGAACCCGAAGACGCATATTCGTAAGAAGATCTGTGGGTGAACGTGCCAGAGAAGAGTGTATTGCTGCTACCGTGAAGCATGGTGGAGGTTCTATCAGCATTTGGGGCTGTTTTGCTGGCGCTAGTGTAGGGGACATTGTGAAAATTGACTGTGTATTAAAAAAAATAATTGGAGAACCACGCAATACCTTTCGGAATTCGACTTTTGGATCAAAATTTCATCTTCCAGCAAGAGACCCAAAATATTCCTCTAAATGATGTAAAGACTATTTGCGCCATTTAGAAGAGGAAGGAACTCTCAAAATTATGGAATGGCCTCCCCAGAGCCCCGACTTGAATCCAATCGAGTTACTACGGGGACGAACTAGATCGGGAAGTACGGAAATCGGCTCCGACATCAGCTACTGACGTGTGGAACAAATTGCAATCGAGTTGGACGTCAATAACACAAGAAACTCTGGCAAAACTTATTGCGAGAATGCCTCGATTGCGTGCTGCAATTATTAAATCAAGAGGAGGTCGCATAGATGAAAGCAAAATTTAAATTAAACGTTTAAATTTTCACATTTATTTAATATATTTTTATTCATGTACGTGTATCTGTATATAAAAAATAAATATTATTAACATTTTTGCTGTCAGTGAGAGTGCCTAAACACTTTTGAGCGGTAGTGTATATATCGATCCGTGTGCGTGGGTTTTCGGTAAACTGAATGACCTAGACGACCATTGGTCCAATTCCGGAAGTAGTTCGTTTATTACTGACTCTGGCCGTGGAAGCCTACGTATTTATGTCATGCTAAAGGCATGTTCATTGATTTGGTCATTTAGTCTACGACCAGGGAAAATTTCATCTATTGGATCGATTATCGAATTCGTCAAACAAATATTTGGAAATTTAATGAGTAATTCAGGACGCTTCTGTAAACGTAACTACCAAAGAATAAAAGCATCTTCATTACTCATACACTTACCGTTTCGTATGTGTACCTTAACGGATATACGTACATTGAATATAGTAAGACGCATTCGAAGCTGTCTTTCATCCGTGCATACTTCAGTAAAAGTGCGTAAAACCTCAAAACTCCAAACAAATAAAAGTGTCAACGTTTCACCGGATTTATTCATCCAGCCGAAATTAGCTTGGAAGTGTATTAGCGGCCCTGATTAATGGCGCTCATTTGCCGCCTCGACAATTTGTAGACGTTTAGGAGGAATACTTTTTTCGCCCATAAATCTCGCTTTTAATAGTCTCACCGGGAATGTAGTATGTACATATGTGTTCCTCTCGCTGTGCGAGTGTGCGCTGCGCCTACCATTAACCCGAGTCGAAAACGAAACGTCTTAATCCGACAAATAATGAAATTCACACTTGCTTGAGCGTACAGCGTCGTACAGATGTTATTGACCGTTGTCACTACGGTCAAAGGAGTGGAGAAACGTGATTATTCGGAGAATAATTTTGATCGGGAATGTTAAAAACTGCGTGGTTAAAGACTTGAAACAGCCGCTTTGATGAAACACCTCAATCGGAGACTAGGATTATTTTTACTGGGAATAGGAAGACCCTATTTCGCATTGTTAGTCTATGATTAGAATTACAAGATGGAGACAGGACACGTAAAAAAAGAAAAGAAGAGGCCATCAACTTTCCAGCCGATTCTGAGACTTTGAATTTCCTTGGCGGTGGTGTCCTCTTTTTATGCCATTGCATGGACTCCTGTTTAGATTCAGGATCAAAGTGATGAACGCATGTTTCATCTCCGCTCCAAAATCTGTGCAGATTGGTCTCCACACAGCTCCAAAAATTGTTTGGACGCACAGACGCGCTGCTGTTTCTGCAGCGGCGTGAGCATTCTCGGTACCCATCTAGCACTGACCTTTGTCATACCGAGGTGGTCATGTAGGATACGCAAAATGGTGGTATCTGATACTCTAACTAAGGCAGATAATTGTTTCTTCTTCAAACGGGCATCTTGCAGTAGAAGTTTTTGCACTTTTTCGACGATGTCTGATGTGGTGGCCTCAACTGGCCGTCCTGAGCGGGGGTCGTCTTCTCCGGACCATGGTTAAAAAGACCATGCCACTTATAAATCATTGATTTACTAGGGCACTGTTTCCATTTCATTCAATATGGTTTGAGCGTTCTTTCCTTGCTTTGTAAGGAACTTTATCACAGCACGGTGTTCAATTTCCTCCATAGTTTCAGTTTTCTTCCGGATTGACTTGTTTAGCAGGCAACTAATAATGAGTCGCCAATCAGAATGACACCTAGCGAGCGCCCCTATTCCCTCCAGTCCACGAACTTCTGGACCTCCCCTCGTATTACAACCGATGGAGGTAAAAAACATGTGTGGTAAAAATAAAGGAGTGGTTCTACTTGTGTCAAAGGCTGTAGAAAATGATGGTGGTTTAAAACCATTAGTCTTATATTGTATCATTCATCAATAGTCCTTATGCGGAAAATGTTTGGATGTGTTTGATGTTTTAAAACCACTCATATATCAGTTGTTAATTTCAACATTTTAAATTAATAAGTAAAGTTTGTATAATAATAATAATAATTTATTGGCAAGTAAATAGTGAACACAGAAACAAAAGAGAGAGAAAAAAAATATAAGCATTTTTGCCAATTGGATCACCATCAATAAACCAAAAAGGTTTCCTGTTGTTAACGGTGACCCAAGAACAAAGATAAAATGAGAACATAATTCGTTACACAGCCAAATTATCTAATATACTACGATACTACAAATCCCTATCTGCCAGAGAGCTGCTCATTCATTAAACTATTATAAATAGCACGCCTAAAGGAATAAAATGGTAACTCTTTGACATCCAGGGGAAGCGAGTTATATAATAGTGCAGAAGCGTAGCTAAAGCTTTTCTCAAACTGCCGGGTATGGTGCTTAGGTATATCGATAAGATCCTTCCTGCGAATGTTGATACTATGCACGTCCGTACGATGCCTCATTTTATTTAATAGGTAAGGCGGAACACCAGAATTGAAAATTTTATAAACGAGAAGTTTATGGGAAATCCTTTGACGCCGTCTAATTCCATATATTAATCTGAGGCATGCGTTCTGTACCACCTGAATTCTGCGAGAGTCAATTTGGTCCAGACAATTTCCATAAACAACATCGCAGAAATTAAAATGTGATAACACCAAGGTATCACATAGCAGCTTTTTAATAGAAACGTCAAGGCAATGCCGGTAGGGAAAAATTAGTTTCAAATTGCAGTAGGCGCGTCTAATGCAAGTACTGACATGATGTTTAAACTTAAGATCATTATCTACAAAGAGGCCTAAATTTTTCACATTACTTTGAAATTTCAGAGGAGTGTTGTTAATTGCGAGTTTGATGTTAGGAAGTATACTCGACCTTACCTTACAACCGCCGAACACTGTAAAGCATGATTTAGTTTTATTCAAAAATAGGCAATGTTTTTTTGCAATAATATACATATTGTTGAGGTCGCAGTTGATATCAACAACACTGTGAGCCTCATCAGTGGAGAAGGATCTGTACAATTGTGAATCATCAGCATAGAAGTGGAGATTACATGTGAAATTATGGAGAAAGAACTTATGTGCCGTGTAAATAGAGAACAGCAATGGAGCCAATATGGATCCCTGCGGAACTCCCGAGCGTATAGTCGCCCAATCAGACACCCTCCCGCAAGCAACCACCGCCTGTTTTCCGCCAAGTAAGTAAGCCCTAAAGTAGTGAAGAACAACTTCGCCAAGACCAATGTAGTGAAGAATTGCTAGCGGAAGACTATGATCAACTCTGTCAAAATCCTTGGAAAAATCCAACAGTACCAACACTGTCAAATCACCAACGTCGCTCGCTGATAAGATGTCATCGACAATGCAAGTGAGAGCAGACATACAACTGAATCCTGGACGGAAACCAGATTGGAACGTAGGTAGCAGATGAAATTTTGACAAATGGCTATGCAATTGCCTGTCAACAATCTTCTCAAAGACCGTCGACAGAACGGGGAATATGCTAATATAAGTATACTGCCCAATTTCGCTAAGGTATTTGAACATTTGCTTTACAAGGAAATATCTATCTGCATAACTCCTTTCATATCTGAGCATCAGCACGGTTTTGTTGCAGGTAGGTCGACGATCACTAATTTAGCATGCATTGGCCAATATCTTAGTGAAGCGCTTGATAAGCGAAAGCAGGTGGATGTTATTTACGTAGATTTTTCTAAAGCTTTCGACTGCATTAACCACGAGATGCTACTACAAAAAATGGATAAATTTGGTTTTGGTGTGGGTTTCCTGACGTTGATTGAGTCTTACCTTACTGGAAGGGAGTGTTATGTCTGCTACAACGGTTATTCCTCTACGCCGTTTTATCCAACATCAGGTGTTCCTCAAGGTTCAAATCTTGGACCACTTCTCTTCAATTTTTATATAAATGATTTACTATCTCTTAGCATACGCAGATGACGTAAAGATATTTAATACTGTTGGTAGCATTTTCGATTGTAAACATTTACAAGACAATCTTCTTCGCATTAATACTTGGAGCAAGGTCAATTATCTCCCTCTGAACATCAACAAGTGTACTGTGGTTTCCTACAATAACACTCACACTACTTTACACTATAACTACCAGATTAATGATGCAGCCATACCACGCAATATCAAAACTTTGGATCTTGGTGTTTTGTTTGATAATAGACTGTCATTTACGGAACATATTTCGTCCATGTGTTCATCTGCTTCCAAAACTCTCGGTTTTGTCATGCGTTCTTGCAGGCATTTCTCAGACTTAGGTGTAATGAAACGTTTATATTATGCCTACGTTCGTTCTAAGCTTGAATACGCCTCCATTGTTTCGTATCCCCGTTATTTACACCAAGAGCTTATGATCGAATACGTTCAAAAGAAATTTCTAAAGTATCTAACGTGTATCCTGCAAGAGGTATCGAGTATTATAGCTTACTTGTTGAGCATGGTTTTCTATCTCTTGCTGACCGCCGCGAGCGTAACAGTGTGGAGTTTCTTTGCAGGATCCTGAAAAATACTATCGACTCGCCAGCCCTTCTAGCGCAAATAAACTTTACCGTACCTACTCATCATACTCGCTATTATAATATATTTCAAGTACCTAGAGCTAATACCAACATTTTGCTTAAGGCACCTCTCAGTCACATGGTAAGGAACCCAAACAAACGGGATCTGGAGCCATTTTTGTGAGTCTTTCTTTTCTTTTTGTTTCATTATTATATACATTTTCAGCATGTTATTATTGTAGGCAACACGATTTTAATTGTTTTATTTTAAATAAGAATTGTATTGTAATTTGTCCTGTAATTGGCCCTTGGGCTGTTGGGCAATAAAGGATTATTATTATTATTATTATTAATCGGGCGAAGATTAACACTGCTAGCAGAGTTTTTGTTTTTCGGAATAGGGATGACATGAGACTTCCCCCAATCAGTAGGGAAGACACCCACCTTGTATCTTTAATAAATTTCTCGCAAACATTATCTAGTCTAGAGTATTTTGTTATTTTATATAGTGCAATTAAACTTATGAATGATAGTGTATATGTACCTTCAGGATATGCTTTCGGGAAAGAAAAAGAGGTTTCTTTCTTTCTTAAATAATATTTATTAGTTTTATCACTTAGTATGCGATTTTACACGAGAAAAAAAAACATTTACAATAAAAACTATTAATCTGCATGTAACATTTTTCTTTACAAAAAAAAAGTAAAATCCAAACTCTATTTATAACCAATTACAAATCTCTATTAAATCTTTAATATAATACTTATGTAGAAAAATTATTATAAATAAACTAGACGAAGATGGAATAATGTTTTTCGCTTACGCTATCATAGCCTACTAATCGCTTAACAATTCGTCGTCAATGTTTATATCCTGGAAGAAGGAATTAAAAAACAAAATTACAACTATGACCCTAGTACAAGATAAAAGTATAGTTGGATTAAGAATTATTAAGAGAGATTAACGCAAGAATAAAAAGCAAAATAAAGATCTTAAAAAATATATATATGTATATATATTACACTGTTGCTCAAAACAATCTGACTCAATTTAATTTTATATATGTACACTCCCGCTCATGAAGAATTGCACATTTGTTGAAATTTTGTAGAATACATAATATGCAAATAAGCTAATATTAGAAATATGTATATTCTTTACAGATGAAGAGAAAAAAAATAGCGTCGGAACACGTTGAGCTAGAACGCCGTTCTTTCGCCTGTTTAGAACCTTCGTAGGGGTCCTTACGACGCGCCGATAAGCAAACCTCTAACCCTTCCTATTAACGCACAGCAAAAACGTCGCATTTTTTTTCTGACTAAAACGATGAAAGCTTTTCGACCTGAAAAATCGAGGGTCGGAACTTCGGGGTTTTGACCCTACCGGAACGTGGCCATATATGGGTGTATTATGCCTTAGAAATTTTAGCCCGCTAGCTCTAACCGTTTGGAAGATATGGACGTTTGAAAGTTGAGGGGGTGCAAAGCTCAACCCCTTAAAGGAGCTCCGAATAGGGTCGAGTGATATCTCAAAAGACGCGTATTTTCGCGTAGATTACGATAAAAAAGGTTTGCCTCGCTATCTTCAACCGTTTAGGAGAAAAAAGGAAAAAGAAAGAGACCGAAAGAGAAAAGTGGGATCTCGACGTTTCGCCTCCGTCGTAGGAGACTTCTTCAGGAGAAGAGGAGAAACCAAACTAACTCGATGTGTAAACCACGCTAGAGGCGAAACCACGTTGGTAGAAGGTTACGGTAACTCGGCGTGTTGACCGCGCTAGAAGCGAACACCTTCCTCTTCTTACTCTTTTTTTCTTTTATATATATCTCATCATGACACGGTCCAATTCCGGAATTAGTTCGTTTATTACTAACTCAGGCCGTGGAAGCCTACGTATTCATTTCAACAACCTCTCACTCCTAAAACCCTATCCTTTTCCAAACTACGTCACAAACTTTCCAAACTCCTTTGTACCCTGAATTTTCTCTGTCGCTGCCGAGATAGGCAAATATTCCCCAATTTTCTTAAAATTCGTCACCATATTTCTACTCCTGCTTCCCAAAATATCTTTCGCCGCACCGGCATCCAACATACACGCCGTGAACTCGATATCATTTCCCGATCCAGAAGGTGTTCGCTTCTAGCGCGGTCAATACGCCGAGTCGCCGTAACCTTCTGCCGTGGTTACGGCGAGTTACCGTGCCACTTTGGTTTCCCCTATTCTCCTCGAAACGCCTTTTTTCTCTCGTATCTTCCCCCCTCCCCACTCTGTCTCTATTTCCATCTCTTATTCTTTTCACCTTGCTTTCTATTTCACGTCCCTCTATCCTTTATATATTTTTTTCTTTTTATCCCTTTTTCTTCTTATTTTTCTTTCTCCTCTTATATATCTCATCATAAAACGGTCCAATTCCGGAAGTAGTTCGTTCATTACTAGCTAAGGCCGTGAAAGCCTACGTATTCATTTCCCTATCTTAAAGATAAATGCAGAACCTGATTTAAGACGCTAAAATTTCAAACAATGAACCGCTAAAAGGGCGCAAATATCCCAATGAGGTTTTCTTTTTCAAGTTTAACCTAAACCTAATTAAAAATCACTTCGTATCCTGATCTATTAAAGACTTCCACGAACGGGAGTGTACACGATTCCTATTTAAACACAATGATTATAAAATGAGCTTTATGTTTAGAAGCAGCATACATTTTACATGACAGAAATCCTTCGTGGATTCTAATCTGCGCCTTTAATTGTATCCGACAGATCATTCCGTGCAACAGTGTAAGAATGCAGCGCAAAATAATCGAAAACATCGCCGCTAACAGGAAAACAACCTTGCCAAGAGCATAATTCATCCAGAAATGAGGAGTCGAGAGGTTGTTATCGCACGATGTTTTCGAAACAAACTGAAAGCCCGGGCAACAAACATAAACAGAGCAACGTAGGTAAGGAGCGCGGAAGAGAATCTGGATAGCCGGAGGGTTAAAAAGGTGCTGCCTCCCCGTTAACGAAGGAGCGAAATAGGGAACGTACACACTTACCGTAGTGTCTATATTCTCGTCCAAATTCATTCCTTCCAAATCTAGATCTAGATCGTCTTCTATATTTGGAACGCTAGGGACGATTACTGGTGTTGGCTTGGAGGAAGTTTCGAGAAAGCACTGTTCCATAATACCCACGGTAGGAGGGGTGGTTGCGATTTTTGGCGGTAAATACATTTTTTCCATCAAGCTAGCGACGAAAATATGATATAAGAAAGAGAAAGTATAGATTACTTTGCGTAGGTTAAGGTAGCTTCGTTCCGAGGATTTAAGCCTGAATATAGTACCATACAATCGATTAAATTTATTTTCTACCAAACCATGAAATGTTTCTTTAAATTTAAGTTGGTACAATAACTTGACTTATTCTGTATCATTAGTGACAGCGCTTAAATGTAGGTGATTTGAACGAAAGTTTCTTTCGATGACCAAAGGGATATTTCTGGAATGGTTCCAGTAGCACTTTGTCCCTCATGTATGACTATAAAACTGTAATAATTAGTAATGTAATTTCACACACCCCATTAGAAAATACACTAGGGTGACAGAATAAAATAGACACCTACTAATTAAAAAAAGATTCTATTCTCGTTGTATATCTACAAAATATTTTAAAATTTTTAAATTAGGCTAATATTTTGTCGATCCACCTTTACTTGCGTGAAGTGCTGCGAGTCGTCGTGGCATAGAATCTATTAAACGATTAATGGTGTCTTCTGGAATATTTAACAACTCTTCTGTAACAGCTGCTACGAGTTCTTCCTTATTGCTGGGTTTTCGGAGTCGTTTCGCCATATTTGTCGGGATTATGTGCCAAACATTCTCTATCGGATTCATGTCTGGTGATTGGCCTGGCCATGGTAAAATCCGAATCCCCCGTTCCTCTTTCCATGTGGTTGTTGTTCTTGCTTTGTGGCAGGGTGCTCCATCCTCCATATAAGTGGCGTCTTCTTTAGATAAAATGGCGTTGTCGAATATCGGTAGTAGTCCTTCTGTTAATATTTGGATATATTTTGCCGCATTTATATTTCCGTCGCAGATTACAAATTGCGATCTTCCACCGTACCATATTGCGCCCCACAGCATGATGTTCACACCGCCGTATTTCACCGTCTGATGCAAAAATTTGTCGTCCAGTTGCTGTAACGAACGTCTCCATACCCACGTACGACCACCATCACTGAATTGGCGGTATCTGCTTTTTAAAAAATTGACAGACCGCCAAAACTCTTCGGGCTTCTGTTCGCATTTCGATTGCCCAAGCAATTCGGCGCCGTTTTTGAAACGCCGTAAGGAGAGGTTTTTTCTTTACCACCCTTTTATACATCCCCACACTGTGGAGGTATCGCAGAACGGTGCGCTGACTTTTCTGTGAAGTTGCCGCAATCTCAGCTGTACTTTTTCCCAGTTCTCTTAACACTTCGCGCACAAGCACCCTTCTACTTCTTTCAGAAGGTCTGGCACGACCTGGTCTCGGTTCCACTGTTGTTTTTTCCTCGCGTTTAAATTGTGTAATCACACGGTTAACTGTGGACAACGGAATATTTAAAAAATTACTTATTTCTCGTTGCGAAGCGCCGCGTTCACTCTGGCCAACGATGCGACACCCCGGGTGAGGTCGCTAATATCACTCGAACCTTGTAAGGAAGGCATAGTTGTAACAATACTAAACTATGACGAATTCCTTCCGATACATCTACCCCTACCCCCATGGCAAGAGAAAGTTCTTAATTCGTTCTTAGAATTTAGCTGTTTACATATTTATACCGCTTTACCCGGTGTCTATTTTATTCTGTCACCCTAGTGTAGCAAGCATAAATTTACACAAACAAAAATAGGACATTATTTTTCAAAATAATAAAATTAATCACTGTCCATAATTTATTTTTTTAATAAACATACATATTTACTTTTATGCAATTTTCTTTATAAATAAAATAAGGCTCGCTAGTGTAAACTTTCAGTAATGTAAACAATACTTGGCTGATATCGTTCATATAATCGAGCGTCTACTGTTAATTCACTACTCAGTACCAACAAGATATTTTGAAGAAATAATTTCATAGCTTGCTAGAGGGTAAATTTATACGATCATATGGTATTATCAATTGGGAAAATGAACAAGGGACTAAACTCACAGTATCTCAAATTTAAATTAAATTTTAAATTATGGCTACCTGTTTCGTGCAAATACTCTGCACATCCTCAGACGAAGACTAGAATAATAAGATAATGATACCAAAATAATTAAAGGTGTAGTATAAAACGAAATTCGTACACTTACCAATCCAGAAAAGGACTATAGAATAATGCAGATATATACAATACTTGTAATTAGCATCATGGCAGCAAAATTGAATTAAAAAAACAACACGTTAAAATTGTAAAGTGGAGCAAACAAGACAATGAAACAGTTAAAATATCAAAAGTCAATAAGAACTAATACAATTTTTACTAAATGTAAAAGGAACTTTGAATAGAGAGACATCTATTTGTGAAAAGTGTAGACTAGAACGATTGTGAGGGCTGTATGCAGTGTAGTATAACTCACAGGCACCGCAATAAATACATGGAATAAATTAATGAGTTAGGATATTGGCAGGACATTATTTATTTAAGGTAATTACTAGAGACCGGATTGTAATATCTTACACTGATTAAAGTTAATTAGATTTAATTAACTTTAATCAGTATAAGACGTCTACATATAGACGTAAAATATAAATAAATAAATAAAATAAAATATATGCACTTTGCATATAAAAGTTGGTGACTCTTACACTGCCCCTCCCCCCTTTTTTAAAATCAAGGTTGTTTTAAATAGTGCTCCAGAATTTCAGATCTAGATCTCTTATAGATCTAAGAGTATGGCTTAAAAATGAAATTTCCCTTTTTGAATTTAACTTTACATAGGTTTCGAACGCGACACGTAAATTAAATAAGATGAAAATGGTTGTTAAGCCCTCAATACCGGAAGATGTAGATACCAGTCTCATTCCTTCCTTAAGTTCAAAAACCATCCTGTCTAAAGATTACAAATTTGGAGAACAGAAATAAGTCAAATACCGGAATGTGAAGAGAATAATAAAGAAACTCGTGAAACACCCATAAAAACAATGAATAATTTGTTTTTAGTACTGATGTTTGTTGAAACCCATCACAAAAATAAATTTAATATTCTTAATGAAATTTGCACGTATTACACAATTTTAGACATCAAAACGACAATGTGAACTTATTTTTTAAAACATAAATTTAACTATAGTGGAACTCCCCCAACTCGAACTCCCCTAACTCGAATATTTTTTTATCCCGTGTGTTATCTATTAAATTTATATGCATATGACTGTCCTTAACTCGAATTTATCCCTAACTCGAAAAAAATTTAACCAAATTTAAGACGTAGAATCTCTGTAACTCGAAATTTTCACTAAAGGTACGTGATACGCCATCTGTTAGCGGATATAACGTAATATCTATCGAAGGAATTCGGGGAAGTACCAATGACAACGGGTTTTATCATTCTTATTCATCTGCGTATTGCGCTATATATTCAGTCGTATTCGTTAGTGTTTGTCATCAACATGCCCCAGCAACGAAAACTTAAAAGTTTAACAGTGCAACAGAAATTAGAAATATTAAAAAAAGTGGACAATGGAATAAAAAAGAAGGTAATAGCTGCGGAATATGACATACCAGCGAGTACATTGTCAACTATAATTAAAAACAAGGAACATATTCGAAGTTTCGCGAGTAAACTTACAAAACCTGCCAATTTCAAGCGAAACCTAGTTTCAAACAAAAACGTAAACAGTGCGGTGTTTAAGTGGTTTGTGTCTATTAGAGAAAAAAAACATTCCGGTGTCGGGGCCACTTCTACAGGAGAAAGCACTGGAATACAACATTTAGGAACAACAAATTTTAAGGCCAGCACCGTCTGGCTTCATAAATTTAAAAAAAAGGTAAAATTTACGTTATTGTATTAGACATACGTATACACATATGAAATTTATATTTTACTTTTTAAATTTAGACATGACATATCGCATAAGAATATCTGTGGTGAAAGTGCCACAGTGGATGATCGTCAGGTTAGTGATTGGATTCGAAATGTATTGCCGGGGATTTTGGGGCGGTATAGCAAAGATGATACTTTCAATGCTGACGAGACAGGGTTATTTTTCAAATGTCTACCTAAGAAAACTTTAGCCATTAGAGACAACAAATGCTATGGTGGAAAACTTAGTAAAGATCGGGTCACATGCCTTCTAGCAACGAATATGAGTGGCACTGAAAAACTAAAACCTCTCATAATTGGCAGAAGTGCAAAGCCACGATGTTTTAAAGGGGTTAAATTGCTTCCTGTAGATTACGAGAACAACGTAAAGGCATGGATGACCTCTGAAATTTTTGAAAAAACGCTTGGTTAAATTGGACAAGCAATTTTCACACGAGAATCGAAAAATAATAATGTTTATAGACAACTGCCCTGCTCATCCTGCAATACAACAGAAGCTGAAGGCCATCAAATTGCAATATTTGCCACCAAACGGAACTTCCAAACTGCAACCTTTAGATCGAGGCATCATTAAAAGTTTCAAAGATCATTACAAAGGAAGAATCCTTAAAAAAACTTTATATGCATTAGAGAATAACGGTTCTCCTAGCATATCACTTCTCGACTGTGTGAGAGAGGTTGTCCTTGACATGGCATGTGGATGTTAAACAAAAAACCATTCAAAACTGTTTTAAAAAGGCTGGTTTTCGTAACGAAGACGAGAACGAGGACGAAATTCCCCTTGCTCAACTAAAAGAACGACTGCAAAATTCAGAAGATAAAGAATTTCCTGTTGAAGTAAGGCAAGATTTTGAAGACTATGTTGAGTTGCTAAATGTCGAGAATGTATCTCTTGACACTTATCTTGAAATTGATAGTAACCTCTTAACTACTGACTATCCGACAGACGAAGACATTCTAAGGAGTGTATCAAGCATTACAGATGAAGAAACCTCCGAAGAAAGCGATGAAGAAATTGTGGAGCAACCATCACACAAACAAGTTTTACAAGCATTCGGGACACTAAAGAATTATTTTATGTCTCATGAACAAACATCCGATAAGACATATATGTTCATTAATAAAATTCAAAAATCGTATGAACACATCCGAGCGGCCAATGTTCGGCAACAGTTGATAACAAATTTCTTTAAAAAAACAATTTAATTATGCAATTGTTTTATGTTCCCATATACAAGTACACATTTAATACCTATGTATATAGGATAATTTTTGTTTAATTTCATGCATATACATATAGTACATATATATATCCTAATGCATGTAGTTTGTATTTTCAGTTTGTTTTTAAATCATTTTTTTATTTATTTTATATAATATTGTTATTACATATTATGCTTTATAAATATATACATATAATGAAAAGTAAATTGTGAATTTTCTGCAACTCAAATTTTCTCCAACTCGAATTTTATTTGGGGATTTAGGTGGTTCGTGTTAGGGGAGTTCCACTGTATATTATTTCATCAAAAAGTGCGATTTTAATGAACAGTCAACAAAACTATCAATCTTAGGATAGTTGTCACAAAAGAAAAAAAACCAAAGTACAATTTAAAAAGAAAACATGCATATAACATTGTTATATTCTGTAATTCTCTACGCCATCTACCTATTAAAAGGGGAACTAACATGTTCCTCCAGGATTTTATAATTACGAACATCTACTTTTCCAACATCGTAATATTTTTTTTAGAAAGTTAACTTTTAACCATTTTTTCTTCTTATTAATACAATTTCATATAACAGTGTGAATAACCCTACATCTAACCGCCGATTTTCGAGAGTTGTTATTTTAACTCATTTATACAACTAGTCTCGGCAAAGAGGGGCAAGTTTCAGTACCGTGCGGGGGAAAAAGTGGAGGGGGTGAAGCACGCGGCACGGAGGATCGGATAGCTGTATCAAAGCACGCTGTGCCTAAGGAAACCATCTTAGCGGCGCTGTCACTCACAAATATTAAAAGTTTCGAGCGTAGGCTTTCACGACCGTAGCCCATAGTAGAAATGTTTGTCGGGTTTTGTCGTGTATTCACTGTTTTACATGACATTTCGATGATCATGCTGTTAGCTTCTTCAGAAGGTTTCTAGTTTATGCGAAATACGCCGTTTCCGAAACGTAACTAAATGCGATATTCTCTAAATATGTATGTACTGATAAACAGTTACAACAACCAGTCGAATAATACTGAACAAGCGTGCTTTGGATCTGGACTGCGCTCCCCCCCCCCCCCTCCCTCCCTCCCTCACGTTGTTCTCCGCACAGCATTGAAGCTTGCCCCTCTTTGCCGAGACTATTCATCACTATTGCAATTTAGTATTAAAGCGCAGTTGCAAAATATAATATAATTCCTAGAGTAATAAAAGATATAGATTTTGCAACAATGGATGAGTATTTTAGGAAGTTGTATGTAAGAAAAAAAAAAAAACTTGTAAGAAACGAATAGAATTATTCACCACACCAATAAAACGATAGAAAACCAACAGAAATCCGAACTTACCTCAGAGCCTGACCATCAGGCTTGAAGCGCCCACTAGCGACTGCAGTCCGCATCTCTTCAATCGGCCGCCTTTCGTGATTAGGTGGAACTTGCGTAGCCGCCGCGGCTGGCAACAACTGCTTAAATTCCTTCTCCAAATACTGTTGAGCGATGACGGCTTCCCGCAGACCAGGAAAGAGATTCTCGTAATCCTTAGGATCGGCCAAGCTCTGCCCGGCTTTCTCATTAATCGCGGACAGCTGCTGCCTCCACAGCTCGACCACGTACGAGATTTGATCGGGTAGATAGGAACGAGCGAAAAACGCCGCTTCCGGCAGCCTATCGGTCTGTATGAGGATATCCAAGCATTTCCTCAGATCCCCCAGGAGGAAATACGAAAGGAACGAGATATTGTTCTTGCCCTCGTTCAGCGTATCCTCGCCCAATTTCCTCACCAATTCCGCATCGCCTACGCTCGTCGCGACCAGTAGCAGGCCGCTAAAATCTTGCGCGCGCTGCATGCACTCCTTGGCGAGGGTGAGGTTGTTCGAGGAGGCGGCCAGTTCGCCTAGCTGGCTCCATTTCTGCGGGTTGTTCGCCTCGAGCGCTAGACTCTTCGCGATGTTCATATCGCCGAGCGCCAGCGCGAGTTCGAAACGGTGTTCGGGGTCGGTACTAACGGCGAGAGCCTGTTGCTTGAAGCCTTGCTTCTCTAAGAAGTGAGCGACGCGGGTTCTATGTTCCTTGGGGATCGAAGGCAGCACCCTGTCGGCGGTAGTGAAGTCTCTGCGCATGACCGCGGTTTGGTACTCTAAAACTGAGAGGAGGAGCTGGTAGCTGACCACGCCCAACTCCTTATCGGCAAGGTATAATCTATCATCCCTAGGGACGTAGCCTAAGACGTATAGAGGTCGATCCAGGTGCGCTATGGTCACTAATTCGCCTCCCACGTAGTAATTGATTCGATTCACGGCGTTCGTGTAGATGAAACAATCACCGACCCATAAACCGGTCCGGACGATTTCATTTACCTCACCGAGAACATTAAAAGCATCTTCGACCCCATCTTCGGCTACTTCGTCAGCTTCCCTGGCACGATGCACTTGATCCTGATCGAAACCTAAGATATAGTAGCTATCCTCAGTCGCTAGACAAACCAATTTCCCATTATCGGACCAATAAACAGCTCTCGGTTGTATCTCGATCCTTCGAACCAAATCTAGCGTATCCCAATCGTAGAAAGTCAAACCGGAAACCGATTTAACCCCTAGCAACCAACCGCCGAATATCCCCTCCGCTCCGTAATCCGGTTTGAAGCTCTTCTTCTCCTTGAAGTTCTTAAAGATCTTCACGGTGGAGCCGGCTTCTCTTATCGCGTATTCGCTCGAATCTTGGGCCCAGACGAATTCTTGAGCGCTTCCGAATGCCTTGTTCCTCAACGCCATCGCCGTGTAGATTATGTACTCGCCGTCACCGCAAACGACGACGAATCTACCGTTGGGATTGTGTTGGATGCTTTGCGGATAAATTTCGCAAGCTCCCATGTCTTTAACGGCCACCGGTAATCGTTCTCCGTCTCTAATTTCGGCTCCTTCGGGAAGAGCTTTCAGGTTAGCTTGTTGTAGCTCAGAATGACGGGCCCAGATGATTTTGCCACCGCTTGCGTCCATACTAACAGCAGGTTCTTCACGACCAACCTAACAAATGTATTAAAAGTTGGATTAAATTGAATTTTGCTGCGATTGGGTAATCCAATACGCTGTCAAAATCATAATCGTAGGAGGCGTTAAGACTAGTTTAACCCCCACCCCCACGATTACTTTTCTATTAGTTGCATACAATTTTACGATAAAGGTAATGTTTTGATTCTAATCTTACTTGATTTTAATTTCTCAATAGTTATCTTTCCAATAGAACCTAATATGTTAAATTATCTAATGGAGTTTCTGAATTCATTCCTGTAATGTGTAGCGTTCCTCAGGGCTCTGTATTAGGCCCTCTCATTTTGATAATGATAATTTATCGCCCAACAAATTCACAATCCAGTCACAGGACAATGTAATTTGTTACAAAAGTAAATTGTATACCAGTTTAAACTTAAATAAACCTAAAGTGTAATTATAAAAAGTATAAGGACGAGGTTTATTTAGTCAAGAGGATAACCAGTTGACAGAAATGATTGATTTTTCTTTTCTGCTAGGCACTTCTCTTGTGTATTTGTGAATATCTTCATGTCTGAATTTTGTATTTATTATAATCTTGTCGTTTTCGATGCACATATCTATTATTCTTCTCCCGCTGTCATTTATGGTCTCTTCACATAAAAGTTATTAAATAAAACTTTAGAATTAGTTTTGATTTTGTTGCGCAACATCTTAAATTTATCGAAACCTTCTGTGCAGTTCGAGTTTCTATATTTTTCACAATAATACTCCTCCTATTTTAAATCTTTGATATGTTCGCTAGTGTACCATACTGGATATGTAAGTGTTTTATTGGTTATCAACTGAACATGCTGTTGTATGATGTAAGAATGTTATAGAAGGTACAGCATGCTTTATTCATGTCTGTAAATGTATAAAGGCGTGACCGGTTAATATTAAGGAAAGCTTTGTAAAGCTCAACAAGATTCGCCTTTCTGAAGTTAAACATCTTCACAATCTGCATATATCAAGCATAACATCCTAATACCATACGTTATTTTAATATTTTAATTTCGACTGATGAAAATGATTTTGACAGTGTACGGGGGAACACCTAATTAAATTACTAACCTTAACCAAAATACTTCCTTCATCGTAACCCAAGGCGACATTATTCGAGCCTTTCAAACAACAAATCGTCCACACCCTCTCGAATCCGTAATTCAAACTACTTTCAAGACGATTGGTATTCGCGTGCCACACACGAACAGTTCCATCTTCACTTCCCGTCAAGACCACTGGCAACTCAGGATGGAAGCAAACAGCGCTAATATTCTGCGCATGCCCTTCCAATGTTTGTACGCAAGTTTTGTTCTGGTAATCCCATATTTTAACCAGTCGATCGTCGGCGCCCGAGATCAAATATGGCTTATCACCCCCATGATAGTAGTCAACGCAATTTACCCCTTTCTCGTGTCCTTCGAGCGAGAAATTAGCTGTGGATGCACCTAATTGCCACACTTTCAAAGTACGATCAAGCGACGCACTTGCGAATGTGTTATTATCTTTAGGATTTATTACGATTTGCATGACATAATGCGAGTGACCTTCGAAAACCTGCTGACAGGCCCATGCTTTATCCCAATTCCACAATTTAATTAACATATCATCTAAAATAGAAAACGAAATAACAACTTCTAGAGAAGTGAAGACCACAACGTAATAAAAACGCTAAGTGTTACAAGGTACTGAGTACCTTTGTACTGACGAGAAGGCAGCAATAATGATCATACAAACTACTTTCAAACGAAATAACCTCCAATTTCATATAGTGACTCAAATAACATGTTTGAACAATACTTACCACTGCTCGTTAAAATATACGGCTGCGTTGGATGTACAACAATACAACGTACGTAATCAGAATGGGCTTCAAACGCATGGACCCTATCTAAAGTATTGTAATTAAAAACCCTTATTTGCATATCATCCGATCCAGCGATGATCCAATTCTTTCTAGGGACGAATTTCGCGGCTCTCACGGGCAAATCGCACACCTCAAACGTCTTTACGAGCTGCTGATTTTCGTGATTCCACACGTTAATATTACCATTGTACAACGAGGATAACATCCACGGTTCCGTTGGATGTAAATCGACGCATTTTACTCGATCTGATCGAGCAGTTAGTTTGCGTTTAATATCTAAGCGCAGAGGCTGAAATTATTGGTAATTATTGTCTGTATCCTAGAGAAAACATCAAGTAATTACATACCATTTTTATCACTTAACGTATATGTGTGAAATTTTAATTTTCTTAACTTCTAATAAAATTATAAACACATCATCTGTCGTTCAAAACAAGACAAGACGTGGCCGGCAATTGCCAACCTATAAATTGAAAAGTACTATAAATAAGTATTTTAAAAAATTATTAAATATTGAAGCTGGAACACAGAATGTATTATATTATTGCGTTTATAATTAGAGAATTGCATAAAATTAATTTGTAAGTAAATAACAATCATAGGTGTCATTTCGTTAAGGCCATGGTGTTGACATTCCCATTATACAGTGATATTCCTATACATTTTAGTTTCTCCCATGATAACAGGTGGGAGTATAGGTTTAATTTAAAGAGTTCGCTAAAAGAGTTTCAGCAGAAGTTAAACAGAGTGCGTGCGTTGACAGTTCCAAAATATGCAAATATAAGATATAACTGTTTTGTTAGATCACTATACCTTATTATCTAAAAGAAACATTTTATATGTTGTTATAGTTCTTTTAACTATAGTAAGAAGTGTCACTTACCTTCTTGCTATAAAGAGAGGTAAACGATGGCTAAGTAAATATTGTACCAAATATATCGTATTTTGTTGACACGTCCCATTAATAGGTAACAAACTGTATACAAATAGGACTTTTTAAATAATAAAAAGAACGCGAATGCACTTTATTTATACAAACAAATACCTGGTATATATATATATATATGAATTAATGGTACTAGTGTTACTTCCTTCCACGCAGCGTAGATGGCGCTAGTCGTGGAACTGTTAGTAGCAAATGATTGTGTGTATCGGTACCATATTAGCTCATTAAATATTGAAACCCCGGGAAATTTAAATAAATGAATTAATAATCCTAGTACGAGGAAAGGATTAGTATTGTATGTATAGTATTGTTATATTTTATTTTTGATTAAAGTATTTAAAAAATACAAAAATTTGCAGTACAAATTCATGTTTGTGTTTTAGATTTTACTGTGTGTGATAATCCTTTTTTTTTTGTATAAATCTTTTACCTATTAAGCTTTCTAAAAAAATAACAATAATGCTCCAGTATTCCATGAAAAAATTAATGATCCCAATCGTATTCCAAAATTAATTAAACTGATTAAAATTAATTATATAACGTTAACTTAGTACATATTTTATTTTTGTAATTTTATATTTTCACTTAGATTACCAATCTTTAAAAAATAAATAAAATTAATGTAATAACTAAAATGTATATAATATAATTTATAAAGTAAAAGAAAATATTAGTATGTATAATAGACAGTATGAACAATAAGCATTCTGTTTAAAAATCAGCATATTAAAAAAAAAACTGTAAAATAGAATAATTTGTTTGGAATGGATTGGTTCAACATTTATGATTAGCCATTTTGCTTTCCGGATGTAATACCGGTGGCTTATTCACAAAGAAGTTTTTTGGAAAAAGTTTCAGTTTTTCGCGCTAAAACGCAGTGATTTCCATCGTTCGCCCATTTATTCGTTAAATCGACCGCAAAAGCCTAAAAGTACGCATAAACAAACATTGTAAATGCTTGCTTTTGATATGTTTTTTTTTTCTGTATCGTTAGCATGTCAACTAAACGTAAGCGGGCTCCCGTTAAGAAAGCAAGTGCAAAGCGTGGAAAGCGAAAAGAAGACAGCGACGTCGATTCGGATCTAAGCGATAACAGCGAGAACGAGAATTCCACACAGCCAGACGAAGTACTTATCGCTGGTCATGGCGATGTTCTCGATGAACAGACTCAACTACCTCAGGAACTGCTTAAAACACTCATTAAACCTGCAGGTCAATTATTTCTATTTGGGATGGTGAACTGGGATATTGCTGGTCGCAAAGAGAATAAGAGTGCAAACCGTGTGCGTCCAAACTTGTACAGTCCATATCGTTTCACTGATCTCAAGGTTTGTTCGTTGTACGTTTGATAATACTCGTTTCATACATCGTGTGAAAAGTATAGAATGAATGTAGCTTGTTCATGTCTATGTGTGATCGTGTTCGAATTCATTTGTATCTTGTATATTGTTCGTTATCATTTATCTAGGTGCGTTTAGCAGTTAGCGGTTGTGTTTCGGCGCATAGTGTAATTGTAACCGAGGATGGAAAAGTGATGACTTTTGGTCGTAATCAGTTCGGTCAGCTAGGCATTGACAATACAACAACTAAAGAAGTACCTACTGCTGTTCCAGCATTGGCCACTATGAATGTTATTTCGGCAGCTTGTGGTCGTAATCACACCTTGTTTTTGACCGATACTGGTACTGTGTATGCTTGCGGTGATAATCGTTCTGGACAGTGTGGAGTTGGAAACTTGCAGCCTAATATTTTAACACCAACCAGGATCAATTACAGAGGTCCGCCTATCGTTAAGGTATTTCAGTATCATAAAAAAGGTAATTCAGTATTATAAAAGCTACCAGCATATTCCTATATAGGTTGGATGCGGAGCCGAATTCTCTGTAATATTGGATATCAAAGGTGGTTTACATTCTTTCGGTCTACCAGAGTACGGTCAACTAGGCCACAATACCGACGGTAAATATTTCAAAACCAGCACGAAATTGTGCTACCATTATGAAACCAGTCCGAAACGCATCGTACTTTATATCGAAAAGAGCAAGGATGGTCATGTTTCGCCTGTCGATGTGACGGAGATTGTTGATTTTAGCTGTGGCCAAAATCACACCGTCGCTATCGACAGTAAGAAGCGGGCCTTCTCGTGGGGTTTTGGTGGTTTCGGACGTTTAGGACATGCTGAACAGAAAGATGAGCTGGTAAGTTAAAGTGTCTTTAATGATTTTGGCTATCCTTGTGATTACTTGTTGCTTCTTCGATGTCGCATAGTTTAACTTATAAGTTTTTGACAGTTATACAATTATACAGTTATATATTTAAAAATGGCGGTATCTGTTTTGACAGCCGGATATTCTGTTAATTGCTTGTCAATTTGTATTATTCTGTCAATTGCTTGTCAATTTGTATTATTCTGTCAATTGCTTGTCAATTTGTATTATTCTGTCAATTGCTTGTCAATTTGTATTATTCTGTCAATTGCTTGTCAATTTGTATTATTCTGTAAATTTTTCGATAACTGTCCAGTTTATTAGCTAGTACGTTTATGTTCAACTTGTCCTTTTTGAGAGGTATGGTTTTTAAAACATCATATCTTTTATTCATTAGTTTTGGAAAATGCTTTTTGATATTGAAAAATACTTGCACACTTGATGTTCCTTAACTTTAATTAAAACTAATTAAGTGAAATTTGAAGCAATACTTTGATATTTTTGCAATTATTTATTCAAGACACCTTTTTCAAGTGTAAGTTACGCGACCTAAATATTTATGTTGGCAATATTGAGCAGTTGGTGGTACTTCCAAATCGTATTGTTTTTTATTGTAAGATTGGTACTTTCGATGTTTGTCTTTCACACACAGCGTGATAAAAAAAGTACTAATTGTTTTAGTACATCTGAAAGATAGGTTGGGATTGCTGATAAAATAATAGACAACCTATTACCACGAAACACCAGTACGTTAATGCCAACAATGAAGTGGTAGAAAAATGTTAATAAAACACGTTGTAAAATTAAATCGAAATGAATACGTAGGCTTCCACGGCCAGAGTCAATAATAAACGAACTGTTTCCGGAATTGGACCGTGTCACTATAAGGTATAAGAGAAAAATGAAATAAGAGTAAGAGAAAGAACAAAGCAATAAAAAGGAAAGAAAAATTGAAAAAAAGGTGAAAAAGAATAGGTTGTGGAAGCCTGCGTAGTCATTTTAACGTCTACAGAGGAAATTACTCTTAAAACTATTCTTTTCTAAAGTACGTCATAAGCTTTCTAAAGTCCTTTAGACCATGATCTTTCTCTGACGCTGTCGAGACAAGCAAATAATTCCGAATTTTCTCAAAATTCGTTTCCACATATCTACTCCAGTTTCCCAAAATATCTTTCGTCCCGCTGGCTTAGCGGCTTCATTGGCGAAGAAGACCAACGAATTCAGCATACACGTCGAAAACTTGACATCACCTCCCGACCGTTTCTTCAGCTCCTTTTACAACTTTCATCTGTAATTTCTTCTGAGAACTGGTTCTTACTTGAGAAAATATCCTATATTCAGTTCCAAATAACGTTTAAATGACGCCCAAATTTCAAATAATCTTCCCTAAATCCCGCCCATGCCGAAAGTCTATCTTCCGATAGTTAAGGATTAAATTACGCTATATCCCCCAAAAGTATTCCCAAGGAGAATATTATTGCTGAAGTGGAGTCTTCTATGCGTACTCTTCCGAGTGTCGTCGACCAAATCCGTTTCGAACCAGCCAAACGTCCCCGTTCGAATCTGACGTATGAAGAAACCAAAGCCCTGAGAAATTTCCGATCACATTCTAACTCTAAAAAATCTCTAATAAAAGTAAGATTCGAATCGAACGAATTATAACGCAGGATATGATTTAGGTACCGCGTCTGATCAAATATTTCGATTCGCAATCTCGTGGCGTCCGATGCGTTCACTGCGGCTCGACTTACAGCCTCGCCGTCACCGATTTCGGGGCGCTGTTCATGTTCGGGCAGACAAAACGGACCGGCGAGGCGAATATGTATCCGAAACCGGTGCAGGATCTCGCCGGTTGGGATATCCATCATATCGCAGCCGGAAACACTTCCATTATCGTGGCCGCCGACGATACGGTGATTGCTTGGGGTGCGTCGCCGACTTACGGCGAGCTGGGTTTCGGAGATATCACCAAATCGTCCACCATTCCGAAAGAGGTAAGTTCGTAGGACGTGCGCACGGTGCAACCGATAGATAGCATGTCGTTCATACTGCGCTGCGTTTTATAGGTTACTCGTTTGAGCGGCGTCAAGGTGTTGTGTCTTGCGATGGGCCTATCTCATACCCTTCTCATCGCCCAGAACGAGACCCCCGAACAGATTAGCAACATGGAAACGTTCGACAAATTTAATCCGTAAACGATGTGTTTAGAAGAGAAAAAAAAAGTACATTTTGACTGTCTTAATTGTAAGGAAGCATTATTTACTGCCCTTCCATTTTATCATTTTTTGAATTCTTAATATGTAAGTTTTATATTTCCAGTATTTTTTTACTATAATTTATTTTAAGGTGAAACGAGAAAGACCTAAAAGAAGTTAGGTACATAACGATAATAAACATAAACGTAATGATGTAATATCTCTTTCCTTTTTGAATATATTAATAAACAATAAATGTTCTTATTTCCTTTTTTGTAATTATTTTATTTTTTTTTTTATTTTTTTATTTTCCTTTTAATGCGTTAAATATATTAAATAAAACTCTGAATATCGGGCATTTAAAAGGTATCGTTGTGTGCTTTTTTATCTGTTGATGTTGAAAGAGGAGAGTTTAAATCGTAGCCAATACATGTTTTAACTTTTCAAATGCACTCAACTTATTTGGAAACCTTTCCCAATAGTCGTAACTTTATAAGGGAACATTGGTAACCCGAATATTGAGGTTGATGAAAGTCTGGGTATTGAAAAAGGACTATTTTGGTATAAGAACCGTATAATATATTATTCCCAATTTTGTATATTAATTAATACAACAAATTTTGGTAAGAACTAACGTCAACAGCGGATGATAACCAAAAGAATATTAGTTATCGCTGGGGACTTTAATGACAGATACAGGGTGGCGCAGGGAAACGGGAAATTTTGAACGTTACAGTTGTCAGCACTGTAGAGCCGGCAGTTGTTCGTAACGTCACACAATTGTTGTGAACACATTGCCATTTAGTAATCATGGATCGTTGGACTGGTGCGGAACGTGCAGTAGCTGTGAGAGCGTTTTATAAAAATGGTGATAGTGCGACTGCCGCGCAGAGAATATTTCGACAACATTACCAGCTTGGACGTCATGGACGCGTCCCATCTGCGCATGCGATTACAACGCGGGTGCGTAATTTTGAAGAAACGGGATTTGCCTTGAAAAAGAAAGCTCCAGGTGGCATTCGAACGGTATGCACCCCAGAGAACATTGAGGCTGTTAGAGCTGCGATCGAGAGAAGCCCTCGCCGCTCCGTTCGACAGTATGCATCTACGCTAGGGATTAAGCGACGAAGCTTACAAAGAATACTGCACGAATTACATTTCCATCCCTATAAGTTGCAGATTGTGCAACAATTACATGAACGAGACCCAGCGTCACGTATGGAGTTTAGTAGGCAGATATTGGCTAAAATTAACGAGGAGGCGAATTTCGTTGATAACATATGGATATCAGACGAAGCCCATTTCTACTTGAAAAGTTTCGTAAACAAACAGAATTTTCGTTATTGAGCCCAGGACAATCCTTGTGAGTTACACCAGCGACCACTACATAGCGACAAGGTCACAATATGGTGTGCTGTATCATGTCATGGTGTTATCGGCCCTTATTCTTTTGCATGTGAGGATGGTAGTGCAGCGACAGTAACATCCGCTCGATATGTTGAAATGCTTCAAACATTCTTTACACCGAGACTGTACGAGCTTAATCTTAACATGGAAAACGTGGTTTCAGCAGGAAGGAGCCACGTCACACACTGCTCGACATTCGATGTCAGCAGTTCGTCAATTGTTTGGAAGACGCATTATTTCACGTAACGGTGACATTGAATGGCCTGCGATATCCCCTGATCTTAGTGTGTGCAACTTCCTCCTGTGGGGTATCTTAAAGGCAAGGTATACCGTACACGACCTGCAACAATCCATGAACTGAAGGAGAACATTCAACAAGAAATCACTGCCATTCCCCAAGATTTGCTACACTGCGCATTTCAGAGTTTTCATAACAGGCTGTTAGAGTGTGAACGCCGAATGGTAGGACATCTTTCCGATGTCATCTTTAAAAAGTAAAGAGACACTGTTGGACATTTTGATTGTAAAAACAACTAGTTTTATGAATTTATTCGTGGAAATGACGTTATTTCAAAATTTCCCGTTCCCTTGCGCCACCTGTACAATATAGTTATACTAGAATATAAGGAAATAAACTAGAAATGATAGTGGGAAAATAATGCCTGCTTTTATGTAAACCATAGTCTCGTAATAGCCAATACATTCTCTAAATGTAAGGATATCCACAAATATACATGTGTACAACACAACAAAGGAGAAAAACCGATAATTGACTATGTGCTGGTAGAAAGGGAAAACAAAAGTAGTGTTTCAGAAGTTAAAGTTAGGAGAGGAGCAAAGATACATAACGACCACTATTTGGTTGTAGCCAGAATCAAGGGAGAACTACAAGATAAACATGAAAATGCAACTATAATAAAAATGTAAAATTCACGTCGATAAAGGTATATAAACTAAAAGAAGAAAAAATAGCCCAGAAATATGCACAATTAGTACACAAAAATATTTAAAAGAATGCAGAGAGAATAAATGCTGCCAATTTAGACGAAAAATGGAATATGTTCAAACACATAATTGTAGAAGATGCCCGTGAAATACAGGCAGGAACACAATTATAAGGCACCCCCAATTTTTTCAATTATCTTTAAGATAAACAATGAACAAATAAAACAAAAAATTATTACTAAAAATTAGAAGTTTAATATTTGGTTGGCCCTTTACGGGCTTTTAGGTAAACTGGCCACTAACATATGGTAGGTTGAAGTTGGAATGTCCTCCCACACTCTTTCAATTGTCGTTTTTAATTCTTATTCGGATTTACATTTGTGTTCGCATACTTTTCGCTTAATAATAGCCCACAAATGCTCAATCGGATATAGATCGGCGCTTTCAGGTTGGCCATTCCAAGATGTCAATGTTCGCTTCCCGGAACCACGCTAAACTTGCAGCCGCAGTGTGACATGGTGCATTATCTTGTTGAGACAAAACTTCGTCAGTATTCATTCCGAATAATTTTTCAATCGAGTGCAGTAAAACTTCATCTAACATGCTCGCGTAGGTCCTCGAGTTCATTCTACCAGTGCACACGAACATCTCTCTCCAATGGTTCTTTAATAACAAAAGCAAATACGAAAGACATACAGTTTATAATTTTTTAATAATTAAAGGAAAATTTATAAAAAATTCGTAAAAGGAATATAAAAACATGCTCTGTATAAATTTTGATTTCTAGGTTAAAACCAAAAACATTTTTTGTTATAGAATTGGCTACACTGATTTATATATATATTTTTTCAGTTGACATTTTTTATTTTAACCTCTAAGTACTCCAAACATAAATTAAATAAACCCTGTAACAATTATTAGATAACTTAACAATCTTCAAAAGTATAATGCAGAAATCAAGCATTACTATCCTCTGCAGAACATGCCTAAAATCCGAGGGAAATGTATATCCTTTATCGTTCACATCTACCGGGCATGAAAATATCAATTTTGCAACTATGTTAATGTCTTGTACAGCTATATGTGTAAGTTTTTTCTGTACTTGATTCGCAATGATTCAGAAATATTGACTACGTATACATCCTTCCAGATTCAGCCAAATGATACCTTGCCATATCATATTTGTGAGAAATGTCTATGCATATTAATTATGGCTTATAACTTTAAAGAGCAGTGCGAGAAATCCGATCTTTTTCTCCGTAGGCGAGACAAGATAAACTTAATCGAAGTGAAACCGAACAATATCAAGAGTCTATTGACCAATACAAAAGTGGGTGATACTAGTGTTAAAGCTAACGTTAAAAGTAAAAATGATATAAAAGTGAAGACGGAAAGTGTAGAAATTAGGAATAATGTAAATGAAAATGTTGAAACTATGGAGATTTTATTCATTAAGCAGGAGCAGACAGTAGACGTTGCAAAATCAACAGCGATCAAAAGGGAACATAGTTATAACAGCGAAGAAGATTTCAAATCGAATAAACCAAAGTATAAACGAAAGCCTGGAATTTTCAAGTGTTCAAAGTGCGATAAAGTGTTGACAACCCGTTATGGTTTCATGTACCATATGAAAAACCATTCTGAAAGCAATTTGTTTAGCTGTCCCGTTGAAAACTGCAAACGAAAATTTTCCTGGAAACCAACCCTAAAACGACACATGCTGGTTCACTCTAACGAGAAACGGTTCTTGTGCTATATTTGTGGGAAAGAATACAGTGCTGCTGATTCATTTTGGTACCATTTGAAAAGCCATCAAGGACAAAGGCCGTTTCTGTGCACGTGTTGTGGGAAGTCATATAAGCAAGCTATCCATTTAAAATATCACATGCACTCGCATACAGGGAAACGACAGTTTAATTGTACCAAATGTAATAGAGCTTATTTAGGACCAACGCAGCTCCAACGACATTGGAGGAAGTTCTGCGGGATTGGAAGAGATCCACCAGCTGAAAGACGAAGACGTGCTTTAAACGTAGACTAACTCGTTATCGTTATGGTTTAATTTCTATGAAATAAAGTTGTTTTATATACTTACACTCTTTTAATGTTTACTTCAAAATTCGTGAACTTGAATAATGGGATTCGAATGTATAGGTAGTAAACTTAAATAGTAGGCCTTGCTTCGATTATATTTTTTTAAATAAAATTTTCCATTTTTAATGCGAAAGTTTATATACATGTACCATAGTACGTATAGCCTATGATCAAAGATTTGTAAATTACAGGAAAATTAGCAGAACCCCAACAAACTCCCAAAATAGAATTTAATTTAATAAGTTGGTAACTCTAAGAGATTGACGTAATACCGATGGTGAAGTGATAGTTCTTTTAATTTGCTTTTTTCAAATAGTGGACATTAATAGAAGAAAGAAAAGCAATACTTTATTGCTTTTTAATATATTTGTAAAATCGTAAGAAAAATGAAAATTCTATAATCTAGGGATATTCCGCTATATATTAATCAACTTCTAGTAAAATACACTCAACCGGTAAATAAGTTAGTTATTTTTGTTGGTAAATTTTGAATCAACATTCATTACAAATTACATAGGTCTTTAATAAGTTAATGCAAAAAAGAATTACGAACCAACTATTTCTGTTGCTATGAAATTAGATATGTTAAAAAAATGTAAAAAGAAAGTTACAAACACTAAGGAATAAATCCAAATAATTTTATCATTTTTCTTTTTAGTTTCCTTGCGGTCTCGTTTCGTAGAAAAATCTCTTTTTGCTAATTTTTTATAATCACTGTCTAATGTGAAACATCAAGGTTATTTAGTATAATAATCGGTAAGTATATTGTATTTTGATATAATCTCTGTGCCTATAAATGTGCTGTAGATTGTAAAATAATTTTTTAGATTATAACCAGACTTCTAACTAACGTTTTAAGTTGATAATAACATGCATAGTTTAGGTTGGCATCCCTGCATTAATTTATCTGTATTCACAAATTTGTACCGCGATATATACGTGTATTATATCTAATTAAAAGTGTTTTTATTATATATAAGAAACTTTTGCTGGCGACATTGAAATAACAGAGATTTTTGAGAAAGAGGATATGGCCAACGTGTCCCTCTAAGATGCCTGTTGTCTCTGCTATCTCTTTCAACTTCAATCGGTGATTGGCCAACACAACATCATGAATCTTTTCGACTATTTCATTGTTGGTAGCGGTTTTTGGGCATCTACCGCGTGGTTCTTCACTTGTACGGCCACGTTTGAACTCATTCACCCAGAAGCTTCTGAAAGAAGTAAAAGGGTGCTTGTGCGCGAAGTGTTAGGAGAACCGCGAAAAAGTACAGCTGAGCTTGCGGCAACTTCACAGAAAAGTCATCGCACCGTTCTGCGATACCTCTAGAGTGTGGGGCATGTATAAAAGGGTGGCAAAGAAAAAACCTCTCCTTACGGCGTTTCAAGAACGGCGCCGAATGGCTTGAGTTTTAGCGGTCTGTCATTTTTTCAGACGAAAGCAGAAACTGCCAATTCAGTGATAGTGGTCGTACGTGGGTATGGAGACGTTCGTCACAGCAACTGGACAACAAATTTTTGCATCAGACGGTGAAATACGGCGTTGTGAACATCATGGTGTGGGGCGCGATGTGGTATGGTGGAAGATCGCAATTAGTAATCTGCGACGGAAATATAAATGCGGCAAAGTATATCCAGGACTACTACCGATATTCGACAACGCCATTTTATCTAAAGAAGACTCCACTTTTATGGAGGATGGAGCACCCTGGCACAAAGCAAGAACAACAACCACATGGAAAGAGGAACAGGGGATTCGGATTTTACCATGGCCAGGCCAATCACCAGACATGAATCCGATAGAGAATGTTTGGCACATAATCCAGACAAATATGGCGAAACGACCCCGAAAACCCAGCAATAAGGAAGAACTCGTGGCAGCTGTTACAGATGAGTGGTTCAATATTCTAGAAGACATCATTAATCATTTAATAGATTTTATGCCACGACGACTTCCAGCACTTCACGCAAGTAAAGGTGGATCGACAAAATATTAGTCTAATTTAAAAATTTTAAAATATTTTGTATATATAACGAGAATAGAATCTTTTTTTTAATTAGTAGGTGTCTATTTTATTCTGTCACCCTAGTGTATATAGTTGTAACGATGTCTATAAACATTTCTGAATAAACTTATTCTTATACAATACGTTGTTCATTATATATTTTAACAAAAATCGCTATTTTAACGAGTGACCTTAAGTTGGAGAGGGACTGTATGTTTCATCCAGATAGATCATAGGCCTATTTTCTTCTCGAAAAGAAATTAATATCATTTCTCTCTCTAATATCATTTCTCTCTCTAATATCATTTCACCGATTTGGTGCCGTACTTACGCGACACCCTGTAGGATACGTTCGACGGAATAACCTGCGCTCGTCCAAAGCTCTATAATTAACCCACCGCTACCTCGACGCAATCTTTCGAACGTCACACGAGACCAGCACTATAGCAGCAACGGTGTCTTTTTTTCCACCGCTGTAGTACCCCACTCCTCGCTTTTTCACCAGTTTTCGGAGATGACGAGGGCGAGCAAGTGGTGCCCATTTCGCGTCCGATCCTCGTGAAACTCAAGAACGCGGACAGTTTAAGCGAGAAACGCGAATCGCCGAGGTAAAAGAAGTATCCGTCGCGTGTGTAAAACGCGTATAAACTTCGATAAAACATCTTCGGTCTCCTACGATCATGAAATCGATCCCGATCCGACGTGACGGCGTATTTATTTATAAATATCCGAAAAAGTGAGTAATGGGATATGTGGCACGTGTTGCTCCGGATACCTAAGAGTTTTCGCCATGATCTCCGAAGAAATCGTTTGAGAATCGGTGCCCGAGGAGTTTATCATCATAAAAGGATGCCGTTGAAGGTAATATGAATAATAACGAAGTATCCACGCCGGAGAAGCAATCTCAATCAGCGCCAGGCACCGATCAACGTAATCCCAAAAGAAACAGTGGACTTTTATCGTTTTTCAAATGGTTCAAACAACCCGGGGCGTCATCTAGGGAATCCGTTGATACTTCTTCCTCCTCCAGCTCATCGTTGACCTCATCCGGAAGTACAGATAGTGTAAATTCGACGTATAGTACGGGAACGGTTGCTTCTTTTTCTTTCATAACACCAGATGCTTATAATAAGAACCATATAACCGAGAAGACCATCGTATCAGGTCCGGAAACTGACACGTACAAGGCTAGATTAAAGCAACGCGAGAAATTTCGAGAAAAGGACAAGAATATCACGTTGAGAAAGAAATATAATTTATTTTTCCATAGGGACACCCTACTTAAACCGAATACTAACATCGTCGAAGAAGATAACAGTAAAAGTTTACCGCTGATGACAAAGAAGAGTCCTAACGAGGAACCTGAGAGGTTGCATCGAAGAACGGCGAGTGAATCTTCGAAAATACGTAAAGCAGGCGCTTATTGTCACGTTAAAGGTAAGAGGAAGGCGCCCCAACCTCCGAATAAAGAGGATACTTTCAGTTTGAGAAGGAAGAAACGTACTGCACCAGCTCCGCCTGCCGAAAATAAACCTCCTGACGAAGTAACGTCTACGAACAACGATGTGAAAGCGAAAATGGAAGATAATACCGAAGAAGATGTGATATGCAACGATTCCTTGAAGCTGGATCACGGGATATTGAAATCGGCGAAAGAGGAACCCTTACAGATCGATACGTCTTCACCGAACTCGGCGAGATCGAGTTATATCGAAGCACCGGTTTCGCCGAGGCCGTGGTATAAACGCCACGTCTCCTCTACGGCCGCCAAAAAAGACAAGCATGAACCAGCGACGTCTGAACGGCTTCCAGAGCTCCAATACTCGCGCAACAGTACGGCCGACTTAAATATAGACGATACGAAAATAGAGGCGAAGAGAAAGGACGATAAACGCAAGTCCGGTATCTCGTTCCTGACGAACATTAGTGAGCTAGACAGGGAGGCCGCCGAACTCCTCAAGAAAGATAAAGAATCGGTCGTAATCAGCGATATGCCGGCGTTCATGCGGCCGAAAGGTAACGAACAGATTAACACGGACAGTCTCGCTTCCCCGAAGCGGAAATCGGCTAAGGATCTGATCGCGAAATTCAACGCTATAACGAACGTAACTAAAGTGACCGTTAACGCGTTCCAACGCGATAAACGCGAATATTTCGGAACGAAATCATCGAAAATTAACCCGGATACTAAGAAGGCGCCGAAGAAGAACCAAGCGGAAGCCTCGCTGAACCCGCTGATGAAATCCGAGAGCGCTAGCGTTATAAAATCTAAACCGGAAGTGAAGGAAACTCCCAAACCCGATCGAAAGAGTTGGTATTGCCCGAAATGCCACTTAGAAAACGATTATTGGAGAATAATCTGCCACGTTTGCTCGACGATCAAACCGTATTTTGACGATTTATCCGCCCCACCCCCTTCGAAATCCTCTAACAACACTTCAGAAGATAAAATAGAACCTGTTAATCAAGAAAATAAAGTTTCTAAACTCCAAGAGACGTTCGTGGAGAAAAATTTGGAACGTTCGAAGACCCAAATAGGATTCTCAGCCTTATCGCGCTACAATAACGACGTAAAAGATGAGAAAATCGATACCAAGCCTTCATCGGATGAAAAAATGAAAGAATCCTCGGAATCGAAGAAAGAGGAACGCGAAAAATTGATCAAAATGTTGATCGAGATGAAAAACTCGTTACCGAAAAGGAAGATCAACGCTAATAAAGAAAATAAACGTACGAGTATAATCGAAGAAGGCTTAGAGGCGTTAGATAGTGAAAATAAACTTAAAGAAAGTAATCTCGGTAAAGCTGAAGATGGCGCCACGTCTAAGAATAAAATTGTAGAAAAAGTAAATGAAGAGAAGATTTTGATCAAAAGGGATGTCGCGAAGAATAAATTCGATGCCAAAGGCGCTCAGATGATCAAAGAATCTGTTAGAAAAGAAAACGTTTCGATAAATAAAGAGGTAATCGTCACTAAAATTGTTAAAGAAGCAAGAAATAGCATTCCTGTACTAAATGAAAAAGAAGAATCTCCATTGAAACAACCCCAAACCAGTTCGCAGATAAATCAAAAGGTTTCAGACGTAAAACCAAAGGAACAAGAAAATTTAAACAAAATTATCATTAAAGAAGAAGTACCAAACAAAACTAAACCAGTCATCGTAAAAGAAGAGATAAAACAAAGCAACACCAAACCTTCAACAACAGAAAATCAAAAGGAGCTCCTATTAGTGACGCAGAAAACCATCTACGAAAACATCAAAGTCCAAAAGCCCGACGTCCAAAACCAGCGACCCCAAAAAGTTTCATCTTCAGCGCAAACTAGCGCCGTCTTAAAGAAAACACCTTCAGTAACGGGGGCCATAAAGAAGGACGGTAGTTTCGAGCTGATTAAACCTAAAGATTTCGCCGATATTTACAACGAAAAGATGGGAAAATCGAACGACGAACACCTATACGCTAATTGGGATAAACCGAACGCCTATAGCAACGAATCGATGTCGATTTTCGTTAATATTCCGAAGAGATTCCACGACCTGAAGAACATGGACTTCGCGAACGCCCCGAATAACACCGATACTTTGGAAATTAACAGATTGCTGAGGAGGTTAGAAACGGCCATCGCGAAGGGACAATTGACGGATGCAGCCGTTTTTGCGAGGGAATTGGCGCAACTCAAGGTTAATTGCTCCGTGATCAGACAAAGGGAGAATAAAGGCCAGGATCAGAAGAAAGGAACTGAGTTTACGTAAGTTTTTTATTTCCTTTAAGTTGGCTGTAAATATTTAAATGTCAAATTTGACAAGTGACATTGACTTAAGCTTGCAAAAACAATTTTTCGGCGATACTATTCAAAGGTGTATAAATAAACTTGATTCAAATTCAAAGAAATCCTTTTTACAAATAACATTTTCTATTCTATTCGTTGGGATTATTAATTATCGTATAATTACGTCAGTTTGACGATTTATATCACTGCATGCATTTGAATCTTTGATAACAAGGTTACCAAGTATTATTGTCAAATAGTAGAAACATATTTCAATATACTTTATTCCAAAAAGAGAGAGACAAAATTCTGGACAGATCCCCAGCCCAAATTATAACCTATAAATTTGTGAAATCAATTTTACGCGGTAAACTTAAATTTGAAGATCTGTCTGAAATATAAAATCTGCACCAAATAAAATTGTATATGGATTTTTCAGAAATAACTGTACAAACTGTAACAAAATGGTAAATATAGTAGCTACGACACAACAGTAAATAAATTTGTCTGGAAAACATTCATTTATTTTTGGAAAAAGTAGTACATAGTATTATGTAATTGTCTGCTTTTTAGCGTTACTCAAGTTATTTGTATTCTCAAGTTTCTTTGGAGGAGAATACACGCCTGTACTTTTAGCAGTACTGGTACTAGGTTCTGCATCCATCATTAAAAGAAACAGCAACAGAATTGTGATTTCAGTATAACTAAAGTTCTCTGTATTTGCGTATTACTTACATAATGTAATTTTAAAATCAAAGCTCCGAGAAAAACTAATCTATACTGCAAAATAAATATGAACAATGCTAAGAATATCAAAATTTTTGACAATTTATACCGTAAAGAGACAATATTGTAGGGTGTGATTACGCCTTTCTAGCAATCAATAAGAAATTACTGTTACTTAGGTCTGTTCAGAAAGTTGTCTCTCTCTTTTTCGATTACATTATAGACGCCATTATAAACGTCAGTTTGACAGTTTACATCACTGCATGGATTTGACTCTTTGATAACAGGGTTACCAACCAGTGCTATCAGATAGTTGAAACTTATTTCGGTAGACGCCATTAATATTTATCGGTAGATTTGAAATTACTTAAAGGCAAAACAAGTTTTAAATAAATATCAAAATTGCATACAAGGTGTCTAAGAAATAAAATAAAGAAGTATGAAGAATGGAAAGGTCAAATTTAGTTACACTTAAATCTAAAATATTTTGCGAAAAGTCCTCTGCAGACGTGATTTTTATTCTACTCGTTAGGGTTATTAATTATCGTTAGGTCAGTTTGACAGTTTATATCACTATATGGTTTGGCTATTCGATAACAAGGTTGCCAACCAGTGCTATCAGATACTTGAAACTTATTTCGGTAGACGCCATTAATATTTTTCAGTAGATTTGAAATTAATTACAGGCAAAATTAGTTCATCAAATAAAACAAAAAAGTATGTAAAATGGAAAGATCTAATTTTATTAGACTTGAATCCAAAACATTTTGTCAAAATTCCTTCGCAGGCGTGAATTTTATATTCTATTCGTTAGGGTTATTAGTTATCGTTAGGTCAGTTTGACAGTTTACATCACTGCATGGATTTGACTCTTTGATAACAGGGTTACCAACCAGTGCTAGCAGATAGTTGAAACTTATTTCGGTAGACGCCATTAATATTTATCGGTAGATTTGAAATTACTTAAAGGCAAAACAAGTTTTAAATAAATATCAAAATTGCATACAAGGTGTCTAAGAAATAAAATAAAAAAGTATGAAGAATGGAAAGGTCAAATTTAGTTACACTTAAATCTAAAATATTTTGCGAAAAGTCCTCTGCAGACGCGATTTTTATTCTACTCGTTAGGGTTATTAATTATCGTTAGATCAGTTTGACAGTTTATATCACTATATGGTTTGGCTATTCGATAACAGGGTTGCCAACCAGTGCTATCAGATACTTGAAACTTATTTCGGTAGACGCCATTAACATTTTTCAGTAGATTTGAAATTAATTGCAGGCAAAATTAGTTCATCAAATAAAACAAAAAAGTATGTAAAATGGATCTAATTTTATTAGACTTGAATCCAAAACATTTTGTCAAAATTCCTTCGCAGGCGTGAATTTTATATTCTATTCGTTAGGGCTATTAGTTATCGTTAGGTCAGTTTGATAGTTTATATCACTATATGGATTTGACTCTTTGGTAACAGGGTTACCAACAGTGCTGCCAGATAATTGAAAAACATACGCGGATTTATTTCAAGATTCACCGAATGCTATCTCCAATCATACAAAATACGATTCTAAAACCAAAATTGGCACAAAAGGACTAATCTAGACGGTATTCCATTCTAAAGATTTGAAAACATGCGAAAAGTGTAATGACTACTGCTAAATCCTTCTCTAATTTTAGAATATTAAATATTTTACCATGATGGATAATTTTCCTACAAATTAGTCATCTCAATCTTCATTTGCATACGCATTTTAGATGATTTCAATTTTTCGCAAAACCGTTTGAGCGTATATCAAGCCTAGCAAAGACATTATGATCCACCACTGGCAAATATACTCTATTTTCTTATTAAAAACGACTAGGAGATATCCCCACCGCTCATCATATAATTTGGGGTTTGCAGTATACGAGTTTGATTGGACTGATGTATTTTCTATACACATTCTGCACCCATAGGGGACACATATTACAGTTTCCTAGGATTTTTTTCAATTCTAACATTCGCGTTGTAATTGATTCAAAATTTTTCGGATTTATGTCTTATATAATTGCACCTTTTCATTTTGTGTGTTTTTTTATTTTATTTCAAAGACATCCTGTATAATGAAAACATAAACATTAAATTTATTCATATAATTTTTTCTTAATTTTAAAAATATTCGATTAATTTTTATATTAATGTTGGTTAATGGCTGGTTATTCATTGTTTTTTATTATTGAGATCTTAAAAATGAGTATTGTGTAAATATTTTTTTTTTAGAAGTAGGCCGAGGAATATGTCGTTATTCAGTGAACGTAGTTTTGTTTTTATCAAATTTATTTATGAAAAATGTTGATATATATTTTTTTCTTATTTGCTTAAACTAAATAATAAAAAAATAAAACTCTTTCGAACAAACATTTTTTTGTCTTAAACTTTTTCGCTACCTCTTACTGTTAGGAAGTTAATACACATAGGCGGAGTGGAAAATTTCGAAATTACTCAAAGTTGGTAGACGTGGCATCACTGTTGCCAACCTAAAATTTATGTACAAGTATTACCATTGCCAACTTATCAAAACAAGATGATCGCGTTAGTGACAGAATATTTACAAAACACTAAAATAAATATTTGATTTCACTAAAATCCGAAAATCATATGGAAATATCCTTTACGGACATCTGTTTCGTTTCATTCACATTTCGGTGTAATTATATCTCGAAAATATCGACGAATTTATGCCAAAATTAAGGACATAAAAACCGAAAATCACGTTAAACTTATACGTGCGCCAATATCGTAATATAACTGGAAATATAGACGTAATTTTAAAATGTTTTTGGCGTATATTTCCGCCAGAATCATAAGTTCGTCGAACTTTTGAAAATAATCTTTGATTTTTTTCGTGAAACGGCGTGAGAAAATAAAAATTATAGTTCGTAGAGATATGCCGTAATCTTATTCCTCGCTTTGAAATGTTTACAACTTCGGCGCGCATAAATTTTGCTTGTTTTAAGGCCATATGAATTTGTGGCGGGTTTATTTTTAATTTCTGCCCGCAATGAAGTGATTTTAGTATGCTTGCGAATAGATTGGAATTATAAATATACTTATGTAACCTACACGTATCCATTTAAATCTAAAATACTTGCTACATATTCTTAAGTATCTGTGTCATGTTCTGTTCGAAATCAGAGATACATTTCTTAGAATTTCTTAGTGGTAGAATCCTCAATAAAATGGCCAAACATGTTTAAAGATTCGCTATTCTTCTTTCAGAACTCCACTCAAAAAAAAAATGCTTTTGTATTCCCATTTCAGGGTAAACATGTTTGTGGAAGATAGGTTATCTCACAGAGGTCCCTTCACAATTCCAGTGAATGCCGAGCAAACGGTTGGAGAATTGAAAGAACAAGTCGAAAAAGACTTTGAAATTCCAACCAATGTTCAAAGGTGGATTCTGGGGAAGGAGCTAGCCACTGACGATAAGACAACGTTGAAAGATCATCACGTCACCACCAATGGGTCCCCAGTGTTTCTGTACTTGGTTGCACCTAATAGAGGTAGGTACCGTAGCATGTACACTAGGGTGACAGAATAAAATAAACACCAGGTAAAGCGGTATAACACATGGGCTGAAAAGTCCCGGGCCTAACAAAGAAAACACGGTTTTTTTGGTTCAAAATTAGCTTTATTCATCAACGTCACCTCCATTAAGAGCAACGCAATCGTTCCAGCGCCGCTCTAACATTTCAATACCACTTTTGTAGAACGATTTATCTTCTGCTTCAAAATAGGCCTCAGTTTCAGCAATCACCTCTTCATTCGTGCGAAATTTCTTACCGGCGAGCATTTTTTTGAGGTCTGCGAACAGCCAGTAATCGTTGGGAGCCAAATCTGGTGAATACGGTGGATGTGGGAGCAATTCGAAGTTCAATTTATGTAGTTTTGCCATTGTTTTGATTGACTTGTGACGCGGTGCGTTGTCCTGATAAAACGAAATTTTTTTCTTTGCCATATGCGGTCGTTTTCTTGCAATTTCGGCCTTCAAACGCTCCAATAACGCTATATAATATTCACTGTTGATGGTATTTCCTTTCTCAAGATGGTCGATGAATATTACACCACGCACATCCCAAAATACCGAGGCCGTAACCTTTCCAGCCGAGTGTTGTGCTTTCGGGCGCTTTGGACGAGGTTCACCAGTTGCTGTCCACTCAGATGACGATCGTGTTGATTCCGGAGTGAAGTGATGGATCCATTGTCACATATCGACGCAAAAATTCCGGTTTGTTACTTTTAAACATGGCCAAACACTGCTCAGAATCATCAACACGTTCTTGTTTTTGGCCAACAGTGAGCAAACGCGGCACTCACTTTGAACAGAGCTTTCTCATAGTCAAATGCTCAGCGATATAAAGCCAATACGTTCTTTTGAAATCTTTACGATGTCAGCTAACTCAAGCAACTTCACTTTTCGATCATTCAAAACGACTTTGTGGATTTTTTTGATGTTTTCTGGTGTTACCGCCTCATTTGGACGTCCACTGCATTCTGCATTATCGGTGTCTCTACGACCACGTTTGAAGTCAGCAAACCAACGTTTTATTGTTGTGTCTGATGGAACGGAGTCCCCATAACACTTTTCAAGCCATTGCTTCGCTTGAACGGTATTTTTTCCCATCAAGAAGCAGTGTAAAATTAAAACACGAAATTGTTTTTGATCCATTGTTTTGAAAATAACAAAAGTAACGTGACTCTTAGCACAATAACTCACAAACTAATGAATAGAATATCATGAAATTTTAACAGCTGTCTTTTGAAGGTTAGTACTAACTGAGAGAAAGGTGACTGCAATAAAACTAGCGTCATCTATGTGTTAGGCCCGGGACTTTTCAGCACATGTGTTATCTCATTTTCTTCTCTTGCTTCGTCTATTTCTCTCTAGGTGATTAGATAGAAATATGCTCCTTCCACGAGGCCATAAATCTGTATGGTATTTTCTCGAGATTTAAGAAATCTAATACGTAGTAATTTGACCGGCGTAACATGACTCTAGGGTCGTAAATATTTGGTAAACAACCAAGGTGCAACCACCTATAGCCAAAACAATCGCGACAACGAATTTCATTGTGAAATCGACAGTTTAATTTTAGCCATCTCTCGCATGCATACCATAGCGAATTTATCAACGGAATCTCACAATACAATCCAGATTTCGCGTTTAAACCCAAGGACAGGCGAAAAAAAGCCTACACAGCTGTTAAGCGATCGTAGTACGCTCCGAGGTTTAGGTGTCTCTCGTTTTAATTTAGCGGACGGTGTATGTAGTTTCGGTCAGTTCGAAGAGCAACGTTGCACTTGCCAGCGGTGGAGGACGAATATACGTTATAAATAGATTCGAATAGAAATTATCATCTGGAAGTCGTTCCAACATTCGTCATACGCGGTAGCAGGAGGAAATCGAAAGCATCGTCTTAGTCATCGCCTTGCGGACACCTCAAAGGCCTACATTTCGATTCGTATTGACTCACGGGGTATTATTTTGGCCGGCGAAATAAACAAAAACGAACGTTCATGTGACCTAGTGCGTCTATACATAGGGATGATGCGATATTTGTCTTTGAAGAGGAAGCCAACAAATGAATTGTGTAGTTGGATAAATAAGTTGTCAGATGTTCAAAAAAAAAAAAATAGAAATGAGGAAAAAGCACACCGCACGAATTCGTCGGGGCATACTGCTCACTAAGTTGTAGCACTGTTCGGGGGTGATTTTATTCCACTCTTCGAATGTTTTTTTTTAAGCATTGCTTTGTGGTACATGAGTATTTAGCTATATTTCGCTTTAAAATGTACCATAAATGCTCAATTGGCGATAAGTCCGGGGATTGTGCCGGCCATTCCAGGACCCGCACGTTATTTTCCTCGAACCAGCGCATTACTTCGCGAGATGTGTCATAAATCTCGCATTATCTTGTTGGAAGTAATACTCTGGCTCATCATTATCGAATAATTTTAACGCACACGGTTCCAGAACTTCTTCCAACATGTCGATGTACGTTCGACTGTTCATTCGGCTCTCGCAGACGAACAGTTCTCCGACGCCTGTTGCACTCGTGGAACCCCAAACAATTATGCTACCACCCCCAAACTTGACAGTCGGGATGATACAGTCTGGATGGAAGGCCTCTCCTCGCCTGCGTCGCACGTATTGAGGCCCAGGTTTAGCACAAAGCTACCAACAAAAACATGAATACTGTTACATTTTGGAACCCATTAAGAAGAATAAAAACACTGTAGATACCAGGAATTGAATACAGAATACCGCAAATACAATAATTATGTATTACTTACCTCAATATTTGACTCATCCGTCCACATAACATTGACCCAATTATCAATGGTCCAGTCGCGGTGACTTTTAGCCCACAGCAGTCTCTTTTTCTTTTGTTGCGGAGACAACCGTGGTTTATGTCGAGCTTTGTATCCAACTAAATTTAATTCACAAAGGCGTCTTCTAACTGTGCGAGGAGAAATAGCAACATTATGTAGCCGGAAAAGCTCACTGGAAAGCTGTTTAGACCTTTTTTTCCGGTCTCGCAAAGACATCCGCTCTAAGACTCGCTCATCTCTGCTACTTGTCTTCCTTTTTCGACCAGTTTTCGGTTTGTTTGTCAAAGATCCACTCTCTTTGTATCGTTTTATCGGCATTCTAATTGTCGATCGTGCACATTTCACTTGTCGGGCAATAGCAGACACCGACAACCCTTGCTTTTCTAACACCACAATTTGTCCTCGCTCTACCTCCGTCAATTCGCGTGTTTTCGGCATTACTTTTTACTGTATACTATCGTATTTCACAAACAAAATCACAGACACAATATCTTCACTCTAACTAGCTCAACCTTACTCTTACAAATTTTAAGAAAGACTGAAGAAATATTCAGAAATTACAATTTTACGTCTATTTTCTAACTTACTCAGAATAGCCTACAATAAACCATTAAACCCTCATTACCAGGTACCTAGTTAAGTCCGTCATCGACCCTGCTTCTTAGAAATACAATAATATTCGTGTAACACGTTCAAAACGAGAGTGGCGAATACATATGGCCACAGCTGTATGTATGATGTTATTCATTGTTCATAATTTCTGTTTTAATAAACATACATATTTTCTTTTATGCAATTTCTTTATAAATAAAATAAGGCTCGCCAATGTAAACTTTCAGTAATGTTGGCTGATATCGTTCATATAATCGAGGGTCTACTGTATTTAAAAAAAAATAGATATAATTAAGAATTACATTAAATTCTTTTTCATTTTTCAAACTCCTATAAATCTCTCTAAAATCTTCTACATCATTACAGAATCTAAGATTCAAGAAAAAACAAAGGAACCAGAAAATCCACCACAGCAAACCAAAGACCCTGAGATCAAAAAGCCACAGGTAACAGCAGAGAGGATCGAGATTGAAATTCAAAAGACTGAACCTCAACAAGCCAAGGATACCAATAAAACCGTAGTCCCGGCGCAACCTTCTACCAGTCAAGAACCCGGTAATACCCCTAGAAAGACCGTGGTGCAAGAAATTTTAACCATAGTCGAAAAGAAAGTGGAACCCGCAAAAGCAGCGTTTAGAAAATCTTCCAGTTTGGATGATGATTACGGCGACTACGATTGCAAGACTTTGAAACCTCAAAAATTAGAGTGGGAATGTAGGATGTGCACCTTACTAAATCCACCCACTAGCAACGTATGTGTCGTTTGCGCTACCGTTCGTCAGAAAGAACAAGCGACACCATCGAAGGCTGTGAAAAGGAAAGCTCCACAGCCTTCCAAAAGGAAAGCTCCCGAAGCCAAAGCTTTACACCTCCAATTACTAGATCTGGATAACGGAGATTTAGTCGCCAATACGGAGGCGTTCGAATGCATGGTGTGCCTGATGGAGATAGGAACCGGTGACGGAGTTACGCTTAGGGAATGCCTACATCAATTCTGCAAACAATGTCTAGCCTATACGATCGAGTTCACTGACGATGCCGAGATCAAATGCCCTTACAGGGACGACCAGTATTCTTGCGATATAGCCCTGCAAGATCGTGAGGTTAAGGCGCTTGTAGCTCCAAATATCTACGACCAGTATCTGGCCAGATCTGTGACGCAAGTCGAGAACAAGATCGAGAAGTCTTTCCATTGCAAAACGCCCGATTGCAAAGGATGGTGTATATTCGAGGATAACGTGAACGAATTTAGATGTCCGGTGTGTTTGAAGTTGAATTGTTTGACGTGCCAGGTGAGTTTTTCGGTAGAATTAAGGAAACTTTTAAAAAGAAATATTGCAAAATTGTAAAAATCTCATTTCTGACGATTATAGTCTTTCCACCATCAAAATCAACCACTTTTAAGAAAGAAAAGAAAATATAATTAACAAAGTACTACAATATATTTATTGACAAGATCAATCATTTGGCGAATTGCTTAAAAAATATAAATAACAAGATTGACAGAAGTTAATTCGACATTGACGGACGCTTTTGCTTGAAATGTCAAGTTAATGCCAACCTAAGAAATCTGAAATTTCAAAATCCAAAATGCAGTATAGCCTTCTTTTATTATCTTATATGGATTCACATGTATCTTTTTTGAAAAGTTATATATCAATAGAGATAAAAGAAACTTAAATTTGTTTGGTATACATTTTATTTAAAGATAATTAGTTCATTATAAGTATCTGTTGTGTATTACTTCAATAAATGTACACAGTTACACTGATGTGTGGTATGTCTTTATTTCTCGTATTATTTACAGTACAAGTATATGCACGTTATTTTGATATACGTTTATCTACATATATACTACTGGGTGATTTTAAATGTTTGAGGACAGTTTAAATTTCGCGCCTTGCTAAATTTTTGTCACGTTGGCGATTTGGTTTTGAATTCGTAACCAGTAGCGTAGCAAATAGATTTTGGATGGGTGATAAAATATTGACAACAGATCTTCAAAAAATCAATTTCATATATATAATATAAAATACTTACTTAATTTATTTGTGTGGTCGCATTGTATTGTGATTATATATGCCGTCGCGTTAATAATACGCATTTGAACTTATCGTGCCCCTAGTATATCCCTGCTAATTTCAGAGGCGCCGTAAGACGACACATTTAAAATACTCTAACAGTATCAATAACTTATACAGGAACATTTTCAAAATGTCATATATGTTACATAGGAACTACCAACTTATTATTTGAAATATTGAACTGACTCTTGTATTAGAATCTAGCAACCTCCATAAGAACAAAACCTTGAAGCCTGGGTGAAACAGACTATACTTGTTCTTCTTCTTCTTCTTTCGCTTTTTCCTAGACTGCAAATAGTCGATGAGGACTACACCTTGGGAATCGCAAAAAATGGTTACCATGGCCTTTCCGGCCGATGGGACGGCCCTTGCTTTCTTCGGAGCCGATTCGCCCGGAGAAGTCCACTGCTTCGACTGTTCCTTAGTTTCCGGTATGTAGTGGTGGAAAATGTTGTAGTACATCCGCCATGAACCTCTAGCAAAATATTTCGAATTTCCGTGGTCGTTTTCCCAGCCATCCAGAAGTGTTTTATCACTGCACGAAATTCGATTTTATCCATTTTTTCGAAACCGCCTGACTTGCTACACAAAACATCCTTAAACAACAACTATTGACAGTAGAGGTCTGAAATTTTGACAGTTGCCATAAAAGAGGTTGCCCTTTCCGACCAATGAATCCGCTTCAACCTTTGTGCGCCATCTCTTGCCGATTCCGGAAACATTTCAGGTCGCCCTCGTAAACATATACCTTAAATTTTTAATATAATACTTATCGGCTTATTTCGTTTCTTAACTATAATTTTTTTTTTGCATGACGACATAAGGCTATCCATACTGGCATGAACTGCAAGCAGTACCAAGAAAAAATGAACGCAGAATCGGACGTGGACGAAAACGCGAAGAGGACCAGGGAAATGCTGGAAGAAATGGTAAATAAAGGCGAGGCGCTCACATGCCCCGTCTGCCAAGTGATTCTAATGAAGAAATGGGGCTGTGATTGGATACGTTGTTCAATGTGCAAGACGGAGATCTGCTGGGTGACGAGAGGTCCCAGATGGGGACCAGCCGGAAAAGGGGACACTTCCGGTGGTTGTAAATGCGGCGTGAACGGTGTTAAATGCCACGCGCAGTGTAATTATTGCCATTAGCGCGCGAAAATCCGATTTTTTTTACCTTCAAAACGTAATATTAGCTTAAATTAGTGCAGGATATTAATTAAGTATATAAAACGTGTGTGACAATTGTGAGATGCTAATTCTAATCAATACGAAGTCTAAATGGTGTTCTTCTTTTAACCCTTTACGATATGAAACGAATGATAACATTTTAATCTACTTTGCGATGTGTTCAACGTTGATACCGTTTTTATTTCTAGTCTAAACTAGTCTCTAGATATTACGTGAAAGATGTTTGTAATCAAACGCAATAGAATCTTTGTATGGAGTGCTTATGTAATTATGAATAAATTATTTGCATAAATAAATTCGATTGATTTCTATTTCGTTCTAAGTTCGTACTCAATTTTCAAATTTCGCGATTATTTTGTATTCATTGGGCAATGGTCACTCTTAAGGAAATATAATTAATATTGGATAAAACATACAAAAACTGACTTGGAAATATGGTTTTTTCTCTCAAATTATTTCTATTTATTTAATATTTTGCTTCCCAAAATAGTATTTCTCAAGCATTTAAAGTAAATTCAAAAAATTTGAATTTCCAGATTCTTCTGCCAAATCATTATATAAAGGAGAGAACTCCTGATTACTAACAGTTCCACGTTCAGCGCCATCTGTGCGGCTTGGAAGAAACTAACAAGAGAGCATTAGTAGATAAATATTAAAATTAAATCGAATAATGTTTGAAGAACAAAGAGTACATAATATAGCAAAATTTTATGTTAATATTAAATAAAATTTTGCAATATAACGCACAATTGCGTATGAAAATTCTAATAAGCCTAAAACCAATTCCAGGTTAAGCGAAATTTTGACGAATTCTCAAAAATTCTCTTACGTTTTCTTGTGAAAAATCGAAGTCATCTGAAATACGTGAAAATGCGTATGCAACTGAAGATTTTGATGACTAGATTGTAGGAAAATTATCTATCATGGTGAAATACCTAATATTTCAAAATTAGAGAAGGATTTAGCAATAGTCATTACACTTTTGACATGTTTTCAAATCTTTAGAAACGAATTCCGTCCAGATTTGTTCTCTCGTGTCAATGTTGGTTTTAGAATCGTATTCTGTGTGATTGTAAATATCATTCGGTGAGTCTTGAACCAAATCTAGGGTGAGAGAAAACCCCGATAAAACAGTTACTACATTTGCACATTTTCGTCTTGATGATCCGCGAATTCCGTTTAGCCTCTGATGAATCATTTTTAACGAACTCTTTAAAGTGAATCTATACTGACATCTGATATCTTGGAAGAAACTAAAAGGTATAGGTGATATGTAATAAGATTGTACCACCGTAGCAATACAAAATTTCTACATTACCGACACTTTCGATGCCGGTTTTTCTAATATTGTTGTATAGGTTATAAGGATTATTCGTATAGTTTACGTTCTTGTTTTTCTTGGTAGAATATCTTCAAACAACCGATCCAAAATGGTACGTATACTATTGTTACGTTATTAATTTCGCCATTAATAACATTTTACCTTGTTAGACGATCGGAAAGAACAATAAGATGATCCAGCACATCAACTACAGGGTGAGAATTACTCTGCAAGATTCTCGCACCTTTATCGGCACTTTTAAAGCGTTCGACAAGCACATGAATATGATACTGGGAGACTGCGAGGAATTCAGAAAGATTAAACCTAAAAACTCGAAGGTCGAGAGGGAAGAGAAAAGAGTTCTCGGTTTTGTCCTACTTCGAGGAGAAAGTATAGTTTCCCTAACCGTAGAAGGACCTCCGCCACCAGAGGAAGGTCTACCGAGAGTGCCGATACCGGGAGCCGCTCCGGGACCCGGGATTGGTAGAGCTGCCGGCCGTGGTATGCCAGCTGGTATCGGAGGTGTTCCAGTCGGCCTACAAGGTCCTGTTCGTGGAATTGGAGGTACGATTACTAATTATGATATAGAGATTTGTGCACTTCACTTTTGCTTATAGGTCCGTCTCAACAAGTAATGACACCTGGTGGACGAGGACAAGTATCTGCACCACCGCAGATGAATCAAGGACCTCCGAGAATGGGTGGTCCACCACCAGGTATGATGGGACCTCCTCCGGGGATGATGGGCATGCCACCTGGAATGGGCATCGGGCGTGGTGGACCGCCACCTCCTATGGGAATGCGTGGACCTCCACCTGGTATGATGAGAGGCGGTCCACCTGGACCTCCACGGCCTCCATATTAAGTAAAATTTTATTTAACGATATTAAATAGTTACGACATAAGTATAATAAATATTTTCATAATCATAGTATTTTAAAAATTTTTGTTAAAGTAGAATCTTTTTTGTAAACAATAGAATCTAATTTCATATGGAACTTCAAAATAATAAAGAATTTAATTTTAATTACTGTGTAATTTATGAACAAAATCCATAAATGTATTTTCGAATGGTCAAGTTACATTGTTAATTGATAATTATGACTTTTAAAAATAAAGAGATTTTGGTATGTCCTATGATTCTTTCTATTTGTTGATTTGTTTTCAAAAGAAGTTCTTTGGAATATTCCATATATTGGAGTAATTTATGGTTGTAAATAAACTTAAATTTAACAAACATAGATTATACGTGCATTATATTAATAAATTTTTGCTTTTCGTTTCATTTTAAAACTCGTTTTTCTTATCTTCAAATAAAGATGTAATTGGTCAAGGTCGAAACAATGTCACAGTGACGTTATTAGTTGAAAGTAAAAGTCTCCATAGTATGTTTGTTTCACTTTGTTTATCTATTTCTTTAAATCATATTTATATCGCCAATAAATTTATATTTCCATAATTATGTCAAATTTTGATTTGATATAACTGCTGTATCGTAATATATGCTGCGTATATTTCAAAAATAGAAACAAAATTTCTGAAGAAACTAAAGTAACGGTTATTTCTTATTGATTGATAGCAAGGCGAAATTATACCGCACAACATTCCGGTATAAATTGTTGAAGATTTTGGCATCCTTTGGTAATGTTCTTTTTGCTAGTGTGCAGTTGTACAGTTTCTTTTAGTATTTACTGTACATTTAATAGAAAATATCCGTCGAATTTGTATATGATTTAAATAAATATTTGTAAAAAGAAGATTACAGTAACTCTAAAAAGATTATTTAAATTTAAAGCAGAATATGTATTAGGGTTACACGTGCGACGTTAAATTAGAGAAATCGGTATTAACGACTTTTACAATGTCGCTCTGCTCTGTAAGATGGCACTAGTAGCGCGGATTGTCAAAATCGGATCGGTGACAAAAATTTAAGCTGAAACTCCTTTTTTCTTTTTCTAATTAAGAAATAATTATATCGTTAACATTACAAAAATAATCGGTTTTAGAGATAGCCGAATATCGCTGCAAAAGACACACAATGTGTTTAGTGACATTTGCTCTGAAAAATTCCGTTTCAAGACAAGGAATTTGAACGCGGAGTTTGTCAGTAACGTTTAAATATGTGTTTTATTGTGTAATTTACTTTCCGATAACAGCGAGGCATTGGTAAGTATACCCTATTTACAAATAAATTTTCATCTTCATAAAATACACCTGATGTAGGGATTTAATTAAGATTTGTTTTTACGGAAGGATAAATAAATATTTCCCGTTTCCTATTTTAATATAATTTTATTAAATTAAAATTTGGCGGTTGTAAAATGAAATATAATCAAGAAACTTCATCTAGAAACAGTTGATAATGGTTTAAATGAAAAAATTTCGCACATGTCAAAAAATATTTATCATTAAATAGTTTAAAAAAGTATAAACGCTTTTATCGAAAATATTTTCGTTTGATGTACTCTTATATACAGTGTGACCAACAAAATTCTTCTTTAAATTTAGGACACTTTCTATAAACTTCTCTTTTATGACTTTATTGCCGCCATTGGCGTACTGGTGTTTTGTGGAATAGGTTGCGTATTATTTTAAAATCCTAAATTCCTTTAATAAAGAAAACTTTAACGTTTTTGTATCGTTCTGCTACTAAAATACAATCAGTAGTGCTTTTACTACATGCTCACTGCTGAAAATTTAGATAAACTGTTCCTAGCGATCCAAGAAACAAAGAAAGAAAAGTGCAAATAATTTACGAAAAAATGGCTTCTATAAAGTGTTGCTCTGTAATATTCAAGCCAAGGTTAAATGTACTTGTTAGTGGTGTTCTTTTACTTAACTCATACATACCAAAAAAACCTTATTATACGTCACCTGTTATATGATAAGGTCTTTCAGGTAGGTTAAACGTTCTTTCTTCTTATATCAGTGTTGGTAACTTAACGCTCTACACTCGGTTATTTCAAATTTGAACAGTTGAAATTAATATGAATTGTTTAAAACCTTGGATCTAAGTGGGTTGCATACAATTTCCTCTTAATTATGCCAGTATATCTTAAAATGTCCATTTTCTACTTCAACGAACACCTAATAAATGAAAAATTTTCCAATACATAAGTACTCCACTGGAGAAACCTAAACAGTTGTAAACTTGATCAACTCCACCACTAATTTGTCAGGTGTACCAAATACAATCCATTAGATTTCCATGGCAATGTATTTGAAATCTTACTTAACAAAAGCTGCTCGAACAGGGATTGAATTTTAAATAAAAAGCAATTGTTTCATTGTATATTTATTTTTATTTTCATTTTGCTCATCATATATTCTTCGTACATACATTGATTAATGAGGAATACAATAAGTTATTGCCATTAACGAAAACGGCTCAGACTTAGAAATACAGTACAATAATCATTTTTTTATTCAATCTTTTACATTTATAAAAACAGTAAAAATGACACGGTAAAAGTAAAATTAATATTTGTTTTCAAGAAAATAAAGCAGATTTAAAATAATAGGTAGGAAAACATTTCTCTTTTACACAAATCATCACCAGAAGTATAAATAATAAAATTAATTAAATAATAACAGACGGTTCGTATATAAAATAAAGTTTATATTATAGCCTATTACGATTTCTCATCTAGGGATATTTCTTTAAGTTTCTTAACTATTTGGTTCATGAAATGGAGTGAAGTTAGATGTGTAGGAAAGATGCAAGATTGATAGGGAGTAAGGGGGAACGAGAGGGGGGAACTAAGGGTTGAAAGAGGGGATAACATGTGTAAGTGATGATCAATTAATTGTTCTCTTAGTAACAAATACAATTTACGAGCACGACATTAATTTAAATATATAGTACTTTAATGGATAATGAGGTCATCTACGGTATAGTGTTGTGCATTCTGCACGTTGCATCCAGCTACGCATCGTTGATATTATGTCGACGAAAGCTCCACCTTTTTTTTTCCTTTAAACTTATATATAGGTAAATAGTAGGTAAATAGGCACGAGGCAGTGGATTTAAAAGGTTTAGCTTCAATGCGAAAAATATATAATTATGTATATGTATATAATATTTTAAGAAGGTATTGCATTCGTATTAATTTAAAAGGACTAACGCTACGTCTTGTTGCACGTTGTTTGTTTTTTCTTCATTTGTTTGTTTCATTATGTATTTTGCTTGTATAGGTAAATTGCTGATAACTTCGCATAATTATTAAACCTTTCTTAGGCACTGCATGAGGTAATCATTGAAAAATTACATTAATAATAATTAATTATACGAGGGCTGATCATCATGCTCAACCCCTCAGCTACTTCTAATTGGCATTTAGTTAACTGACGTTTGTAATTATGAAGACGAATTTTAATCTAGAAGGCTGTTGAGATGTTAGAGCACCGATGGACCAAGTTCATTAGTGTACAGGGAGGCCATGTCGAAAAATAAAAAATATAATGCGATTGTAGTTTTACTGTAGGGGGGTCAGGGATACAGGATGGTGATCCACCCTCGTAGTTACAATAGTAATTATAATAAAAGTTATAATTATATTAATATTTCAATAATAATAATAATTAGAAACTAGTAATAAATTTCCTACACTACCAGTCTTATCACAGAAACAAAATTGAAATTACTAAGAATTGAATCTCGAATAAAGCAATTGAAACGGAAGAAACCGAAAAATTGCTTCTTCGCCAGCTTCTATTTACGAAAAATATTGTTTATATGCGCATCTCGTACTTATACTGTATGCTTTACCTTGGGAAAATATACGTTTGTATTAATTCATGGTTAAAAAAAAAAACATAACGAACTTTTTAAATTTCCCGCCATCACAATTAATCAAAATACGCGCGAAATTTAAAAATCATTCATTTTTTCTTACTCGTATTATTTGAAATTTGATTGCAAATCAAAGCGATGATCATATAAACAAGCTGTCCCTTACAATTTATTTCACTAAAATATATATGAGGTTACGTTTTTTTATCACGCGCACAAATACCAACGGGGGGAAATATAAGATTGCATCATGAACACTAAAAAAAACAGTTCACTCTCGCGCGTTTTATTGCATAGAAATTTATATCGGGATCTTCGACGTTCTACGTCACTACGAAGCCCTAGCGTATCTTATAACGGAATTATATCTAACCGGGGATAAGTCTTTGACGGATTCCATAGATTTGGCAATCATTTTCGAGCGTTTTCGCGGAGGTAGACTGAGTTCCGGATCAGGTGATACTGAAGGCGCCGGCGATACAGGGTTCGAACTTGGCGGCGTCAGCATAGGCTCGTCTTCGGACGGTAGATCGCCCAGGGCGGCTTCCACTTGCCGCAGAGCATCTCCCGTATTCAAGGGGTGAGATTCGTACGAAGGAAAGTAGGCTGTGTGTCGGAGATTGACGATGTTTTGCGGTCGTGAGATCAGATTCACCACCTCGTCGACATCAGGCGATTGATGGAGATGGTGGTCGTGGTAGACGCGTTCAGTGACCGTCGCTGCGGCTGCCGCGAGTAATTCAACACCGCTCTGGGGATTCGGCTGCCTCAAATAGGGCAACGGTGTTACCCTATCGCGTATTATACAATAGATCCCAGACGATTCATAGCTCATTGGCTCCTGATGAATCGGGGAGTCTTTGTTCTCTTTGTCGCTGCTGGAGGAGGAGCATGAGGACTCGCTTTGCGTCGAAGAAGACGGCGGCGATATAGGAGGGGCGTTTTCCGAATGACTCTTTATATGAGCCTCCATGGACTTCTTCGAATTAAAAGTATCATTGCAAATGGTGCACTTATACACCTTCTCGCCGTAGTGAGCTACCTGATGTAGTTTTAGGACGTGATTGTAGCCGAAGGATTTCCCGCAAATCTCACAGGAATACGGCTTCTCCCCGGTATGCGTCCTCGAGTGTACCTTCAGTTGTTTGCTGCACGTAAATCCCTTCTGGCACACCGTACATACGTAAGGTTTCTCCCCGGTATGCGTCCTCATATGGATCACCAGCTGTCCGGATTGGATGAATGTTTTAAAGCAAATCGCGCACTTATGAGGCCTTTCCCCGGTATGGATCCTCATATGCCTGTGCAGTTTTCCCGAATGTTCGAAGGCGCGCGAGCAAACGTCGCATTTGTACGGCCTTTCCTTCGTGTGGATCCTCCTGTGAACGCTGAGGTTCTCCTTCACGCTGAAACTCTTGTTGCAGAACTCGCACCGGAACGGTTTCTCGCCGGTGTGCGTTCTGAAATGTCTCGTCAATCTCGCCGGCACGGCGAACGTTTTCGAACAGACGTTGCACTTATACGGGTCGTCGGATTCTTTCGAATGGGTCTTCGCGTGGACTTGGTACGCGGATTTCGAGGTGAACATCTTATTGCACTGTTCGCATTGGATGCCGCCGCCGTTGCCGTTGATCGGATTCGCGTTGATTTGGAGATCGGCCGGTGGCGGCGCTGTGTTGGAGAAGCCACCGATTGGTAGGTCGGGACTGCAGACTACGCGCTTGATGGCGTGACGGGCCTCTTCCGACGTTTGCACCGGACCCATGGGCATGCTGTTCTCGCTGTAGTAGCCTACCATGTCTGGAACTTTAGGCCAGAGGTCGTCTGAAACGAAAGAAAAAAAAGGAGCAATTAGAAATGATAAGATTTCAACCAGAAAAAAGTTTAAACTTATATACAGTGGCTTCTAATAAAATAGTTTTTGGCAAACTTCATCGTCCTATACCAATCGAATTTAGCGGTCCAATTTCGAATTTACTCCAAAATCTGTCGTAATTTTCGAGAAATATACACTCGCGGACACGGTAATAGGAACAATAAAAAGAGGGGTATATGATGCACTTATATACTTTGCAGTTGGCTCCACTGGTTATCAAGGAAATCACATGTACATAGAAATAGTGGAGTAAACGCGGCCACGTTAATAAGGACTGTAGTGAGTTATGGGTGCAATAACATTTTGTTTTCTCCAGAAATTCATACAATTATTACAAGTAAACACCAATAATATGAATGTATTTGTATTAATTGTACTTGTACAATTAAATATGAGGAAAAGTAAACATTGCTCCTCTGATTAACGCAAAATGACAATTTAAACAACAGAATCGAAATATCCATGGCATATAGCAATGCGCATGTCTTTTAAACGACATAATACAATTGAAACTGTTTCTTTACCGATATATCACAGGAAAACGGCTGAGCAGGTGGACAGAAGAACAATAAGGTGGGCAAAATCTAATCCATTAATGACAGCTGTCGAGTTTGCATGGACGAAAGGCAAGGCGAAAACCGCTAGCTTTCAAGCGTAATCGATTACATCGAATACAGTTTGAACAAGAGCAAAACAGCAATGGAAATTTGTACTTTTCAGTGATGAAAGTAAATTTAACAGAATCGGATGGTCGACGATGTGTGCGGAGATTGAGAGATGCACATTTACAGTCGTAAAAGGAGCTGGTGGCAACGTGAAGGTTTGGGGGTGGATGTCGTGGCGGGGTGTTGGTCGTCTCATTAACGGTATAATGGACCAGCATGTTTACAAAAATATTATGGAGAACATCATGCTTCCTTGTGCGGAAGAACGTTTACCGAAAATTTGGAAGTATGTTCAAGACAATTACTCTAACCATACTTTTAAGTTGGTAAAAAAAAGTGCCTACTGAATGACCATCCACTACCCCCGACATAAACCGGATAGAGCATTTGTGAAGTGACGTGAAACTTGGTTTGCGAGATAAAAAGGTTTCTAATTTGAATAAACTTTTTACTCTGGTGTAGAACGTATGGGAAAATATTTCTCTAGCACGTTGTCAAGTCTATGATATCCTACAAAATACTAATTACTTTTATTTTACTTTTAATCCAAAAGTAGTAAGAATTGTAGTGAACTTATTTATATGGCCGTATGCATTTAAATTTTTTTTTATTTATAACGTATGAAAATTTTTAAAAATGTTGCAATGTATGGTTTACATTGCAACATTTTTAAAAGTCTACTTTATGTACTACTGCTGTACAACCATGTTATTTCAAATTTTATAAAAATAATGTAATATAAATTTTAGTTTTTCCATAAAAAGCATATTTTCTATTTACTACGCACTGTTCCTATTATAGTGTCCGCGACTGTACACATGTAGCATTAAATATTTCAGATGTTTTCTACGCGTGGTTAAAATGTACATTGCTGGTACTTATTTTATTAACTTAAATGTAATACATTCTTATCTTTCAAATTTTTTTCATTCAAATCGTGTTAATATAACACCTTTAAAAATGTGTACTTTTAGGAAGGCGATTTTGTTTGATTTTCTGAAGAACCTTGGTAAAACACAGAAATATTATGAACAAATGAATATCTTTTGCTATTCAGAGTTCAACAAACTAAAATATAGAAATCTATATAAACATTCCATTTACATACATTACCGTTCATAAGTTGGGAAACATGGTGAAAAACCTTTAAAATAATATAACTGATAGGCATATCGTGTATATACACTACCGCTCAAAAGTGTTTAAGGCACCCCTGTTTTCATGGATTATTCATATAGTATTATGTTTACCAAAAAAAAACATTATAATAAAATGAAATACGTATTTAAAATGTAGTTCAGTAAGATAAACACCCATCATATCGCATAAGGTTTACTATCATTTACCTGCACTTGGTCGGATTATCATAAACTGTTTATTGCGGTGCAATTACAATAACAATCCCTCTGAATTTACTGGGTAAATTTAGTCATCTGTTAGATTGTAGGTAATAATGTTTAAATTACCTTCCTAGAAGATTATAGTGAAATCTGTAACCTATGGTCAGTTGCAGTGTGGTACTGGTTATTTTATTCACGTAATGAGCGAAATATCGTGTGACAATTTTTTAAAATGCCTCCGCGAAGAGAAATTAGTACGGAAACACGTACGCTTATAATAGCTTACCATAAAAGTGGCATAAGTAATCGACAAATTGCCAAAAAAATGAAAATACACCACGCTACGGTTGACTATAACGTAAAAAATATCGGAAAACTGGCAGTTTTCTTAATAAAAGACGGAGTGGAAGGCCAAAAGCGACAACATCTGCAGATGATCGCAGAATAGTGGTTATCAGCAAGTTAAATAGACGCAAAACAGCCCCGGAAATCACCGCAGAATTAAATGTTGGTCGCCAAAAACTAGTCAGTGTTTCTACAGTCAAACGTCGCCTACAGAAAGCCGGGCTCCATGGACCTATTGCGATAAAAAACCAATTACTACGCACACAAAACAAGCAAAAGCGACTTAAATGGGCTCGTGAGTGGAACAACGTCCTATGGGCGGATGAGTACAAATTTGAAGAAACCAAAATTTCGGAACCCGAAGACGCATATTCGTAAGAAGATCCGTGGGTGAACGTGCCAGAGAAGAGTGTATTGCTGTTACCGTGAAGCATGGTGGAGGTTCTATCATCATTTGGGGCTGTTTTGCTGGCACTAGTGTAGGGGACATTGTGAAAATTGACGGTATATTAAAAGAAACGAAGGCTACCGCGAAATTTTGAAGAACCACGCAATACCTTCCGGAATTCGACTTTTGGGTCAAAATTTTATCTTCCAGCAAGATAATGACCCAAAACATTCCTCTAAATTATGTAAAGACTGTTTACGCCATTTAGAAGAGGAAGAAACTCTCAAAATTATGGAATGGCCTCCCCAGAGCCCCGACTTGAATCCAATCGAGTTACTACGGGGAAGACCTAGATCGGGAAGTACGGAAATCGGCTCCGACATCAGCTACTGACGTGTGGAACAAATTGCAATCGAGTTGGACCTCAATAACACAAGAAACTCTGGCAAAACTTATTGCTAGAATGCCTCACATAGATGAAAGCAAAATTTAAATTAAACGTTTTAATTTCCACATTTATTTAATATATTTTTATTCATGTACGTGTATCTGTACATAAAAAATAAATATTATTAACATTTTTGCAGTCAGTGAGAGTGCCTAAACACTTTTGAGCGGTAGTGTATATATACATATGTATAGAGGGTGCTTCAGAAAGTATAGCCAAAACTTTATTGTTTGCTACAGAATCATACAAGATACGAAAAAACATTCATAGATTCCACGTTTTATTTTCAAACTTCGCAATTAAAGAGGATTTTTTTAAGTAAATTACGTAGTAAAACAACAATTAATTTAGGATTTAGATTTACTCTTAAAAAAGAAAAATTCAAAAAAAAAGATAAAAACAAGTTTCCTGTAACTATTCCTATTAGTATCGGACTTACATACACAAACTTAGAAGCGAAAGAAAGTTCTGTATAACTAGAAACAATCTTTCAAAATACTCAGCATTTTATTGTCTAAAGTATTTTTGTTTATGTTCTTAAAAGATCGATATTATTGTTTCTACTAAAGCAATTTGAAATTAACTTAAGTCTCACTAAAAATTATTGGCATAACGAAGAAGACAATAATTAATTTCAATTATTTGTGCATTAACTTAAAAATTCATAATATTTAAAATAATTCAGGGGTTAAAAGATCACATCATCAGACATTACAGTAACAAAAGGAGTATAAAGCGTGACGAAGAATAACATAAAAATAAATATAACGTCATATCACTTAACAATTAATAATAACAAAGAAAAAAGAAATTATATAATTGTTAGGATTATATTGGTTCCAAATTTAATGAATATCCAAAAAACGAATGCTCGAGAAATTAGAAAAAATCAAACAAGTGATTACTAACTGAAGTGTGAACGCCCTCTTTTTAAATTTTGCGATAAAATAATTATTTAATTTCTAATATTTTTGTAACTATACATAAAATGTACCTAATTATTTTAAATAATTTTATAAAAATCACCACTGCCTACTTTTTTTTGAGCTACGAATACTAAAATTTTTTTAATAAAATTTGAATTATAATAAACGCACCACTTGGCTCACTCTTACACCTCATCAACAGATTCTTAATAAAAGTCTCCTGAACCTCGTCAATCTTGATTTCGATCGACATCGCACCCCAAAAAAAAATCAAAAAAAAAAAAAAATAACCCACAAATTCGAAGTCAATTCCACTCCAAAACAAAACAAAAAAAAAACAAAGAAAAAAAAAATCGAAAAACTACCACTTCGCACTAGAAACGCGAAAATCTCGAAAAATTCCAACTGGCGTAGCACGCGGCACCTCGGCGACTCGGACGATGTGAATCCCCGAAAATGCAATTGGACAATGCAGTGCCGCCGAAACGCTGAAGAGCGTGGACAAGTGCCGGGTTGCGTTCCGGACCGTTTTCGGCTCCGCCCACTGCGTGTGTGCGTCTTGTTTTGTGTGTAGCGGCGGCGTCACAGGGAGGGGAGTACGGGGGGGAAAGGAAATCTTAGGTCGGTTTTTGACCTCTGCAATACGCAACGAAAACACCAATACGTATAGTCGGCGTGGAAAATATGAGAGACCCATCCTATAGGTGAGACTATTAAACTGGACGTGGGGGACCTTATTAACGCTTCGATGAGAATTTCTGGAGTAATTAGGTATGAGTTGTATAGAGAAGGAAACCATGCTGTATATGGACTTTTTGAAGGAGTCTAGGGAAGAATTCTTTCTACAAAGTTTTCGATTCAATTTTCTCTAATGTTTATTTCTTTTGCACTTCCATTGCGTGCAGAGACTATCTTTCTTTTATACACAGAAGAACCTCAATTCACGACTGCGTTTATTATATGTATTTTAGTAAAGAGTAGCATTCACAATGTTTGTTTTGAGAATTTTGGTGTGTCTTCCTATTCCAAAAACATGCCCTTCAGCTTTTCCAATTTTCTGGTATAACTCCCTCTGTCCATTTATCCGGACTTTTCTACAATTACCCTACTACACATATCAATCAGGTTTGAATGAGTTAATGTGAGATCGAAGGTTTTCTGAGCAAGAAATCTACTGTTGACGCAATCAATCCTGCACTTATAACCAGTTGAATGGCGCAGCGTCGTGGGAATCTTTTTTTTTTTATTTATCTAGGGCTTTCGATACTGTAAACTACTCCCTTTTGCTAGACTTAATCATATGATTTGTTAGTTAGAGAAGTTGCATACAATATTTTTTTCTTGCTAGTATTTTCTCTTTGTATACTGATTTTGTCTTCTTGCAAACTTTCTTCTGTTTTGGTTATCAAAATCAATTTGTTGCAGTGTCACATTCCTTTTCCATTTGTTTATTTTCAGATATCTGTATCCTTTTTCTGTAAACTATGATTGTATCACTTATGACTGCGAAGAACAGCAGTGGATTTAATACGCATGCCTGATTGTGTATCCCTGTGTCTAGTTTTTGTTGTTCTTGAAAGCTGAAAGCTTTAATCCAAGTCTACAAAAAAGAAATGGATTTCCTCTCATTTCCATAGTTAGCCTTGTCCTGTTTGCATCTGAATTGAATTGAATTCGATAAGTAAGGAGATAGTTGTAAGATATTTTTTTATCGTACAATGGCTACGTAGGTTCTTTAAATATCAAGCAAAACCAATTCTTATAATATCACAACATTTTCTTTATTAGGATCACTAACACACGGGCTGAAAAGTCCCGGGCCTAACGTATAGATGACGCTAGTTTTATTGCAGCCACCTTTCTCTCAGTTAGTACCAACCTTCAAATGACAGCTGTTAAAATTTCATGATATTCTATTCATTAGTTTGTGAGTTATTGTGCTAAAAGTCACGCTACTTTTGTTATTTTCAAAAAACAATGGATCAAAAACAATTTCGTGTTTTAATTTTACACTGCTTCTTGATGGGAAAAAATACCGTTCAAGCGAAGCAATGGCTTGAAAAGTGTTATGGGGACTCTGCTCCATCAGAAACAACAATAAAACGTTAGTTTGCCGACTTGCAACGTGGTCGTAGACACACCGATGACGCAGAACGCAGTGGACGTGCAAATGAGGCGGTAACACCAGAAAACATAAAAAAACTCCACAAAATCGTTTCGAATGATCGAAAACTGAAGTTGAGTGAGTTAGCTGACATCGTAAAGATATCAAAAGAACGTATTGGCTTTATATTGCATGAGCATTTGACTATGAGAAAGCTCTGTTCAAAGTGGGTGCCGCGTTTGCTCACTGTTGACCAAAAACAAGAACGTGTTGATGATTCTGAGCAGTGTTTGGCCATGTTTAACCGTAACAAACCGGAATGTTTGCGTCGATATGTGACAATGGATGAAACATGGATCCATCACTTCACTCCGGAATCAAAACGATCGTCATCTGAGTGGACAGCAACTGGTGAACCTCGTCCAAAGCGCCCGAAAGCGCAACAATCGGCTGGAAAGGTTATGGCCTCGGTATTTTGGGATGTGCATGGTGTAATATTCATCGACTATCTTGAGAGAGGGAATACCATCAACAGTAAATATTATATAGCGTTATTGGAGCGTTTGAAGGCCGAAATTGCAAAGAAACGACCGCATGTGGCAAGGAAAAAAATTTTGTGTCATCAAGACAACGCACCGTGTCACAAGTCAATCAAAGCAATGGCAAAACTACATGAATTGAACTTCGAATTGCTCCCATATCCACCGTATTCGCCAGATTTCGCTCCGAGCGACTACTGGCTGTTCGCAGACCTCAAAAAAATGCTCGCCGGTAAGAAATTTCGCACGAATGAAGAGGTTATCGCTGAAACTGAGGCCTATTTTGAGGCAAAAGATAAATCGTTCTACAAAAGTGGTATTGGAATGTTAGAGCGGCGCTGGAATGATTGCGTTGCTCATGATGGAGATTACGTTGATGAATAAAGCTAATTTTGAACCAAAAAAAAACGTGTTTTCTTTGTTAGGCCCGGGACTTTTCAGCCCATGTGTTAAGTTATTTAATAACTCTCCTTTTTACTGTGAACATGTTTATTAATAATCGCAAAGTGAATTTACTTCACATTTGTTACATAAATGCATCAAGAATTTAATATTTATTATACACAAGAAGTATTATTCCACGCAAAGTATTGCAGCTAAATTGTTTGATTTCAGTAAAGTTTTACTTCTTTAAGGGGATTTTCATAGTGTACAGGATGTCCCAAAATTACAAAACATCAGTGGCATTTTTTTTTAAATATAACATCCTGTATTATTCCATTTTCGGTTTCTAGGATAAACAATAAAAACAAGATGAGTTTTACTTGCCTAAAATCTAACAGTTGTTGAAATATTTTATATTCTATAGAAATGTATTTCCTTTTTTATATCAAATTGACATTAAAATCTACTAATTAATTCAGTTTTATGTTGCATTAGCAAAAAAATTACTAACATTTACATTACACAATTGCAAGTTTCAAAGAAGAACAATTTACGTAATTTAAGTAGAACATCCTGTATTATTTATCGGCAGTCGATAACATTCAAAATATTTAGTAAATAAATACAATAAAGTGCAGTAAAATTTATTTAACCTGCTGTTTGTTACAAATAATTGTAAAATGTCAAAAATACTATAGTTGGTTAAATAAATATTGACATTTGTTATAAAAACAGTCTGCATTTCGGAAATTTGTACTTTCCATGAAAGCACGAAGAGTTCTAGCTATAGGAGGCGGTAATAATATTTCACAAACAAATTCTACATCTGCTGTTGACGTAAAATACAGTGTGTCTCGTTTAAATTAAACGAGTTATTGATATTTGAAACTTACAATTATTTAGTCTTAATTTTTGAACACTTTGTATACGTTAGTAAATTTTTTGCAAGTGCAACGTAAAATTTAATCAATCAATAGATTCTAGAGTAACTTTGGTCCAAAAGAGAGAAAATTTTTTGATGAAATACGATATATTTCAACAACTGAAAAGATTGGATGAAGGAAACCTTAATGAAATTTAAATTTCGGTGTTTGGTTATAAAAAAATGCAACTTAGATATGTTTTGTAATTTTGGGACATCTTGTACACTATGAAAATGATTTCAAAATCTACCTCTAATAGGCTCTTATCCATTCCACGAATTAACACTATAATCTAAATTAAATAATAATGCAAATTTATAAAATTATGTCAGAAAATAACACCATTAAATTTTTTGGCTGGAGAAAGCTCATCTTGTTACAGAAAGATTATCTAATTTTCTACCTGCAATAACTACTGCATTTGTTTCTTTAATTTGTAGAATTAAAAACTTTTTGTGTTGCAAATGTTCAAAACCTAAATTTAGCTTTCGATAAGGAAAGAAAATATAATCTTATAAACATTCCAAATCAATCAAATTCTAATCTCCTCAAATACTCTATATTTACAGTTTCAATACACACTAGAAATTACTACAAACTAAAATATGTATACCCATGCAATATGTAAAGTATTACGCCGGTCGAAAAAAAAAAAAAGGAATTCGACTCGGTGGTTTTATCAATGATTTGATAAAGGTCGCAAGCAAAAAAAAAATGAAACGCTATAACAGCAGAATATACTCGTTTCAAATTACAAACGATAAGATATCCGGAGGTTGAATCGATAATCTCATTTCAATATTGACGTTGTGCATTATTCATGAGTGATATGAAAATAATTGAAAGTATTCGCGGATATATGGAGCAAATAAATCATAATTTATTTTCCTTTTTTTTTCCTTATTAAGCATTGTATTTTTATGCGATAAGTGCTTAACTTTAATGAACCGCAAAATAATAGGAAATAGTTTGTTGATATAGGACCTTAACTGTGTATATACTACTTGGTCGATTATAGAAAATAAATCCGCTTTCCACTTCTAAGAACGCAGTTTTGTACTAGCAAGAATCTTCGTCATAAATAATCATCTAAAAACTTAATTTTAGATGAGGCGCGCGCTGCACCAATTATTTCTATTCTATAATACTGGTATTGATTTTGTTTCTACTTACTCTATAAAAATTAGAACAGATTCATTACTTGGATTTCAAATATAATCCAATACGAAATATTTGACATATGACGTCATAGATATTTCAATTTTAAATAGAACGTTCTACATATTTCACAAGTTTTGAATCCGACATCCACAGTTGGATCTAAAAATATATCGCTTTAATATGCTAAAGGAATAGTAGCTCCGAAAATTGGGGTTATTTGAAAATTACCTGCAACGTAATCGCACGTAGTTGAGAGACATCCTGTATATAGACGGGAAGGCATTTTTTTTTAATGTTGGTCACAATCACATTCGACGGTTTAATCTTTGTTTAAATCATATCAAGATTGAAATTTTAAATTATGTTTTGGTATATGTAAACGTAATGATGCGAATAAGAGTCTGAGTTTAGTAAATATTAACAGTAAATGGTCAATGAGATGTCCTTAGATTTCAAGGCAAATCCTTATTTGTTGAGAAGGTGCCACAAATATTTTGAATTACTTCGGTAATTGTTGTATATTTTTTAAAAATATATTTTTTACGCTTCAAAAGAATGTGGGAGAAAATCTACCACCCTTCATATAATAGAGATTTCTTGCAACTGATCTATCAAAAATACGCCAACACCATAGCTAAAGACCAAAACGAAAGCAGGACCTGCTACCATTAAAACCAAAATTATTTCTGAACAATGTATTACAACACCTAATAAAAACTTTCTTAGTCTTCGTACGAGTTATTTAATATAACTTCGATTAAACTGTATATACGTGTTCTATAATACTTTGTTTCTGATTAAGAAGTGATCCAAATTTTCTGCGAAAGTATACTTTATAAAATTTAACGCAAGATCTAGCTATTCGGCTACAGAGATTTAATGGTCGAAGGTAGAGACTTGTACTACCTTAACTAAACGTACTGTATGAGTAAAATATCTTAAACAACTTCAACTTATGCTTAGGTACAATCAATAAGCCTCCAAATCTTAAATTAAGATTGCAAACATCAGTTCTGGAAGTTACTTTATTGTAGAGATAGAGGGAGCTATTAAAAAATTATTTTGTGACATAAGCAAGCAGCGTGACGTTAGCGGCGTTGTTGTATATTAAACTTTCTAAAGCTGAAGATCAGACAAGAGACACGAGCTCCGCGGTTTCTGAATACAAAAACTCTCTGCCAGTAACAGCCATACAATCATTTACTTCTGCAGCTATATCGCTAACCACTAAATCTCTCAAAAACAACCACAGAAGGCTGGGGGTTCTAAGAGTAATGAATGGTACTCAGGCTATGTAAGATTAGCTTGCTTGTAATGCGGTCACAGCTCTAGACTAGTCTTCATACAGTCCTGATCTAAAGTATAAGGCAAAAGGGAATAATCGACATCGATAAACTTTTTGAAGAAGTCGTCATAGGTTGGCATGCTTTTTCCACAAGAATGCAGTTCTTGTTGAATATATGAGTAGATGTGAGGTTGTGTTAAAAAATAAAGGATATCCCAATAAATATTGATACCAAAGTTACCTTTTTAGTATGTAGTAGTAGTAGTATGTCCAGCGTTACGAGGCAACAATTATGTTGCCAGGCGCCATCACATATACATCGTAAAGTTTGACATTATTTGACTATACGTACTGAAAACGTTTTGTCATACGGATGCTGCTTGCAGTCAAAAAATTGAATTAATTCGTGAGAATTTACGTGGATTACCTCAACAACAGTGCATCGATTAACTCACTTCAGCTTTTGGGGATGAAGCACCATCTAAAAACCACTGTATATCATTGGTTTAGTGAATTCAATTGTGGCCGTAATTCACTCAGGGACGAATTTAAAGAAGATCGTCCAAAATCGATCCTAGGCCATTAGCGTGACAAGCATATACAAGATTTTACACCAACATTTAGCCTTGGAAAAAAAAATGAGCGTTTTGGATTGCGAGCAATTTGCCAATCGTTCAAAAAAAAGGCTTGTGTTGATTGGTACAAAGGAGGAGTGCCCAAAAAATGCGTCAAAAGCTATGTACAATATTTGTACAGATGACGCCAGCAATCGACTGTATGGGGTTCTCCAAGAGAAGCCAAACCCAACGAAAGTTATTCGTGCCAGAAGCACCACCTCGAACCAAATGCTCGCGTTTTTTTTTTTTTTGGATAAACCTAGAGAATCGTAGAATGATACACAACCATTTATTTTCCAGAAGTCTTTGAAGAAATGAGAAAAAAAAACAACCAAAGACGTAGGATCAGTCTCCACCATGACGCATAGACCCAAACTCAAACTTAACCGGTCAAAACATCGCATTTGGTGGGTCATGCACCATACAGTCCTGATTTGGCACCCAATTTCTTGTTATTTCCATCCGTGAAAAATAAACTACGTAGTGAATGACTTTCGACGCAAGAAGTGGCTGGTGGATTCACAATGCATGTTGTGGAGATACCTCAATCGGAATGGAAGAAGTGCTATGAAAATTGAATCAAACCTATACGAAAATGTATGGATCGCCGTAGAAAATATTTTGAAAAACAATAAAACCATTTTCGATGACATATTTATTACTCCGGGTACATTTCAGGCATGCAAATTAAATATTTTTCTGAAATGAATACGTAGGCTTCCACGGCCTGAGTCCGTAATAAAGGAATTGTTGTTTGCCCGTGTCAAATGATAAGATATAAGAAAAAAATAAAATAAGTGTTCTTTTCATTCCTTTGTTTTTTCTCCTTACTCTTATTTTATTTTTTCTAATACCTCATGACACGGTCAAATTCCGTAAACAGTTCGTTTATTACTATTTTGTTGCTAGTTAAACTAAATTCAGAAACGGTTGCAGAGGGGTACGCGCGCCCTAATATTATTACTTCATTGTTTGTAAATAAATAATTTTCTTCGAACTGATCTTTTAATGTTGTTTTGGAAGCATCAATATTGTGTAATACTGATGTAAACCTGCTTGAACCCGCGAAGCAAAATTTGTTAATGTCCGTTTTTAAAAGTGCACATAGGTCGGGAAATAAATAACAATTGCATATTCCCACATATATTTTTGGGTCATAGATGGGACCCATGGAAATCTATAGATACACGTATTTATTTATATATTCGTAGTAGAAAATTTATAGGTGTGAGATGCTTAAAAAAATAACTCACCTTTCCAATTATTCTACTCCTTGTCCTTATTGTTGTAATTATTCTACGACAATTGAAACCAATGTATACATGCACATATTAATCGGATAAAAACGAGTATTGAAGAATAACTAACGCCGTCGGTATGCTGACAATGTTATTTATATTATAGCAATACAAAAGCGCATAAATATATAAACATAAACTAGCATAAAGTCAAATGGTCGTTGTATTTTATCAACGTATGTATATATGCGCGTATGTAAAAGCTATCAGGCGTATGTGTGTATATATATACGTTACATTATGATGAAAACAACAGGCTCTCTTATCTAGAGTGCCACGGGCTGCGAGTGAGGCGTCTAACCGCGGTTTTATCGAGGACTCGTGTCGACCGAGCCCGGGTTTTTGCGTTGTGTAGGCACGAGTTGGTTGGCCGCGGTATGTCGCCTCCACGTGGAGGTTAGTGCCGCTTTTTCTCAACGATCACCGACCTCGACAATCTGGAGAAACGTAGGTCGGCATTTTCAGATCCCTCCTCATCGCCCCCCACCATTCTACCTTCTACAGTCGTTTGTCTTTTCCTTTTTTTTCTTCGTTTAATGTCATATTTTAAATACGATTCGGTTTTGATAAATTTCGATGTAATATTAAAAACAAAAGATCGTAATTATTTGAAATTGTTTTAAAATTAGAATTTTCGACGGAGACTCGTAGGTGAAATCGCAAGAGAGAAAGAGACAGGACTATTCAGAACCTATCACAATAATTTTATCGTTTAACTAGCATTCGATTTTTATTCAAAGCTATCTAGATAATGTTTTCTTCTCGTGTAAAAGATAAAATACTTACATTTACTTCCTTTTTGAGGATGACAGTTGTGGTGTAGGGGTACTTATCTCGCCTTCACTTTATATTTAAATGTCCCTAATCGAACCGCACATTTAATTCAAACTGTTTCTCCTTTTCGTAACGGAAATTTAAATTTTATTCTTATCCATCTAAGTTCGGTGGAAGAAAAAAAAACCAAACACACCGAACGAATTTTTTGACTATACAAGAAGCGCTCCAAAATCAAACTGAAATGTTTACCTCCTACACGGTCGTAGACGATGCGCACCGAACGCTACCGAACGTTCCCCATGCCCAGACTACACTTTACTCGATTAACCCGTGTTTCACAGGCACGTGGAGGCCGGTCACCGCGGTTTTCGCGGAGTGCCCTCACTTCGACGGATTTGGGGACTTGCGAGCGCGAATATTTAATTCGGATTGCTAATTTTCGGCGATAAGACCGGTCGCAAAAATTGTTTGTGTACGTTTTATGTACGTATGTACATATATATGTATATAGATATACGCGGATGTCTATACGTATATAATGTTATCGGGGACCTATGAAGCGATTATCGTTAGATGTATGCGCGTGGTTAAAAATTATAATGAAGTCTTTTTTTGGAAAAGTTATCGGCACGTTTTGAAGTTGTTTTTCGATTTTATTTTAGTGCTATTTTTTATTCGATAAACAATGCTTGATATACACTACCGCTCAAAAGTGTTTAGGCACTCTCACTGACAGCAAAAATGTTAATAGTATTTATTTTTTATGTGCAGATACACGTACGTGAATAAAAATATATTAAATAAATGTGAAAATTAAAACGTTTAATTTAAATTTTGCTTTCATCTATGTGACCTCCTCTTGATTTAATAATTGCAGCACACAACCGAGGCATTCTCGCAATAAGTTTTGCCAGAGTTTCTTGTGTTATTGAGGTCCAACTCGATTGCAATTTGTTCCACACGTCAGTAGCTGATGTCGGAGCCGATTTCCGTAATTCCCGATCTAGTTCTTCCCCGTAGTAACTCGATTAGATTCAAGTCGGGGCTTTGGGGAGGCCATTTCATAATTTTGAGTTCCTTCCTCTTCTAGATGACGTAAATAGTCTTTATATAATTTAGAGGAATGTTTTGGGTCATTATCTTGCCGGAAGATACAATTTTGACCCAAAAATCGAATTCCGAAAGGTGTTGCGTGGTTCTCCAAAATTTCTTTTAATATACCGTCAATTTTCATAAAGTTCAATACACTAGTGCCAGCAAAACAGCTTCAAATGATGATAGAACCTCCACCATGCTTCACGGTAGCAGTAATACACTTTTCTCTGGTACGTTCACCCACAGATCTTCTTACGAATATGCGTCTTCGGGTTCCGAACAGCTCAAATTTTGACTCATCCGTCCATAGGATGTTGTTCCACTCTTCTATGGTCTAGTGTTGGTGTTCACGAGCCCATTTAAGTCGCTTTTGCTTGTTTTGTTTGCGTAGTAATGGCTTTTTCATCGCAATACGTCCATGGAGCCCGGCTTTCTGTAGGCGACGTTTGACTGTAGAAACACTGACTAGTTTTTGGCGACCAACATTTAATTCTGCGGTGATTTCCGGGGCTGTTTTGCGTCTATTTAACTTGCTGGTAACCACTATTCTGCGATCATCTGCAGATGTTGTCGCTTTTGGCCTTCCACTCCGTCTTTTATTAAGAAAACTGCCAGTTTCCCGATATTTTTTTACGTTATAGTCAACCGTAGCGTGGTGTATTTTCATTTTTTTTGGCAATTTGTCGATTACTTATGCCACTTTTATGGTAAGCTATTATAAGCGCACGTGTTTCCGTACTAATTTCTCTTCGCGGAGGCATTTTAAAAAATTGGCACACGATATTTCGCTCACGACGTGAATGGAGTAAATACCACACTGCAACTGACCATAGGTTACAGATTGCACTATAATCTTCTAGGAAGGTAATTTAAACATTATTACCTACAATCTAACAGATGACCAAATTTACCCAGTAAATTCGGAGGGATTGTTATTGTAATTGCACCGTAATAAACAGTTTATGGTAATCCGACCAAGTGCAGGTAAATGATAGTAAAGTTTATGCGATATAATGGGTGTTTAACTTACTGAACTACATTTTAAATACGTATTTCATTTTATTATAATGTTTTTTTTATAAATCCATGAAAACAGGGGTGCCTAAACACTTTTGAGCGGTAGTGTATACACTATGGTTCATAAGTTTAACTTACATATTTAATATCTTCTTAATGCTGCAATTCATTTATTTGTACTTTACATTAATTTCTGCCTTTCATTTATTCTGCACAGACATTTAGTATATCGTTTGCTATTATAACCAAATTTATATGTATTCAGTATCCGGCAATTACCCCGATCTATTAAATTAGCAATCCATTCATTACCATTATGCTAATTATTCGCTTAAATCATTACTACGACATTATAACCAAATGTGTAGACATTTCATTTACAAGAACAATCAGGTAGCTTAGGGTTGCTCATTAACCAAAAACAAAAGTTGCTTATAAATAAATAACCAAAATACACGATGTAAGTCAGTATAAGTTGTAGCTCAATTGACTATACAAGTTCAACAGTTTTTAAGTAGGCAATATTAACGTATTTAATATACTACGTACACTGTTTTTATTCTACTAACAAAAAGGTAAAAACTCCAGCATCAAATTCGTCACCCCCTATGATAAAAGTCACTAAAGACACTATTAAGAACTGCCCCAACTTAATTAATAATAACTTCAAATTGAAGGTAACAAGTTCAAACCGCACCATTCCAAAAATTTATTGTTTACCTTTAAATCACAAATCAAATAATTTCATGAAACCAATAGTGTCCGGCATTGATTCCCCAGTATATACAGTGCCTCACAGTAAAAATGATGCGTTGGTATATAACTTGGTAAGAACCCTTTACACCGTTTATAAGCCAGAAGGATAAAAGAAGCTACAGTCTGCATTACAAGATCAAAATAAAGATGTCGACTTCGGAAAATTGTTTTATTCTCCTATGACAGCAAATTTAATACGAGGGGTGGTCCAGAAGTTCGTGGAATGAAGGGGCCATTCTGATTGGCGACTCATCATTAGTATATAAGTTAAGTTGCAGCCCTATAGCGTCAGTCGTTTACGAATAGTTGCCTGCTAAACAAGTCAATCCGGAAGAAAACTGAAACTATGGAGGAAATTCAACACCGTGCTGTGATAAAGTTCCTTACAAAGCAAGGAAAGAACGTTCAAACTATATTGAATGAAATGGAAACCGTTTATGGGGAACAGTGCCCAGGCATGGTCTTTTTAAACATGGTTGAGAGTCGATTGAAGACGACCCCCGCTCAGGACGGCCAGTTGAGGCCACCACATCAGACGTCGTCGAAAAAATCCAAAAATTTCTACTGCAAGATGCCCGTTTGAAGAAAAAACAATTATCTGCATCAGTTGGAGTATCAGATACCACCATTTTGCGTATCCTACATGACCACCTGGGTATGACAAAGGTTGGTGCAAGATGGATACCGAGAATGATCACGCCGCTGCAGAAACAGCAGCGCGTCTGTGCCTCCAAACAATTTTTGGAGCTGTGTGGAGACAAACCTGCACAGATTTTGGATCGGATTGTTACTGGAGATGAAACATGGGTTCATCACTTTGAGCCTGAGTCCAAACAGGAGTCCATGCAATGGGCTAAAAAGGGGACGCCACCGCCAAAGAAATTCAAAGTGTCAGAATCGGCTAGAAAGTTGACGGCTACTGTTTTTTGGGATTGTGTGGGGATGTTATTGATTGATTACAAAGAAAAAGGTAGGGGTATAACCGGAGAATATTACGCAGCGATATTAGAAAAATTAAAGGAGGCCATTAAGGAAAAACGTCGAGGTAAAATTGACCAAGGGTGTGTTGCTCTTACAAAACAATGCGCCGGTTCACAAGAGCAAGGTTTCAATGGCTGCTCTGCACAAGCATGGCTTTCAATCAATAGTCCATCCACCCTACAGTCCAGACCTGCCACCTAGTGATTTTTATTTGTTCCCCAAATTTAAAAAAAGACTTGAAAGTTTTCCGAAGACAATGAGGTAAAGGAGGCAATGTTGGCCCATTTTGGTTTAGAAAAATTAATTCATAGATCTAATAAATGTTTTGTGCTTAAGGATGATTATATTCAAAAGGAAAAATAGATTTATTTTATTTTATTTAAAACCCTTTCATTCCACGAACTTCTGGACCTCCCCTCGTAGATTTCTGTACCTTATTACTGTGTTGCGCTGTTCGGTTTCTGCTTTTATTCGCTTGACTACTCTGTCCATCATTAGTACGAATAAAAGTGAACTTAGACTTTGGAGCTTCTTTCTAAATTAGAAATACGATTTCAAGACGCCATTTTAAAGAAAAAGAGAATACAAACAAGTTCTTAAAGTGACTATTCATTTCATTGTTTTGTATTAAATACTACATCTATATATCTATGTACATATATACTTTGTATGTATATATCTAAAGGGAATAAACTTTTTTTTTCTTAAGTTGAAAGTTTCTTATTTATTTTAAAAACATTTATGTACATATACGATTTAAATATCCCAGTTTTTTTAATATATTCATTTTTCTGTGTTAAAACACGATTTTTGTTGTATCTACTACATATTTCTTTTATGCGGACACCCCTCCTGAACGGACATCTTCAGTTGGTCCCGTTGGTGTCCGTTCAAGGGAGATTTCACTGTACTCCTAACAGAGACAAAAGATGATCTACAGAAAGGGATATATAATTCAAAAATCTGCCAAAACTATGAAATAAAAATATCGGCAAATGAAACCAAAACCACGGCTTTCCAGGGTAAATATTCAATTAGGACAAAATAGTCACAAAACGATACTGCACTGGAACAGGTGAAACACTAAGTATTTAGGCTGCGAATCTATCTTATGGTCGAAACACAGGCATAGGCATAACAATCAGCAGAACGGTGAAAAGCAAAATAAACAAGGATACGCAAATAAAATTTTGCAAGACGATAGCATGGACAAAACGAGATTTTATAGATGTTGAGGGCGAAGAGGTGTAAGTAGACCAAATAAAAGTTGGTTATTGTAACAGCCAAAGTGACTAAAAGCTGAAATGAAGAAGAAGAAGAGGATTTATCCTCCATATTAGTGCAAATTTGATATCTACAGAAAAAACTAGAATCAATATAATTTTTGCAGTACATCTTTTACGTGAAATTTCATGAAATTTCATATTTCGCTTCCCATTTTGCACGTATTTGCACATCTAGTAAATAACAACTTTATTTGTACGGTGATAATTTACCCCAAACATCAATCTTATACGTTTTAATTTTTTGCTAATTTTTTTTTTCCGAAAACTAATCGTCGAATCGTTTACACGTGTAGAACGAGAAACCGCGGTTAGTCGCCTCCTTGCGCCAACTTCGTCTCTCCAGCTATCCGCTCTCACCCTTCGCGCCCCTCTCCATACCCAGCAACCGCTCACTCACCGGTCCGAAAAAACAATTGACAAACATCGATCGCGCGGTTTTTTAATCGCGTTGGCCGTGCAACAAACACAGATCTATTTTCGACCATATCCATATTAAGCCGTCGTTTTCGGTTGTTTTTATTTTTTTTTTGGCTTTCTCTTTCTTTCGGTTATTATTAGCGAAGGGGATCGATATCGAGAAGGTTTATTTTTTTCCCGCATCAATGTATGTATAAGAGAAGAATGGAAAGAAATTGGCAAATATTCATGTCTAGTCGTGCGTTTGTCTCTTGTATCTTTTTTTTTTCGCCGGGATAAGTCGTCGATCGAAGCTTTCGAAAGAGAAAGTTCGGCGACGTTCCGAGGTTACACGAACGTGCCGCGCCATCCTCTCGTCCAGGACCCGAACATCTACGTTCGCCGTTCGACTGTCACGGCCACCTTGACCAATCTCAATATATAAATTGTTTTAACTGTTACACCGAGCCGTTGGCTGCCGCTGCATCGGACGGTGTAGGGGCACGGCAGCGGTCGTTCGGATCCGTTCTCTCGGAAACGCGTTAAATAACGATTCGTGGTTATTTTATCCTCCTCATGCCATTCCACGTCAGAACTGTTAAATAGTAATAATGAAGACGCGCTGTAGCGCCAACTGAGTGGGTCGGTTAGAAGATAACTCCTTCACTGAGTAATTCGGGGAAATTTATTTTCGAACGACAAATATTCGGGAGCAAGTCTTCTATAATTGGGATTTTACACTCTCGATCATAGAAAACTTGAAATTTGAGAAAATTGTAAAACACAACATTGTGATGGCGAAGGTGTTCTTGCTACGTTTACCAATGTGATGATTTACCTTGTGCGTAGTCATAACTTAGACATAATTGTACCATCAATAAATAAGTTGCGATTGTATATTTAATAATTTTAGATTTGTACTTGTAGCTGCTTTAGGAGGTATTCCTAAAACTATGAAGGCAATACGTATAACGATCCACCTTCCATAGTGAGCGCCTTGCGGCAGTTTTTCCAATCGGTGTACCTTCCTTCATTAGCTCCGACGCTTGTTGCTCCAATTGCTCCGTGCGCTACCATAGTTGACCTAGGTTCTGTAACTGAGATGGATGTGGTGTATGCTATGAAATCCTTAAAGGATAATTGCACGGCGGGTAGTGATGACATTCCGGGCTTTTTTGTTAGGGATTGTGCAAATATATTTGTTTCTCCTCTTTGCTACTTGTTCAGTCTTGCTCTCAAAACATCCACCTTCCCGTCTGTGTGGAAGATTACCAAGTTGGTGCCTGTCTTTAAAAATAGTGAGAAGTGTGTTATTTCCAACTATCATCCCATACCGTTATTAAATAATTTTGCTAAAGTTTTTGAGAAATGTTTGTACAAGTATATTTATGCTCAAGTTAGACCCTCAACCATCTACGGTAACTAACCTTGTTACAGTTACGCAATACCTATCTGATAACACATGGGCTAAAAAGTCCCAGGCCTAACAAAGAAAACACGCTTTTTTTTGGTTCAAAATTAGCTTTCTTCATCAACGTAATCTCCATCAAGAGCAACGCAATCATTCCAGCGCCGCTCTAACATTTCAATACCACTTTTGTAGAACGATTTATCTTTTGCCTCAAAATAGGCCTCAGTTTCAGCGATAACCTCTTCATTCGTGCGAAATTTCTTACCGGCGAGCATTTTTTTGAGGTCTGCGAACAGCCAGTAGTCGCTGGGAGCTAAATCTGGCGAATACGGTGGATGTGGGAGCAATTCGAAGTTCAATTCATGTAGTTTTGCCATTGTTTTGATTGACTTGTGACACGGTGCGTTGTCTTGATGAAACAAAATTCTTTTCTTTGCCATATGCGGTCGTTTCTTTGCAATTTCGGCCTTCAAACGCTCCAATAACGCTATATAATATTCACTGTTGATGGTATTTCCTTTCTCAAGAGTTGCTGTCCACTCAGATGACGATCGTTTTGATTCCGGAGTGAAGTGATGGATCCATGTTTCATCCATTGTCACATATCGACGCAAAAATTCCGGTTTGTTACGTTTAAATATGGCCAAACACTGCTCAGAATCATCAACACGTTTTTGTTTTTGGTCAACAGTGAGCAAACGCGGCACCCACTTTGAACAGAGCTTTCTCATAGTCAAATGCTCATGCAATATAAAGCCAATACGTTCTTTTGATATCTTTACGATGTCAGCTAACTCACGCAACTTCACTTTTCGATCATTCGAAACGATTTTGTGGATTTTTTTGATGTTTTCTGGTGCTACCGCCTCATTTGGACGTCCACTGCGTTCTGCATCATCGGTGTCTCTACGACCACGTTTGAAGTCAGCAAACCAACGTTTTATTGTTGTTTCTGATGGAGCGGAGTCCCCATAACACTTTTCAAACCATTGCTTCGCTTGAACGGTATTTTTTCTTTGCCATCAAGAAGCAGTGTAAAATTAAAACACGAAATTGTTTTTGATCCATTGTTTTGAAAATAACAAAAGTAGCGTGACTCTTAGCACAATAACTCACAAACTAATGAATAGAACATCATGAAATTTTAACAGCTGTCTTTTGAAGGTTAGTACTAACTGAGAGAAAGGTGACTGCAATAAAACTAGCGTCATCTGTGTGTTAGGCCCGGGACTTTTCAGCCCATGTGTTACACTTCGTCTATTTTATGTTTTTACCTACGTCATTGTTTTGTCGTGTAAGTTAACACAATCTATTCATTCGCAAAATCTTGCTTCCTTTTTCAGCAACAGTACTAGAGAAATATCGTCAAATTCATAGATTGTCTTAACTTATACGACAAAACAATGACGTAAGTAAAAGCATAAAATAGACGAAGTATAGATCTAGACAAAGAAAACCGTTGCTTCGATTTCTCCAACCGTTAGGAAGAAGTTCTAAGCATTTAATCTCGAGCATCTACAGTTCATTCTTCAAGCGCTCCACCGCGCCAGTATCGATCAAAATTTACGGTCGGCCGTGTACATACACGTATATCTATTTTTGGAGTGAGAGTACTTTCGTTTTCGAAGAGGGTTGGTCGGCGTTGCTGCACGGTAAGCTCGCTGTTTAGGGTAGGGGGAGATTCGGCGATAGAAAGAAACGGCAATAGAAAGATGAGTAGTCGGTGTGCAGGGCAATGTAGGGCGTCGATCCACGTGTAAGGTTATTGAACCTCTGTATACAAACTGCTGGTCCCCCTCCGGCACCTCGGTACCCCCTTTTCACATCGCGCTTCGTCGTCCCTTCTAAACGTATCGTCTCTGTCGCGATCAAAAATTGATATGCAACAAGGTTTGGCCCGGGCCAAGATGCGCGCGCATCACGGAGTCCTACGTGACCGAAAATCTCGAATGGTAAAGACGAGAACGGTCGAACTAGCGATGGTAGGACGAGGAGACGAATTAAAAAGAAAGGTATTCTTTATTCGAACGATTTGTAACGGATAATTCGCTTCGAAAGGGTTGGATAACAATGCCGTAATATCTCGAATTAGGTCAATTAAGAATGATGTCGAAATTAGTAACCTAGGTATACTGAGTGATCGGACGCAAATGAAAGACCACGTGCCCCAATTTTCCCATTCTTAACTCCTGTAGTTGGCACCATTAAATAGTTGGTGAACTGAGAATTGGTGTACAGTGAAATCTCCCTTGAACGGACACCAACGGGACCAACTAAAGATGTCCGTTCAGGAGGGGTGTCCGCATAAAAGAAATATGTAGTAGATACAACAAAAATCGTGTTTTAACACAGAATAATTAATATATTAAAGAAACTGGGACATCTAAATCGTATATGTACGCAAATGTTTTTAAAATAAGTAAGAAACTTTAAGCTTAAGAAAAAAGGATTATTTCCTTTAGATATATACATACTAAGTATAATATATGTACATAGATACATAGATGTAGTATGTAATACAAAACAATGAAATGAATAGTCACTTTAAGGACGCAAAAATTCATATATCGTTGTTTGTCTTCTCTTTTGCTTTAAAATGGCGTCCTGAAATCGTACTTCTAATTTAGAAAGAAGCTCCGAAGACTCTGTATCTCCGTGATTTTCGACAAAACTTTTGAGCTGCTTGATCAGGGTAATAGCTTTACCATAATTTGGGATAGGTTCTGTTGGCACTGGAACCTCATCGACATCAGAATCTTCCGAAAGTTCTTGTATTTCAACTGGATTTGCAATTTCTTGTTCTGAATCTGGATTTTCAACATACAAATCTTCATCTATGTTCAAAAAATCATTAAGGTTTTCATTATCCGTCAATTTCAATAAATTCTTATTTTTGAGGATATCTGAAAGTACACTAAGAGGCAAATCATCTTCTAGGTCAGATGTATCAGCCTCAGTTAACTGGTATTCACTTTGCATATTTACATGATTTAATCCTGATTTGCGGAAGCAATTTTGAACTGTCTCTTTGGTTACTTGGTCCGAAGCGGTTTTTGCGAGATAAACTGCATCCAGTGGTGTAATTTTCTTTATTAATTCAAAAGCTGTACCAGCAGTTTCAATGTTTACTAGCAGATGTTTGGTTATAAGACTTCGGTAGTAAGTTTTAAAATTCTCCATAATATCCTGGTCAAGTGGTTGACATGCTGATGGGCAATTAGAGGATAAAAATAATATTTTTATATTATTTAAGCGAACGACTTTCGGATGAGATCCCGCATTGTCTAAAAATAACAAAATGTTTCTTTTTTCTTTAGCCATTTTCCAATCTAGGTCTTGCAATCACTCTGTCATAATTTGTCCTGTCATCCAAGCTTTCTTATTGGATTTCCAAGTTACGGGCAGGTTATTTATATTAATGTTATTAAAAGCTCTGGGTTTGGCTGCCCTACCAATGACTAGGAGTTTTTCTTTTTCACCCGTCATATTTGCACAATGCAGAATTGTAAACCTCTCTTTGGGATACTTACCCCTAACACATTTTTCCTTCTTTAATGTGAGCGTTTTGTCGGGTAGAGTCCTAAAATACAGGCCTGTCTCATCGGCATTATAGGTGTCTCTCGGTGAATATCCGTTAATCAAAGAAGGACATTTTTTTTTTAAACGATGAAACATCTTCAGCATTAACCGAAGCTCCTTCTCCCGAAATCGCTTTAAAACTTATATTGTAGCGGATTCTAAATTTATTGAGCCAACAAGAGGAAGCACTGAATGAAGAATGTCCCAAAGAAGCGGCTATTTCTCTTGCTTTACATCGTATTAGCGGAACTAAAAAAAAAATAAGTTTTTTGCGTTTTTATCACGACAAACCTATTGGTGATCTCTTTTTTTATCTATTTTAGAATTTAATATGAAAAGAAAATCAACGCATTAATACAAAAAAACGCTTATCTAAAAAAATCATATATATATATATCATATCTGTTAAAGAAATCCCCCCTTTGCCGAGCTGCTGTAAACCAGTCATAACACAATTTATCAATTTTAGTACCATCACCCGTCAAAAAGTTTCTTTTTTCATTCAAATTGCTGTTCGACATCCATTTGTTTAGAAGGATTTCTTTATGTTTAATTATATCTGCAGCTTGTGTTTTTCCAATATTAAAACGCTTGGATAAGTTCCTTACACTTAATTTCTCTTTATTCTAAACTTCAACAATCTCATTTTTTTGTTTAAGCGTGAGAATTTTTCTATTTGGAGCCATTTCTACAATGAACGTGTCGCCCACTGTGTCTTTTCCGCGTAGACGTCAGACTAATATTGAAAGCAGATTCAATCAAAAGCGTACACCCAAAGAACAAGAACGGTAAATCCCCAACCAACTTGGGGAAGTCCCTAATTCATGCCAGGCAGAAATGCACGACATACGCTGCGTTTGTACCGAAAGATTAAAGTCGGTAAATGCCCGGTTTACTCGGTGAAGTCCCAGCGAAATTGGAGCGCGGCGTGATCGAGAAATGCAATAGCAATACTCTCGATATAAAAATAAGATAAGGTATTTCCTTTTATTTTATTTTTTGTCCGGTTAAGAGAACATTTTCTCGTGTCCGCGTCCGTTCAGGAGAATATCCGTCCAAGAAAGAGTTAATACAATGGAAATTATATGAGAGCCGGTCGGGACCATGAGAAAGTGTCCGTTTAAGGGAGGTGTCCGTGTAAGAGGGGTGTCCGCGAAGGGGAATTTCACTGTATACTCCTTTGGAATGTACATAGTAGCGAGTTTTCCATTGCTGGTAACAATTCTGCAAGTCTTGTTCCGCTAGGCTGTTTAAGACCAGCGTCATGATTCTTTGGATGTTGCATGAGAATAGATTATGGATCAATTCTAAGAACGGTCAAATTTTGATGTCATTTTGCTTGTAAAAGATTCAAATTATATGAGAGCCGGTCGGGACCATGAGAAATTGTCCGTACCACTAAACATAACCTAGAAATAGCCCAATTTAAGTCGATTTTTAGGTAACTCAAACTAAACTCCTAAAAAAGAGAAGGGTCATCTTAGAAACCCAGCAAAACGTGAACTTTCCGTTAGATTCCATCAAAATCGCTAACTCGATACCCCTTATACGAAACTACAGTCTAACATTATATTATGAAGAAGTCTCTGGATAATTTGAAAACATTTCCTCTGAATTATTCGGTAAAGGAATTCTTCCAAGCCGGCCCTACTAGATGGACATGCTGCAGACTATGTTGCATCAATTTCAATGGCCCTTCTGTCTAAGATGAAACAACTACTCATTCAGTAGGGTGGGTCATTGCCCCGAGCTCCCTAAAGACACGATGTTTTGATATGAAAATTCTCCCCATCTATTTTATTATTCCCCGTTCATCTACGCAACAGAAGAAAAAAAACTACAATCTAAACAGTTGACCAACGAATTTACTTGATTGAATGCGTCGAGGTAGGAACCAGTTTTATTTCAGAATGAGAACGAGATTGCTTAACGATTCGTAAATTTTATAACGTTGCGATATTTGGAAATATGAATAAAAACGGCTACGTAAATAAATTAGACTGAATATGCAAGAAAATTCTGCTAATAAAGCTTCCAGACTATTTCCGTTGAGTATAAATTGTAACGCCAGCAATTAAATCATGTCACGTCAGATGTATACAGATCGATTTATTGAAACACTTCCATAACAGTATTGTGGATTGTAGATGGCCTTTTTTTTAAATTTAGATTTAAGATTTAACCTAAGAATCTAAAAAAATAGGTAGCGACCACTAACTGCTACAGATGAAGATTAGCAAAAATTCAAAAAGGACGAAAGAAGACAAAAGGAAAAAAGTAATTAAGGAAAAAATAAGAAGCTACAAATTGAAAGACGAAGAAATTCGAGAGAAGTACCAATACAAGTCAAATCAACTGTTTGAACAAGAGATTAAAAACGAAATAGGGATAGTGGACGAATGGATAAGATTCATAAACATCATACTGAAGGCGGCACAAGAAAGCTGTGGAATAACAAAAATAGCAAATACGTACACAAAAAGAAGCAGATGGTGGATAGCAGAAATACAACTCAAAGTGAAAGATAGGAAAAATAAGTGGATCAGACATATGCATACCAGGAAAGAGGAGGATTACAATATGCACAAAATGGCAAGAAAAGAAGCTAAAGAGAGTATCAAGAAGGCCAAAGAAAATTCTTGGAGAGAGTTCGGAATAAAACTGAGAGATAACTATGGGGAAAACCAAAAATTGTTCTACGGAACAATAAAACAATTGAGACAGAAGAAGGCGCCGATATTGCAAAATATAAAGGATGACAAAGGAAATATACTAACTGAGGAAAAAGAGATAATGGAAAGATGGAAACAATACTTTGAAGAACTCACAAAAATAAAACAGGACGGATACATAAGAGAAAAAGAGCATAAAACAAAAAACGACGATGAACGTATCACACCAATAAGCGAGGAAGAAGTCAGGAAAGCAGTTAGCAAACTAAAACTAGGAAAGGCGGCCGGGGAGGATGGAATCACAGCTGAAATGATAAAATATATGGGAGACAAAGGTAACGAAGAACCACTTGACCTCTTGAACAACATTATAATAAAGAAATGCCTAAGGAATGGAATATGGGAATAATTATGCCCATATACAAAAAGGGAGACTCTAAGGAATGCTCAAACTATAGAGGAATAACATTAACTAGCATCCCAGGGAAAGTATTGACAAGAATACTAGAAAAGAGACTCCGAGAGAAACTGGAAACAACATTAGAAGATACTCAACATGGATTTAGAAAAGGAAGAAGCACCCAGGACTTAATATTTGTAATCAGACAATTAGGAGAAAGACTAATAGGGAAAGGAAAGGAAATACGTATATGTTTTATGGATCTTAAAAAAGCTTTCGATAGGGTAAGAAGAGAAGATGTATGGCAGAGCCTGAAAAGGAGAGGTTTAGAGAAAGGAATGATAGAGATGAGTGAGAACTTCCAATGCAGAATCAGCTGAATTCGAATCGCTAATTGGATTAAAACAGGGATGCGTATTGACCCCATTGTTATTCTCTATATTAATAGACGACGCTGTTAAAAAAGCTAAACAAAAAGGAAAAATTATGAAAGTAGGAAACTGGAAAATGAATGCAATTAACGTACAGGAACTAATGTTTGCAGGTGACATGGTACTGATAGCACACTCGGAAGAGACATTACAGCAAAACTTGAAGATATACCAAGAAGAACTAACAAAGATAAACATGGAGATAAACACGAGGAAAATAAACACAATGATGCAGAATAAAGAAAACATAGCATCAAAATCGGGGAAAAAGCATTGGAACAAGTTAAAAGTTACAACTACTTAGGAACAATCATTGAAGACAATGGGGAGAATAGAGAAAGAGGTAAATGAGAGAATAGGGATATCCGCAAAAATATATAACATATTGAGAAATTCGAAGATATACTAGACTTGTTTTCTTTCTACAACATTTAAGAAACTAAATATTCGTTGATTTAATTTCATTATTTATAATTCGTCTTGTTTATAATTATTAAGCAATTTCGAATCAAATTGTTCACAACGGCAAGATTAACCGGACGTATCATTTACTCGCACACTTCATATTTATTGTAACCATTAAATAGTCCCGAAACTTTTCGACTACATTGTTAATATATCTTCCGATATACCCGTGCAATTTCTCGTCAGCAATTAGCCATTCATTGCGCCTAATACAAAAAAACTTACGTGCGCGTCTAATAAACATGCTCACCTTCCAGATAATAAACATTTGTTTGTGCTATTATGACCTAAATATGAAACGCGGTAATCGGCGACACGTGTAAGGTATGTAGCTTGCGTACTTATTATTTGCACATTACGCCTTAAAAAGTGATATTGCAATAACGATAAACAATAATATTTTGTACGTACTATCTAATTAGAGAAGCTTATTTCCCTATCATAAATACCTTTTATACTCGTAAGATTTTGACAATACCAGTAAATTAAATTATAGATCTAGTGACTGTAAAGCTTTTTAATCATCCGTGATTCGTATGCATTTTCTTTTTTAAAAACATGTTATTGAACGTGTTTTAGGTACTACATAGAAGTGTTTCTTATTAAAATATACAATAACCCGTTGCATATATACTTCATTGTTCCATATGAACTTTTGAATGGAATATCTGGTTTTCTTAATATCTTCTGCAAATTATCAATTGACGTTAATACTGCACTACATAAAGAAACACACAAATACAAGAGAAAATAACATTAAAAAATCGTATCACATTTTGTATAGAGAATATTTACAATAATGGTAGTTCAAAACAAGGAAGCTTCTATAAGTATACGTAAAATGCGGAAATCTTAAGACATACGTTAAAAATAATGTTGCTTATACGTAATAGCCTTGCAACTTTTAAGCTAATAAAAGTTCGGCGTGAAAAGTTATATTTTCTACAATCTGCACGTTAAAATCTTCATTTGAATATAGGTTTAAACGCATTTTGGACAACTTCATTTTTTTTCCAAAAAATTAAAGGGGTACCCTTTGAAAATTTATCAAAATATGGTTACTCTTGAATACGGTTCAAAATAACGATATTAGTACTTTTGCATACGCAGAAGGCGATTGTGAAGTCAAAATAGATGGAATTTGTTTCGTTTGTCTGTACTTGATTCAGAAACCTTATGGCACTTGTCAAAAATTACGTTATTCCTTCGTAATAGTGCTGTAACTCTTGAGTTAGTCAAAGTTCTACAATCTACACATTAAAATCTTCATTCGCATATAGATTTTAACGCATTTTGGACAAGTTCGTTCTTTTGCAAAAATCGAAATAGATGGAATCTGTTGAATTTGTGTGTACTGGATTCAGAGTTGCGCTACGAATTAGCCCCTCATCCTCTATATTCACCGGGCCTAGCCCCCAGCAACTTTTTCTTATTCCCAAACCTGATAAAATCTCTAGAACAAAAATTTATCTCAAATGAGGAGGTCGTCGCTGCTACAGACGGAAGAGACTGGAGCACCGTTTGATAAAGTGTATTGATCTTCGAGGAGACTGCATCGAAAAATGAAAATAAAAACCCACCCCAATACCGTATTTCCCTTATCGATTCCGGAAACATTTCAGGTCGCCCTTGTACAATCAATATGTAGTATGAACAAGTAGCACTCAACCGAAAATAACTTTCATAAAATCAATTCAAAACCAAGTACAGTGAAATTCTCCTTCGCGGACACCCCTCTTACACGGACACCTCCCTTAAACGGACAGTTTCTCATGGTCCCGACCGGCTCTCATATAATTTCCATTGTATTAACTCTTTCTTGAACGGACGCGGACACAAGAAAATGTTCTCTTAACCGGACAAAAAATAAAATAAAAAGAAACGCCTTATCTTATTTTTATATCGAGAGTATTGCTATTGCATTTCTCGATCGCACCGTGCTCCAATTTCGCTGGGACTTCCCCGAGTAAACCGGGGATTTACCGACTTTAATCTTTCGGTACAAACACAGCCTATGTCGTGCATTTCTGCCTGGCGTGAATTAGGGACTTCCTCAAGTTGGTCGGGGATTTACCGTTCTTGTTCTTTGGGTGTACGCTTTCGATTGAATCTGCTTTCAATATTAGTCTGATGTCTATGCGGAAAAGACACAGTGGGCGACACGTTCATTGTAGAAATGACTCCAAATAGAAAAATTCTCACGCTTAAACAAAAAATTGAGATTGTTGAAGTTTGCAATATAGAGAAATTAAGTGTAAGGAACTTATACAAGCGTTTTAATATTGGAAAAACACAAGCTGCAGATATAATTAAACATAAAGAAATGCTTCTAAACAAATGGATGTCGAACAGCAATTTGAATGAAAAAAGAAGCTTTTTGACGGATGATGGTACTAAAATTGACAAATTGTTTTATGACTGGTTTACAGCAGTTCGGCATAAGGGGATTCCTTTAACAAGTATGCATATGATTTTTTTTTAGATAAGGTTTTCTTGTATTAATGCGTTGATTTTCTTTTCATATTAAATTCTCGGCTTCTTTGGGACATTCTACATTCAGTGCTTCTTTTGGTTGGCTCAATAAATTTAGAAGCCGCCACAATATAAGTTTTAAAGCGATTTCGGGAGAAGGAGCTTCGGTTAATGCTGAAGAAGCTTCATCGTTTTTAAAAAAATATCCTTCTTTGATTAAGGGATATTCACCAAGAGACATCTATAATGCCGATGAGATAGGCCTGTATTTTAGGGCTCTACCCGTCAAAACGCTCATATTAAAGAAGGAACAATATGTTGAGGTAAGTATCCCAAAGAGAGGTTAACAAATATAGCGATTTAAAAACATTAATATAAATAACCTGCCTGTAACTTGGAAATACAATAAGAAAGCTTGGATATGACAGAGTGGTTGTAAGACCTAGATTGGAAAATGGCTAAAGAAAAAAGAAACATTTTGTTAGTTTTAGACAATGCGGGATCTCATCCGAAAGACGTTCGCTTAAAGAATATAAAAATATTATTTTTACCCTCTAATTGTACATCAACTTGTCAACCACTTGACCAGGGGATTATGAAGAATTTTAAAACTTACTACCGAAGTCTAATACGCAAACATCTGCTAGTAAACATTGAAACTGCTGGTACAGCTTTTGAGCTAATAAAGAAAATTACACCACTGGATGCAGTTTATTTGGCAAAAACCGCTTGGGACCAAGTAACCAAGGAGACAGTTCAAAATTGCTTCCGCAAACCAGGATTTAATCGTGTAAATATGCAAAGTGAATACCAGTTAACTGAGGCTGATACATCTGACCTAGAAGATGATTTGCCTCTTAGTGTACTTTCAGATATCCTCAAAAATAAGAATTTATTGAAATTGACGGATAATGAAAGCCATAATGATTGTTTGAACGTAGATGAAGATTTGTATGTTGAAGATCCAGATTCAAAACAAGAAATTGCAAATCCAGTTGAAATACAAGAACTTTCGGAAGATTCTGATGTCGATGAGGTTCCAGTGCCAACAGAAGCTATCCCAAATTATAGTAAAGCTATTACCCTGATCAAGCAGCTCAAAAGTTTTGTCGAAAATCACGGAGCTACAGAGTCTTTGTAGCTTCTTTTTAAATTAGAAATACGATTTCAAGACGCCATTTTAAAGAAAAAGAGAAGACAAACAACAATGTATGAATTTTTGCGTCCTTAAAGTGACTATTTATTTCATTGTTTAGTATTACATACTACATCTATGTATCTATGTACATACATATATTATATTTTGTACGTATATATCTAACGGAAATAAACTTTGTTTTTAAGTTTAAAGTTTCTTATTTATTTTAAAAACATTTATATTCATATACGATTTAAATGTCCCGCTTTCTTTAATATATTAATTTTTCTGTGTTAAAACACGATTTTTGTTGTATCTACTACATATTTCTTTTATGCGGACACCCCACCTGAACGGACGTCTTCAGTTGGTCCCGTTGGTATCCGTTCAAGGGAGATTTCACTGTATATGAGTCATAGTTTATGAAATTTAGGTTGGTGCTTATTGTTTTTGGACTAAAAGTTACCAAAACAGATAGAAAAAACTAATGAGCGGATTTACTATCCCATATTTTTGTATACAATATAGGTTTCGTAAACAATATACAGTATAGAGAATCGATGGTGTAGAATTACATCCAGAAAATTCTTTATACGTATCACTCACGTAAACTGAAGATATCTTTATCTTCATAGTTTAGCTTTTATGTATCTTCTTACACCTTGTAAATGAGAAGCGTCAGAAATCGTTAAAGTACACAAAAATTGTTATTTTAGTAACGCTAAAATGTAGGAATTTTAATAGAATAACATCGATTAGAAAAAGCAAAATCTGCATCCGGAAAGATTCTATCAAACAAACACCTTTCTATTTATATGTAGCGTTGAAGATTCTTAAAAAGAAAAGCGTCTTCAAAAGAACTAATAATAAAATTCATCTTGTGCCGGACAGAGGATCAGAGCCAAACAATACATGGGGTCACTGATCTACGGCGTGCCTTGCCCAATAGCCCGGCGCGGATATTTTGGAAGCCCCTCGCTTTGTTGAACGGGTGCGTGCAATGCGTTAAAATCTACGTAGGATTTCTGAAGCGTTGCATAATCTTTAAAGCAAAATTTTTCGCTTTATAGTAGGCTACGTTTGTTGAGTTCGCGTCCATTTTATTACAGCCATCTTATAAATTTAAAAAAATTCATGAATAAGGTTTACAATACCTACCTAAATATGTTCCTTAAATATCTTTCGAAGAAATTGCGGAAGTGTCACTTAATGACCTTCCCTATTATTATCCCCCTCATGAGTCATTCTGCACTGTATAGAAGATGGGTAGAAACAAAATTGTAGAAAGAATATTTAACTGCTTATGTACTGCACGGCTAAAACCGCAAACAGACTGGAATTGTGAACAAATACAATACGACATCGCTTTCGAAATTTTCCGAAAACGAGTTCAAAGACCTCACACGACCACCGCCATAATCGGGTGCAACAAATCACCAAATACAGCCGTCTTCTCGCTCGGTTGCATGCAACGCAATCCATCCATCGTACACGGTCCATCCGTGGCTTTCAGCATGTTTCGGAGGACCTGCTATCACTATTACTATTCCAGTGGGCAAGTCCGCACGTGACATCCATTGTATTTACGTAAGATTCGTGTGTAAGAAATGCTCAAGAGGTCTTTCGTTTTTCGTCTCTTTTCGGCGGCGAACCGAGCCGAGGTGCCTGTTTGTATCGCCGCGTTGGATGGATACGACGAATTCCCAGAAAGACGTAAGTCCTTATTAAATTTATCCGGCCGCATATGTATGTTAGGTACGTATGTGATCATACGAGCATATGCATGGCCGTCTAGATTGAAATCTGAATAGGATGATTCTTTTCTACGCTTCTAACGAGCTAATATGTATGAACAGCGGCACTTGATGGGAGTTTGGAACGTCCAAATTGTAGATGTTTTTATGAAGACATCTTCCTGCTTGTGGTCTTCTAGGAAACGCTGAGGTTATGTTAACAGTACGTAATATTATACGTCAAGTGAAGGAAAAATATAGGGTTATCATATAGTAGGCGCACCATGTTTTTATTATAAGACTTTTTTGGAGAATCTTAATTGCGTTAACGAAGCAATATCAGCTTTTTATAATTGCTTAGACATTGTCATCCGTTGTTCTGTACCTTTGTCCAAACACCCTTTTCGAAGATACCCGCCTTGGTATAATTTCGAAATAATCAAGCTTCTTCAAATAAAGAATTATTACCTTCGTAGGTGGAACAAGAGTGGACGGGAGATTTACCACATTGAATTTAAGCGTTTGAGGAAATTAGTTAAAGACAAAATTAGAGTTGTATATGCGGAATCAGACGGCGACTGCAGAAGATATAGTACAAAATCCAAAGCTAATCTGGCAGTACATAAACGCGCGTCGTAACGCATCAAGAATACCTGGATGTCTCACTTTGAACGGCTCCACTGTTGATGATCCCAGCAACATCGTTCAGACCTTCGCTGATGAATTCTCTAGAGTGTTTGTGTCTGGTTCACAAGCAGTACTGGGGCCCCAGATTCTTGGTAGGGATCTCATTAGTGGTAGTTCTTTGATTGGATCTTTTACAGCACACGATATCTTAAAAGCATCTAAGAAGTTAAAATATAATTTTACTGCTGGTCACGACGGCCTCCACGCATTTTTGCACGTGATTGTTGTGTAGTACAATGTGAACCTCTAGCTAGAATATTTAACTTGGCCGTAAGTTCTTCTACCTTTCCTGACGCTTGTAAGATTAGCAGAATTACACCCGTGTTTAAGAAAGGTAATCGTTCTGACTTCCAAAATTATAGACCTATAAATATTTTATCCAACTTTGCAAAAATTTTTGAATATCTTCTGTCTCACAGAATTTACGTAGTGTCAAGCCTTACTTATCTTCGCGACAACATGGTTTCATTCCAGGAAGGTCTACTACAACCAACCTTGCTGAGTTAGCACAGCATATTGTCGAACCCATGGAACGACGTCAACAAGTAGATGTATTATACACCGATTTTAGTAAAGCATTTGACACTATCAGTCATTCCCTTATGATATCTAAGCTGAGTAGTTTTGGTTTTCCGCCAAGTGTAACAGAATTGATCCGCTCGTATTTAACTGATCGTTCATGCTATGTTCACTACAATGGATATACATCCTTAACATTTTCTGCTTCCTCAGGTGTGTGCCAGGGATTCAATTTGGGTCCTCTTTTCTTTAATATTTATTTGGATGATCTCCTACAGGGGCTGGACTGCAATATACTGGCTTACGCGGACGATCTTAAGATCTACAGTACCATAACCTCCCCGGCAGATTGTCTGTTTCTCCAGAACAGTCTGGATACTATTGTTAGATGGTGTACACAGAATGGAATTCATTTGAATCTGGATAAGTGTGCTGTTGTAAGCTACTCTAGATGTCATAGACTCTACAATTTTCACTATGCTGTGAGTCAGGCTATTGTTCCTAAGCACTCGTCTGTGATGGACCTGGGCGTGCAGTTTGATGCAAATTTGTCGTTTGCAGACCACATATTACCCGTACGAAATTCTGCGATGAAATCCTTAGGATTTCTCATACGATCCTGCAGATCATTCAATAATCCTGCCTCGCTAAAAGCATTATACTATTCGCTTGTCCGCACTGGGTTGGAGTATGTCTCCATAATTTGGTATCCTCACTATCTCCATCTGCAAGTACTACTTGAAAGAGTGCAAAAACGATTTTTGAAATACCTGTCCTTCAAAATTGATGGCACTTACCCTGGACGCGATGTTGATTATGCTGGTCTGCTGAGGAGACACGGCTTTGTATCGTTATCGGATCGAAGGAAGGAATTTAGCAGCCAATTTCTACTTAAGCTAATTAATCACGCTATTGACGCTCCATCCCTTCTCTCCAAAATTAATTTTGTGGTACCTCAGTACGATGCCAGGTCCTTCCCTAATTTTAAGGTCCCGTCATGCAAAACTAATGTTCTGCTTAAAGCACCCATTACGCATATGATTAGAAATGCCAATAAATTACTTGATGATCCTTTTTGTTGAAGTGTCTACATGGATTTACATTGTCGTGCTATTTTGTTCTTGCATTCTGGTGTCACCGAGCCATTATTATGTTTATGATTCAGTTGTATCATTTTCGATTAACTTTAATTTATTACTGCGCTGTATATTATTACTACATATATATGTTAGGATATATTATTCTCGCATTGTCCTGTAAATGGAATTATTTTCTGTTGGGCAATAAATATATTATTATTATTATTATTATTATTATTATTATTATTATTATTATTATAAGAAATATTTTTTTAAAGTTAAATATAAGAAAAATAAATGGAACATGCATAGCAGAAAAGAGGAGGATTATAAAATGTAGAAAACGGCAAGGAAATAAATAATCTAAAGAGAGTATCAAGTGGGCCAAAGAAAATTCTTGGATAAAGTTTGAGAGAGATACAAGGGCGATCTGAAATGTTTCCGGAATCGATAAGCAAAACACGATCTTGATGTGGTTTTCTATTTTTCTTTTTCGATGTAGACGCTTCGAGGACCGATACGCTTTTTCAAACGGTGCCCCCATCTCTTCAAGCCGTCGAAAAAGTAGGATCTTTCGAGGTCTGCAAAATAACCATCTGTAGCGGCGATGACCTCCTCATTTGAGGCAAATCTCTTTCCTCCCAGTGATTCTTTCAGGTTTGGGAATAGGAAAAAGTCGCTGGAGGCTAGATACGGTTAATATGGAGGATGGGAGGCTAATTCGTACCGCAACTTATTCAATTTGGACACGACGGTGCGGGGTGAATAAGCCGGTGCATTGACGTGATGGAAAAGCACTTTCTTCCGCTGCAAACGAGGCCCTTTCTCCTTCAATACCGTATCGAATCGGATCAATAAATCGCTGTAGTTTTGCCTCGTGGTCGTCCTTCCCTTCTGCAGGTAGTCGATGAGGATTACACCTTGGGAATCTCCAAAAGCGGTCGTTATGCCCTCTACTTTGCTTTCTTCGGAGCCGGTTCGCCCGGAAGAGTCCACTGCTTCGATTGTTCCTTGGTCTCCAGTATGTAGTGGTGGATCCAAGTCTCATCCATGGTTACGAAACGCATGAAGAAATCCCTTGGATTGCGCTAGATTCTGGCCAGACATTCCTCCGAAACGGTCACCCAATTTCGTTTTTGCTTTGGTGTGAGCAAACACGGCACCCACGGCTTTCTCATACCCAAAATTTCGTGTGGGATATGACCAACACGTTCTTCTGAGATGCCTGTTGTCTTTGCTATCTCTTTCAGCTTCAATCGGCGATAGGCTAACGCGATATCATATATCTTGTCGACCATTTCATCGTTGGTAGCGGTTTTGCCCGGTTGTGAGTAAACGCGAAATCTTTACCATACACAAAATTTCGCGTAGGATATGGCCAACGCTTTCATCGTTGGTAGCGGTTTTTGGACGTCCACTGCGTGTTCGTCACTTGTGCTTATGCGGCTGCGTTTCAACTCGCTCACCCAGAAGCTAATGGTCGAAAATGATGGAGTACATCCACCATGAACTTCAAAGAAAATATTTCGAATTTCCATGGCCGCTTTCCCAGCCATCCAGAAGTGTTTTATCACTGAAATTTTGCCATAACAAGGGCTGCTCTTGCCGATTAATGAATCCTCTTGCACCTTCGTGCGCCATCTCTTGCCGACTCCGGAAACATTTCAGGTCGCCCTCGTAACTGGGATAATATTGTTCTCCAAAATGAACAAATGTTCTTTATCGAGGAATCTAAATTGATCTATTAGAAAAAGAAAAAAATTCAAAGAGAATCTTTAACTTGAAAATTGCGGTTCGTTGTACCAAAGTAATTGGTTTCATCCATTGAAAAATTAATCAATTACAAGAATATTCTACTTCTTTCAATAAAATTAATAAAATCCCTGATTCGGCGTAATTACCTCGTTATATTTTGCTATAGAAAGTATCTTTTTGCGTGATCCAAATAAATCTTAGCACAATAAGAAAAAGAATTTCTTATACATCGAAAGAAAGAAATATTTGCAACCAAATGCGAAAGGGTTCTCACAATTTCGCAGCATTTAAATCACCACCCATCAAGCGTTCCGCAACGTATATAGTTTCCCCCGGTATTCGTCGAATAAAGAACCTACACGCGCACTTCTTCGGGTGATTCTAATCGACTTCTGTGTACGTATACGTACAGTAAAAATACACGGTCCTATCGTGCCAACGGTCAGTGCTCCTACGCCTGGCTATCATCTGCCTTACGATCTTGCATAATCGAACGACCGCTGAGACTTTTTCGGCTGCGATATCGTTGAACGATTATACGGTGGCGCAGCAGAACGGCCAAGCTACATCGATTGTTAGGATATCGTTAATGTTTAACAGCACTTAAGTCGGTATACGTTAATTTACGGTTGGAATTTTGAGGACTGCGTTGCGTATACGTTATAAATTAACTGTATGAGACAAATAAAACCTCGAATTGCGTATATAACACATGGGCTGAAAAGTTCCGGGCCTAACACATAGATGACGCTAGTTTTATTGCAGTCACCTTTCTCTCAGTTAGTACTAACCTTCAAAAGACAGCTGTTAAAATTTCATTATATTCTATTCATTAGTTTGTGAGTTATTGTGACGCTACTTTTGTTATTTTCAAAACAATGGATCAAAAACAATTTCGTGTTTTAATTTTACACTGCTTCTTGATGGGAAAAAAATACCGTTCAAGCGAAGCAACGGCTTGAAAAGTGTTATGGGGACTCCGCTCCATCAGTAACAACAATAAAACGTTGGTTTGCTGACGTCAAACGTGGTCGTAGAGACACCAATGATGCAGAACGCAGTGGATGTCCAAATGAGGCGGTAACACCAGAAAACATCAAAAAAATCCACAAAATCGTTTGGAATGATCGAAAAGTGAAGTTGCGTGAGTTAGCTGACATCGTAAAGATATCAAAAGAACGTATTGGCTTTATATTGCATGAGCATTTGACTATGAGAAAGCTCTGTTCAAAGTGGGTGCCGCGTTTGCTCACTGTTGGGCAAAAACAAGAACGTGTTGATGATTCTGAGCAGTGTTTGGCCGTGTTTAAACGTAACAAACCGGAATTTTTGCGTCGATATGTGACAATGGATGAAACACGAATCCATTACTTCACTCCGGAATCAAAACGATCGTCATCTGAGTAGACAGCAACTAGTGAACCTCGTCCAAAGCGCCCGAAAGCACAACAATCGGCTGGAAAGGTTATGGCCTCGGTATTTTGGGATGTGCGTGGTGTAATCATCGTTCATCGACTATCTTGAGAAAGGAAATACCATTAACAGTGAATATTATATAGCGTTATTGGAGCCGAAATTGCAAAGAAACGACCGCATATGGCAAAGAAAAAAATGTTGTTTCATCAAGACAACGCACCGTGTCACAAGTCAATCGAAACAATGGCAAAACTACATGAATTGAACTTCGAATTGCTCCCACATCCACCGTATTCGCCAGATTTGGCCCCCAGCGACTACTGGCTGTTCGCAGACCTCAAAAGAATGCCCGCCGGTAAGAAATTTCGCACGAATGAAGAGGTTATCGCTGAAACTGAGGCCTATTTTGAGGCAAAAGATAAATCGTTCTACAAAAGTGGTATTGAAATGTTAGAGCGGCGCTGGAATGATTGCGTTGCTCTTGGTGGAGATTACGTTGATGAATAAAGCTAATTTTGAACCAAAAAAACCGTATTTTCTTTGTTAGGTCCGGGACTTTTCAGCCCATGTGTTAATATTTAGATTTATAGTTGATATTCAAAGACAATCAAGAAGTGAATCTTCCTGCTTGCGTCCACCCCTGTTCGAATCCGTCCAATAATATAATTTAACTTATAGTAATCTCAGACAATTCGCCCTCAACTTTCGTCATCGCATTCCGGATTAACTCGCAGTCCCTCTTCCATAACACCCCCCCGCCTGGGCACGTCATTGTACGACAGAGAATATCGTCAAATTTTAACGTCATTCAATATAATGCAAGCACATCTACAGTTATATCAGTACGAACCGATATAGTGAATGGAATACAGTCATGGTTAGGAAGGATTAGTATTTTCATGTACTTAGAAAATTTGGAAGTCGAAGTGAATATCAATAATGAAGAATTAGAAATTGATCAAAATGTTTGTAATTTTTAGAATTTGGTCAAAATGCGATATATTAATAGTTTTTGATACGTGTAATACGATTTCAAAATCAAAAAAGAGACAAAACTCCTTTTGTTTGATTATAATTTGTAAAAAAGAATTGTACCTAAATAGCCCTGTAACTTTCAGATTTATAAAATATTATTTTTTCACAGTTTACGTGTAGAAAATATTCATTTGCGGGTATATCAATAGATGTTATTTCATTTTGGGGAACTTGAATTTTTTACAAGCAAAATGACATCAAAACTTGACCGTTCTTAGAATTGATCCATAATCTATTCTCATGCAACATCCAAAGAATCATGACGCTGGTCTTAAACAGCCTAGCGGAACAAGACTTGCAGAATTGTTACCAGCAATGGAAAAGTTGCTATGTACATTCCAAAGGAGTATACAGTGAAATTCCCCTTCGCGGACACCCCTCTTACACGGACACCTCCCTTAAACGGACAGTTTCTCATGGTCCCGACCGGCTCTCATATAATTTCCATTGTATTAACTCTTTCTTGGACGGACATTCTCCTGAACGGACGCGGACACGAGAAAATGTTCTCTTAACCGGACAAAAAATAAAATAAAAAGAAACGCCTTATCTTATTTTTATATCGAGAGTATTGCTATTGCATTTCTCAATCGCGCCGCGCGCCAATTTCGCTGGGACTTCCCCGAGTAAACCGGGGATTTACCGACTTTAATCTTTCGGTACGAACGCAGCCTATGTCGTGCATTTCTGCCTGGCGTGAATTAGGGACTTCCCCAAGTTGGTCGGGGATTTACCGTTCTTATTCTTTGGGTGTACGCTTTCGATTGAATCTGCTTTCAATATTAGTCTGATGTCCATGCGGAAAAGACACAGTGGGCGACACGTTCATTGTAGAAATGACTCCAAATAGAAACATTCTCACGCTTAAACAAAAAATTGGGATTGTTGAAGTTTACAATAAAGAGAAATTAAGTGTAAGGAACTTATCCAAGCGTTTTAATATTGGAAAAACACAAGCTGCAGATATAATTAAACATAAAGAAATCCTTCTAAACAAATGGATGTCGAACAGCAATTTGAATGAAAAGAGAAGCTTTTTGACGGGTGATGGTACTAAAATTGACAAATTGTGTTATGACTGGTTTACAGCAGCTCGGCATAAGGGGATTCCTTTAACAGATATGCATATGATTTTCTTAGATAAGGTTTTCTTGTATTAATGTGTTGATTTTCTTTTCATATTAAATTCTAAAATAGATAAAAAAAGTGAGATTACCAATAGGTTTGTCGTGACAAAAACGCAAAAAACTTATTTTTTTTTTAGGTCCGCTAATACGATGTAAAGCAAGAGAAATAGCCGCTTCTTTGGGACGTTCTACATTCAGTGCTTCTTCGTGTTGGCTCAATAAATTTAGAATCCGCCACAATATAAGTTTTAAAGCGATTTCGGGAGAAGGAGCTTCGGTTAATGCTGAAGATGTTTCATCGTTTTAAAAAAAAAGCTGTTATTGTTCTGAATAACACTGTTTTGAATACAAAGTGTTACTATTTGTCCTTGTCAGTCGCAGCATTAAACGTTTAAGAAATAACGTCTTGGTATCCCGTTCTCGTCACGCCCGATTATTTTGCCCGAACGTATATTGACGCGAACCCAAAGTTAATACATCTCCGCCGTTTCCCCCTTCGTACGCACATTTTATAAGTTCGTCATGATGTGCTTGCTCCTCCTCCCGCCACCGCCACCCCCGTATATATACGTTCCCATCAAAGAGAAGACTCGTCGTCGTCCCGAAACAATTTTTCGGGACGCCACCGGCCGGGCCGATGTATTGATCACATGACTGACTCCTCTGTATTATGTATATACGAGGCGAGAGTTCGTTGAACCTGCACGTGTTGTCCGTACGGCCACGTGCCGAACCCGGCCATAGCTCGACGGCTTACCCTAGTTTCGTCGCTTGAACTTCTGTAACCTCGACGTTAAGCAATGCGCGTTGCACGACGGTGGGTAGCTAGCGCGGTAGACGGCCGGCCTCACTCTAAGAAATAATGTTGTCCTTTCACGCACGGCCCTTTCGGATTTTTGATGCGAGCTCGCTGCCTGCTATTGCGTTTGTTTTGTCGGCGATGCGAGAAAGAGGAGCGTTTCCGCTCAGTATTTTCGCCGAACGAAATCGATGTTTTTATCTTGTCGTATTAAAATGTCGATTGCGATTTTTTGTTTTGGATCGAAGCGTTTTTTCACGTGCGAGTCGAGTTTTAGGGTGTAACGCGTCAACCCTTTCAGTGATTTCAATGCTCATACATTAACTGTACCCCCTCTAACCGTTACTAATAGAAACATGAAACTTTGAACGGAAATGAATTGTTTCCATTTAAGATGGAAAGTCCCCCGTGTTAGACTTAAAATAAAAGAGACCAAATATGTATTAGAAAAATTTTTTTATATTCGCCTTATAAAAATTAAAGGCGTTTTTAAGAGCAGGGAAATACCATTCGGTCAACCTTGAACCAAATCTAAGACGACCCAAAGTTTGGCGAAATTTCAACGGGGTACCCTTACGTTTTTTTGCGAAAAATCGAAGTCGTCTGAAATATGTTAAAATGCGCACGCAACTGAAGATTTTGACGGCTAGATTGTAGGAAAATTATCCATCAAGGTGAAATATGTCAATCATGGCGAAATACTTAATATAGTCATTACATTTTCCACATTGAAATATTTAGAAACGAATTCCGTCCAGATTAGTCCTCCTCTGCCAGGTTTGGTTTTAGAATCGTGTTCTATATGATTGGAGATTGCATTTGGTGAGCCTTGAATCAAATCTAGGATGAGCGAAATTTTGGCGGATTTTCAAAGATTTACGTCTTGTGGGAAAATCGAAATCACCTAAAATATTGAACCACCTGATTTTACTCGCTTTTATAGTTATTCTATCTAACTTAAGTTTCAATAAGAAAATTTCATGACTTGCTTGAGAGTAAATTTAACCAATCATATGGTACAATTGGCAATATTACCATTTCCATACAGTAATCAATAGTCTCGGCAAAGAGGAGCAAGTTTCAGTGCCATGCGGAGAACAAGGTGGAGGGGTGAAGCGCGCGGCACGGAGAATCGAATACCCGTATCAAAGTACGCTTATTCGGTATTATTCGATTGTTTTCTGTGAGTGCTTGTCAGTACATGGCTACAAATAGATTTCACGAACTGTGTCCCAAAGTCCCTGAACCATCGCAGCCGATTACTACGTGTTGGGGAACATGGTTAAGGGTTGCATTTTTTTGGTGTCAGTTGCAGCTGTACATCTTGGATACGAATATATTAAATTTTGATGGAAGCTACGTAGAACCAATGTTGTTACGCATAAGAATGTGAACATATCCTAGGGTCTTTCGAGCGGAGTTCAATGCGATTGGAAGATGTAGTCAATCGAACCTTAACAGGAACTATCGAAGGTAAAGCATTGCCGATCTCCGATAGTCAAGCAGCCATGATGGCGTTGAGCTCTAACACCATCAGCCCGAAATTAGTCTGGGAATGCCTAGAAAATCTAAACATTCTAGGCAGAAAAAAGCAGAGTTGCACTATGCCACCAGGACACACTGGAATCAGCGGCAATGAGAAAACTAACCTATTAACAAAAAAAGCCGCCACAACTTCGTTTGTGGGACCGGAACCGTTCTGTGGTATACGGATGAGTACTTATAAAAAAGAACTTAAGGACAGAGAGGAGAAGCTCAGAGCATTTCTTTGGTAGAATCTTCATTCCAATTTATTCCTTGGAAACAACTTAGCAAAAACAGACTACGTGTCCTCACAGGTTTTCTTACAGGGCATTGTCACCTTGGGGAATACAAGACAAGGGTAGGTCTGAAACAGAATAGCGACTGCAGGTTTTGTGTGGGGCAGAGGCTGAAAGTTTCACTCAACATCTAACTGCACTGCCGTTAGAGAGACCTGTGTCAACCATCTTGGCAAAGACGTCATAGAGGAGGTGGAAATATCTTCTCTGAAACCATCACAGTTATTGCAATTTATTAAAGCTCTTGGACTGGATGGGGACCTATAAGTGCGGGCAAGTTTGCAGCTCATATAAGGGCACATAATAGATGAATAGGTCGCAATGCAACATCATCCTTAATTAATCTAATCTAATTCTTACGCCCTTACGCTTCGAAGAATTGATTGACCGGTATGGAACCTGGATCTAATTCCGAATGAATGTGTTTAGGATCATACGCGGTTCAAGCATTACAATTGCTTCTGCAAGAAGAATATGAAGCAATTTCCCAAATATGCGCAATGATATCGACTACATTAACAAGTGAAAGACATACAGGATATTGAAAGGCATTAATAGATCCATATATTTTTTATTTTTCGCGAAAAGAATATTTTCATTGTGCGTCTTTACGGTAATTTAACGTACCTACATAAACTTTCTGCTTTTTTCTCACGTGAACACGTTACAAGAATTCCTTTTGCCAAAAGAATTACAATACATTACACTTCCCCCGTCCCCCCACCTTTCCCTCCGCGACGCACGCTATTGCATGAACGTGAAACGTGGAAAAACGCCGAAAATCGTCGTCGTCCGAATCGGGATCCCATCGGCGCACACGACATCGTGTGGCTCTTTCGGGCGGCCGGACAGGGTGCATTGACTCCTCGTCTGCCGGTGCCGAACCGCGCGTTCGGCGTTGGGTAATCCGAGCGACGACATTTTAACGCGAGAAGAAGTAGAAGTTCGATAGCGCGTCCTCGCCGACCGCCGGTGAAATTCAACAGAAAGAAAAAGTCAATAACCTGCGACTGGTCTGCGGTCCTGTGCGTGTGCGTGCACACGAAGAAAAACCAGACGCGAACTTTCGATGGATTTTACGAGCCTCGGTCGCGAGTAGACGCCGAAATGCGTTGCACCCGTTCGATAGTAGGCTCGCAGTTTTGGATGCTGACGCATCGGATGAGATGGGTGAAGGATATTGTTGGTGCAATTAAAATGTATGACGGGCGGTTTTTCTCTTTCGGAGCGGGAATGTATATTTTCATAAGCACGTTGAGATGAGGATTCTGCAAATTTATACTGCAGTACCACGTGGAAGATTCTTCACATGTAAAGTTGATATGCACGCTGATGTCAGAACGTAGCATCAACAAATTTCTAGAAATGAAAGGAATATGTTGTTGCGGACTTCCACGGTCTGTGCATGAGTAAATATTTTTAACCTGAAGAAAGGGAGTCGTGCAGAAATATTTTTTGGACAATATTTAGCATTTAGTTGTCCACTGTTGGGACTTCTCCTTTTCCTTCTATCTAATTCTATTTTCTGCCACCTGTAAGCAGTTCCTACCAGCCTTCTCCCTTATGTTGTCTATCCATCTACGTGGTCCTCCAATCTTTCGTTTATGTAATCTTGGCCTCCATTTGAGAATATGATTTGTTCATTTTACACCATCCTATCTCGCTAAGAGTTCTGTCCATCTCCATTTCCTCCTTGCCAGTCCTTCCATAACATCTTCCACTCCAGTTTGTTGTCTTATGTTATGGTTAGTTATTTTATCTCTTAAACTTACCTCCAGCATAACTCGTTCTATAGCACTTTGTGTTGTTTTTAACCTGGTCGCAGATTTGAGAGTTGGTGACATGATCTCCACTCCATATGTCAATACCGGAAGTATATACATGAGCACATTGAGGTGGGGATTTGGCAAATTTATATTGCGGTGTCACGTAGGAAAAATTTCCAAATGTAAAGCTGATATGCACACTTACGTCAGAAATCATCAGCAAATATCTAGAAATGAAAAGAACATATTACTGTAGACTTCTGCAGTCGTTATCTTTGGGTTTCCGGATTGAAGCGCAGAGAGAGGATTCTTTTCACAATAGCGACACGACATGCAACAGCTAAGAGAGAGTTCCACGCAACTGTGGGGCAAATGCTGCGAGAAAAAGTTCAATATCTAGAGAACAGACAGTCCACACGAACCGCGGTTGGTCTCATTCGATTCAGGATGAAGAGATACATTAAAATGATACTAAATAAAAAGATGAATTAGTTATAATACGATTTATTAATAATAAGGTACTCGAAATATAAGTATATGGAATGACCTCCCCATAGCCCCCACTTGAATCCAATCGAGTTACTACGGGGAAGAACTAGATCGGGAAGTACGGATATCGGCTCCGACATCAGCTGCTGACGTGTGGAACAAATTGCAATCGAGTTGGATCTCAATAACACAAGAAACTCTGGCAAAACTTATTGCGAGAATGCCTCGATTGTGTGCTGCAATTATTAAATCAAGAGGAGGTCACATAAATGAAAGCAAAATTTAAATGAAACGTTTTAATTTTCACATTGATTTAATATATTTTTATTCATGTACGTGTATCTGTACATAAAAAATAAATATTATTAACATTTTTGCTGAGTTTTTATACATTTTCGCTGTCAGTGAGAGTGCCTAAACACTTTTGAGCGGTAGTGTATGTACATCAATGCTGATCAAAACCACAGTATCTGATACAAAATTCTCGTCTTTTATATTTGAAGCTAAATATCCGAATCTAAGGCAAATTGCTCTTCAATTGACAGCAATGTTTGGGTCAATTTATTTGTGCAAGTCTGTATTTTCCGAAATGAATATAATTAAGTGAAAATGTCGCAATCGACTAACTGACGTGTCATCGTGCTTGGTACTTACGAAAAGTGCGCTGAAGACATACAGTGGCATGCGCCATCATCCAAAGATCTAAAATGTTAAACGTGAAGACATTTTTGTCACACAGCAAGAATTTAGTATCTAATACTTTCCGAACAGCAATCTAAGAACGCTGTTGTTCAAGATTACAATTTTAAATTCGATAAAATTCAATAAATTTTAGTCTTGAATCTGCAAACGATTTAGAACAAAATCTCAATGGTTCATCATGGATATGACGCCGCGTCTGGATTCTCTTTGTTCAACAATACGAGACGGCTTTACCTACGTGGATAGACAAACTTGGGCGAAGACGTTACGCGTACATGCGGACACGCATTTTCCGGGATCTACACGTGTCCTCAGGTCCTCGACCCAACGACCTACAAACGACGTTGCGCATACACGCGGGCACATTCAGCGCCCCTGCCATGTCCACGCTCACGCTATCCACCGTAATGAAAAGAAACGGAGAATGCGGGAGCTTCCGACGCTCGTCGTTACATCGGCGTTGTGAAGTTTTAGAACGTTAACCACTAATTTGGTTATTAACACAATTTCTTATGAAGAGGATGAATAATGTTCTCTATACTTCTATTTTCTTTTTCTCAATGGAGGCAAACCAACGTTACCGCTTAATTGCAAACTCTAAAAATAAAATGTAAAAGCTAATGAACATCTGGACAGTTCCAGTAATAACGTATGCATGTGAAAACTGGACATTACGGAAGACAGATTAAGTAAAGTTAAATGCCATGAAAATGAAAGATCTAAGAAGAATAGCGGGCAAAACAAAATGGGATAGGATCAAGAATGGAAATATTAGAAAAATAATGGGGACGGAACACCTAAAAGAGAAGAAGAGAAAGACCTAGGAAGAGAGAAAACTTAGTAGAAATAAAAGCAATGACAAGAAATAGAAGAAAGTAGAAAATTGGGCACAAAGAGAACCGGAATCCTCAATCGGCACCTGGAAAAAGTTTAAGGATATGAGAAGAAGAAAAAGAAGTGGCATTCCAAAGTTCAGAACGTGGCTCGAGATAAAATTATTCTCGTCACAAACTTTCTTACATGATTGCACTATTAACGAAAGTTAAGGCTTTTTCCTAATTATCCACCGAATACGGAAAATGTGATCATGCAATCAAATGTTAATGTTCTCCAAAAATATCAATCCGTCGTCGTCCTCAGCAATCAAATACTCCAAACACTACCTTATTAATAATTTTACAGAAAGAGCTCGAAGATTTGTTCAGAAACTTTCTGCTGGCAGTGTATAAATTAGGTAACCGCGGGAGTTGGCGGTAAATAACTGCAAGAAAGGCCCTTCAGCGCTTTATCCACCCTCGCAATCACGCGCAGTCGAACTCTGCCAGGCTAATGGCGCTGGCGAAAGTGACCTCTAGCGGAAAATCGAGATTCGAAACGATATGTCGAAGATATTCTTTACGTCATTATCGACGAAATAATAAGTTAATGAATGCAAATCTATTTTATTCGATACAATAAAAATCATCAAAAAAATAAACAATTCGTGCAAAATATTCTGGTCATTTAAGTTTCATTCCTGGACAAGTCATTAATGTTGTATAAACATCATCTTATTAAATTTTTCTTCATGATTTTTGCTCGATGTGTGTTTAGCCTTATTTGAGATGTTGTTCTAGATTTTGAGGACTTACGGGATTAAACCTGCATGCGTAAATGTCGTTTGAGTTAAGACACACACGCTGATATTAAAAATGTGACGATCTATGATTGACCTGTCTTTTCTAAAGCCCATTTCTTCCTCTTCTGTTAGTTCTTCTGCAATGATTTTCAACCAGTTTTTTAATGTTCTGGTGTAAATTTTATAAACGGTGTCTAATATGCTACTTCGTCTGCTTTCACTCTTTTCTAATCATCAGCAATAGTAGTATTTTTCCAACATTTAATAAATACATGCAGAAGTGTAGTGTAGTGTAAGTCTTCCGTATTTCCAAAGGTCTGTGTTAATGTCATCCACACCGATCCCTTTTCTGTTTTTAGCAGTCCTTCTTTTCAAGGCTTCTACTTTTTCCATTTCATCAACTTCGCACTATAGGGTTTATTTTAGGAGCTGCTTTTTCCTGTGCCTAATCTATGTGTGTTATTATACACATACCTTGACTAATAAAATTCGAGGACACCTGCACTATTCTATTGTGACTATAATAAGATTTTATTTGTTTTTATTTATGTTATTTAAAGTGTAAGACAGAAGTTTTTCTCTACAGTGTGTTGTAAAATAAAAAAAAATGACAGGCACTGATGTATATATATATATATATATATATATATATATATATACAGTGAAATCTCCCTTGAACGGACACCAACGGGACCAACTGAAGATGTCTGTTCAGGAGGGGTGTCCGCATAAAAAAAATATGTAGTAGATACAACAAAAATCGTGTTTTAACACAGAAAAATGAATATATTAAAGAAACTGAGACATTTAAATCGTATATGCATATAAATGTTTTTAAAATAAATAAGAAACTTTAAACTTAAGAAAAAAAAGTTTATTTCCTTTAGATATATACATACAAAGTATAATATATGTATGTACATAGATTTAGTATGTAATACAAAACAATGAAAGTACGCAAAAATTCATATATTGTTGTTTGTCTTCTCTTTTTCTTTAAAATGCCGTCTTGAAATCGTATTTCTAATTTAGAAAGAAGCTCCAAAAACTCTGTATCTCCGTAATTTTCGACAAAACTTTTGAGCTGCTTGGTCAGAGTAATAGCTTTACCATAATTTGGGATAGCTTCTGTTTGCATTGGAACCTCATCGACATCAGAATCTTCCGAAAGTTCTTGTATTTCAACTGGATTTGCAATTTCTTGTTCTGAATCTGGATCTTCAACATACAAATCTTTATCTACGTTCAAAAAATCATTAAGGTTTTCATTATCCGTCAATTTCAATAAATTCTTATGTTTGAGGATATCTGAAAATACACCAAGAGGCAAATTATCTTCTAGATCAGATGTATCAGCCTCAGTTAACTAGTTTTCACTTTGCATATTTACATGATTAAATCTTGCTTTGCGGAAGCAATTTTGAACTGTCTCTTTGGTTACTTGGTCCCCAGAGGTTTTTGACAGATAAACTGCATCCAGTGGTGTAATTTTCTTTATTAACTCAAAAGCTGTACCAGCAGCTTCAATGTTTACTAGCAGATGTTTGAGTATTAGACTTCGGTAATAAGTTTTAAAATTCTTTATAATCCCCTGGTTAAGTGGTTGACAAGCTCATGTACAATTAGGGGGTAAAAATAATATTTTTATATTATTTAAGCGAACGTCGGATGAGATCCCGCATTGTCTAAAAATAACAAAATGTTTCTTTTTTCTTTAGCCATTTCCCAATTTAGGTCTTGCAACCACTCTGTCATAATTTGTCCCGTCATCCAAGCTTTCTTATTGTATTTCCAAGTTACAGGCAGGTTATTTATATTAATGTTTTTAAAAACTCTGGGTTTAGCTGCCCTACCAATGACTAGGAGTTTTTTCTTTTTCACCTGCCATATTTGCACAATGCAAAATTGTAAACCTCTCTTTGGGATACTTACCCCCAACACATTTTTCCTTCTTTAATGTGAGCGTTTTGTCGGGTAGAGCCCTAAAATACAGCTCTGTCTCATCGGCATTATAGATGTCTCTCGGTGAAACATTTTCAGCATTAACCGAAGCTCCTTCTGCCGAAATCGCTTTAAAACTTATATTGTGGCGGATTCTAAATTTATTGAGCCAACCAGAAGAAGCACTGAATGTAGAATGTCCCAAAGAAGCGGCTATTTCTCTTGCTTTACATCGTATTAGCGGACCTAAAGAAAAATAAATTTTTTGCGTTTTTGTCACGACAAACCTATTGGTAATCTCACTTTTTTTATCTAATTTAGAATTTAATATGAAAAGAAAATCAACGCATTAATACAAGAAAACCTTATCTAAGAAAATCATATGCACACCTGTTAAAGTAATCCCCTTATGACGAGCTGCTGTAAACCAGTCATAACACAATTTGTCAATTTTAGTACCATCATCCGTCAAAGAGCTTCTTTTTTCATTCAAATTGCTGTTCGACATCCATTTGTTTAGAAGGATTTCTTTATGTTTAATTATATCTGCAGCTTGTGTTTTTCCAATATTAAAACGCTTGGATAAGTTCCTTACACTTAATTTCTCTATATTGTAAACTTCAACAATCTCAATTATTTGTTTAAGCGTGAGAATTTTTCTACTTGGAGCCATTTTTACAATGAATGTGTCGCCCACTGTGTCTCTTCCGCGTAGACATCAGACTAATATTGAAAGCAGATTCAATCGAAAGCGTACACCCAAAGAATAAGAACGGTAAATCCCCGACCAACTTGGGGAAGTCCCTAATTCACGCCAGGCAGAAATGTAGGACTTAGCCTGCATTTGTACCGAAAGATTAAAGTCAGTAAATCTCCGGTTTACTCGGGGAATTCCCAGCGAAATTGGCGCGCGGCGCGATCGAGAAATGCAATAGCAATACTCTCGATATAAAAATAAGATAAGGCGTTTCTTTTTATTTTATTTTTTGTCCGGTTAAGAGAACATTTTCTCGTGTACGCGTCCGTTCAGGAGAATATCCGTCCAAGAAAGAGTTAATACAATGGAAATTATATGAGAGCCGGTCGGGACCATGAGAAACTGTCCGTTTAAGGGAGGTGTCCGCGTAAGAGGGGTGTCCGCAAAAGGGAATTTCACTGTATATATATATATATCCGACGCGAAATATCTGTACTTCGGTTAATTACAGTGGCTTGGCGATTTGTAGGGATAAAAATAAATAAAATTGCAAGCCCATGAAACTGATTTCAACTTTCAAGACCATTTTCTAATCTTCGAATGTCCTTAACGACACGTGGCTGAAAATCGCACCGTTTCAAACTGGCCATCGTAACACGACAACCAGCGCCGTTTTAGGTTATGTTCTATTTCAGTACCTTTAAATGGCAGCGTCATTGCGTATTGTATCGCGAAGTCGAAGTGCTAAAATCGATTCTAAACGCGGTAAAAATACGATTACTGAATGGCAATAACAAACAGGTTGACCTCTTGGCGAACTATTATATAGCGTTCCCTCAACGAGAGAAAAATATTTACGTACACGCGCATTCGGACGACGGTAAGCGCGTAGATTCTAGCTACACGTGTCCAAACGATCCGTGTTTCTGAGTTTTGAGAGAGCTCGCTCCCATCGGATGCTATTTGCTTATAAAATTATCTCGGATATCGTGATTTTGTCGTAAAAATACCCGCTCCGTCTATACGCCGGCGTCTAAAAGTTTGAGAACTACGTTACGTATCTTCAAAGTAACCAAACCAACCACATCAATTACTGAATCGAGGAAGGATAATGATGATACCATGGTCTCCTCGGGTAAAAAAAAACGTAATCATCACCGTAAACACAAGAGATTATAACGAAAATAAAAAATGAGAGTATTGCTATAAGAGTCTATCTACTGCAAACTTAAGAAAGAACACCAGGTCTGGAAAAGGGCAGCTAAATCCTCGTCGATTATCAAAACAAGTACAGAAACATCAAGGTTGGACTGCTCACACACACAAAGGGAAAAATCCTACGAGATTTTATCGAAAATAAGTTTTTTCCAGTTTTTTACTAAAAACGAAACGTAATTTTCAAATATAAAAAATAGGCTATACACCATAGTTATTATAACAATTGACAACATCTTACCCAGGGAGTCAACGATTCAAAATCCCCTTTCACAAAAATATCCACTTTTAAATCGTCGAAACAATGTCTCACGTATTCTAATCGATGGAACATGTTCACCATATGTTTCTACCAGCAAACGATGATTTTCAACGGCCTATTTCTTTTGATTAAATAAGAAAAATTAAGCGTGCTACAAATGTTCCTTTTCAGGCATAAAACTCGACATTATCACTGAACGATAAAGCAAAGACGTTAGTTTTTAGCGGTCTTGTGTGTGTTTGTAGTTTAAATGTGACGAACAACATGACATATGCCGCCATATCGTAGCTAAATCAGGAAAACTTATGCATATACCTGATATGTCATAGTGGAATTTTTCGAATGCCAACCGAAATATGCTCATACATTAACTCCTTTTTATCATATGGTCACATGGAATTAAACACATTACCGAAATTGCTGGAATACTTCAACAAACAACACAACAAAATATAATTAATCATAGCTGACTGAGAGAAGGATATGGTCTTTACTTTTCCCATAGATGCTACTCAAGACGAAAGAAAATCAAACACTGGAACAAGTTTACTGAAAAGTAACGTTCCCCCAATGTAAATTCCCATCATCACCCAGTACAAAAACGAAGGCTCCTAAACACATTGAGGCGTAGGGTTGATAAGATGATAGATGGAGAACACTTTGAAGCTGAGTTCTCAAAAATACACTCAAAGGCAGTGCTGAAACCATCAACAGACAGCCTGAACAATGTAGGACGGATCAATAATCCCGATTGTGTACCATACATCAAAGAATACAGGGACAAAATTTGAAGAAGAGTATGAAAACACGATATCAAAGCAATCCTCAGTGTTTTCGAAACACTTTCCACCAAATTACCTTTATCAAAAGATCTTACCTTGCTGCTCCAAAATCTAGGAGTCTAAAAGATACTTTGCATCTTTAAATAGAAAGACATACGAGGGGAGGTCCAGAAGTTTGTGAAATGAAAGGGTTTTAAATAAAATGAAACAATAAATTCATGTTTCCTTTTCAATATAATCACCCTTAAGCACAATACATTTATATTTTTCTAAACCATCATAAAAATATTTTTTATCTTTCGCCTCAAAATGGGCCAAAATTGCCTCCTTTACCTCATTGTCGTCGGAAAACTTTCTTCCACGTAAGTCCTTTTTTAAATTCGGGGAACAAATAAAAATCACTAGGTGGCAGGTCTGGACTGTAGGGTGGATGGACTATTGATTGAAAGCCATGCTTGTGCAGAGCAGCCGTTGCAACTTTGCTCTTGTGAACCGGCGCATTGTCTTGCAAGAGCAATACACCCGTGGTCAATTTTCCTCGACGTTTTTCCTTGATGGCCTCCTTTAATTTTTCTAATATCGCTGCGTAATATTCTCTGGTTATGCTCCTACCTTTTTCTTTGTAATCAATCAATAATATTCCCTCACAATCCCAAAAAAACTGTAACCATCAGCTTTCCAACCGATTCTGATACTTTGAATTGCTTTGGCGGTGGCATCCCCTTTTTATGCCATTGCATGGACTCCTGTTTGGACTCAGACTCAAAGTTTTATCTCCGGTAACAATCCGGCGCTGCCACCAAAAATTATGATCGATTATAAAGAGAAATTGATATCTCCCTGGTGTTATCTACTATACATTTCACGATTTTGTTTCTATTATTAACCAATAGTATAGTAATAAAGGCCTATATGAATTCCGCCACAACTGTTTAATAAAGCGGTCTTATTTTGATTTCGAATGGATCTTCCGATATTTCCAAATTCCTTTCCGTTTCTAATCTATTGGTAGTAATATATTTGTTGCTATGCTTTAAAAAAAGTTCGGTTTTATCGAATGATCTAGCATTAAAATCACAAGCTATGCTCGAATTCATGCGCAAAGATATTGATTTCATGTAAAACACCGCCTAAAATGGTAAAACGGAGCGATCTGGTTGACCAATAAAGTGAAAAACGTGAAACACAATGTTACCAATGGATTTTGTACTAGCTTGTAATCGTCAGCGCCCTCTTTTTAGGGCTGGAGACAACTTAATATATATATAAGTATCTAAATTAGTTACACTCTTGCAATATAGATGACTTATGATTCCAGTTTAAATTACTTCTTTAAATTATTAATTCCATTTATGTATGTATCTCTCCGTTTAAAGGTTACTATCGAAATCTAATCTTGAGTTGATGGAACGTGTAAGCATTTTCTAACTTAATTAATAGAATTATTTTTCGGTATTTGTATAATTAGAGGATCGTATATATTCATTTTGATAATTGATTTTTTAACAAAAAGTATTTATACAATCTTATCAAAATAAATGCTAATCCAAACTCATAATATAAACATATTTCAAAATCTTACTTACTAAAGTTCGTCTAACGTATTCTAATATAGGATTATAGTTTAAATCAAATACGAAAGAAAAACAAATGATACCTGACTTCTTAATTTTGTTATAAAAATCATAATCTCTCCGACCTTGATGTCTGATTTGGATAATAATGAAGTAATTATTATTCACCAACATCGCATGCAAGAATAAAAAAAAACATGGCATGACATAAAGTACCCAATCAATCATTTTTAAATCTCGCAGACAGTTTAAGTTGGTTGTTCTAGCAATAAAGGTCGTATTAGTACATATTACTAAAAAAAAAAACTATGAATATGACCTTCATTGCCGGAAATAGTAACTTAAATTGTCCGCGAGATTTAAAAATTGTTGAAGAGAGAGAGTGAGAAGAATTATGTATATTTTTCGAGAAACTGAAATTGTACGTGTTTGTTTTGTCTACTAATTTATAAAACAAACGCTTTTCAAAAAACGCATATTTAAATACAAAATTATCCTGTCGCGACATAAGGACCCTTACATTTTATCTATTTTTCACTGTTTCATTGATTCAAACGTTGTTTGGTTGTATATGCAATTCACATTTTTACATTTCGTATCCTATTGTATCACGTTGTAAGAAGCTCTTTTGTTATATTAATTGGCCATCATGTCCTACCGATTCCTAATATAGAATCCTACTTTACCGACTCAGAGTATAGTGTCCTACGTTACCGACTTTTTGAATGGCTTCTATATATCAAACTCTATCTAAACATACGTTTATGTATTACAAGCTCTCAATATTTACTATTATACGAATTATTGGTGAAACAAAATTTTTTCAACACTAAATTATAGACCATCCAAACTATATGGTGAATAATACAACTTAATATTAATTTATTATTATTCAAAGTTCCAGCTTTGTTAAAATGGTAAGTTACTTGGTACTTGGAAATATTAATGTGAAGAAATTTAGTATGCCATCTCGAAAAAGTCGAAATCAAGTATGAACTTACTTATAAACCTGTAATTCCAAAGAAAAAATTAAGTACACTCTATTTTTTTTAAGTCGGGGGAATGAAGAGGCGTTTACAAAATGGAATTCTTCAAAGCGTACTTTCTGGGGGGGTATTTTAAAATTAGCTATCATTTTATACAAGTTGCAGTTACGTAATTATTATTACAAAGCAAATTTAGGGAGAAAAAATAAGTATAAACGCACTTAATAGTATATAAAAGAAAGATACAGTCTAAACATCAATCTGTTATAACAATATGCCGGCCGGCAAAATAACAAATATCGCTAGTGGAAGCTGACCTAATTTTTTTAATTTAAAAACACTCCTCCGGACATTAAAATAAGTATACACTACTTTTAAATTTATCTTGTAGAAAAGTCTAAAGCGCCATCTTTTCAAAAAAGTCTTAAACTAGGATTGACAATCTACAGGTATAATATAGAAATCTGTAATTCGTTTGCATGGTAGTTTTGTGTCATTAGATATCTTCAAACATTAATTGATATGAATTAACCATTTCTTACACAGAATTTTAGTAAATCCAATGCTTATGTGTGATAGTCACATTACAAGAACTCTGTAGTTATTTCTCCTCTTTAATTTGGTATAAATTTATATTACATGACAATTTATTTACTTTAGGAAACATCAATAAAAATTCTTTACTTTGTATGGTTTCTTTCTTTTAAATTCAATATTTACCATTATTAATTTTAATGTTATATTTTTTATATTGAAAAATTATCAATTTTAAAATGTTATATGGCTTCATCTATGAAGTAGTAGATGATATAGAATTCTTTTATACAGCTTTCTCCCACAGTAATAAAGTATTCCGTAAATTTTAAAATAAGCAGATTTCTATAGTTTAAACGAAAATTTTATTGCTAGATGGCGCAAATTAATCTCAAAATTTCAAAGGATTAAAAATAATTTTCGGAGTATACTTGATTCAATTAACGCTAGAATAAAAAAATAAATAAATAAACAAAGACGTTTCTTCAACATAATTTTAATAAATTTTACAAATATGTTACAACTTACATATACATGTAAATAGCATTTAGAATGTAAATAAAAAATTCTAAATATATCTATTCAGCAATAGTATAAATTCTACCAAAAAAATATTTATATACGACATAAAATATAATAAAAACTATATTACAAATCTCTTTCTTTTTTTAGTACTAAATAAAATCTCTCTCTCTCAGTTTCTCTCACTTCCATTTTCCTTCTATGTATAATATATATATTTATATTTTTTTATTAATTTTATGTACAGGAGTATATATTTATAAATTATCAGGGTTTCTTTCACATATATCATCTGTTTGTTGTAAAATTTCTCGTTAACATTTTTAATTGCCTAAATTGAGACGTTAATACAGAGAAAAAATTATACAGACATGTTATGTGAAATATGAATAAGCCTGCTTCAATATCTATATATTACGTTGGTAAAAGAATTTTTTTGTTTCATACTTTAAATATAATAGATTTCAGGTTGGCCACAATTGTGTTAAATTGCAATAGAAATGATAATTAAAACATGTAACAAAATTGCATGGCTCCATAAAGTTAGTACGGATATATACAATAATGATGATAATTATGACGTCTTTTACATATCACAAGAGGAGGTTCTTTGGGGTGCACATCATCAGCAGAACTTTCAGATAAATAAGACAATGAACGTAACTACGGATGCAAGATCAATTTGTTGACACATTGTATTTTATTTACATTTATGTCTGGCATTTAGATACGAGTTTGATAAACATCTATCCTAAGATTGAAGATAATAATATTGGCAGCTACTGTTAAAAAGACATCGTATTTGCCTTTTATGCTTTTTTTTTTGTTATAATTTACTTCGAAATAAGTGAAAAATCATGTGTTTTGGATCTATCTAAAGAGCAAACACAGTCAAGCATTTCGAAATTTCGTGGATAATTTAGGTTGGTAGTTCTGGCAGTACGGATCATATTCACACGTATTGTTCCAAAAGAACTGTGAATATGAGCTGCATTGACGGAAATACCAACTTAAATAGTTCGCGAGATATTTTGTTAACCACGGAATATCCACAATATCCGATACAATGTCATCTTGTGGGAATTTGAATCCTCTGAAATGAAGGTAAAGATTCAAATAAATAAATAAATAAATAAGTAAATAGAGATATGTATATATACTACAAAAATAAAATTCTCAAGTTTATATCGGACCTTTCACTAATTTCTTAATGCTGTAAGCGTTAAATTTTTAATCATTAGAGAAGTAAGCATGTGGATATATTAGTTATTGAGTCTAATTTTTTTCTGTAGTGTTATTTTTGTGGTAGGCTATCAAGTTTCTAGTACCATGATACCAACTTTATTAACTAAACGGCAACAAAAAACGAACATTTAAAAATCATGACAGATAAATCAATAATCAACATTGCCAACTGTAGAAAATATAAGACACTATTTATCAAATTCTTTTACCAACCCAATTCATAGAAACAATTTAAAATATTAAAATTCAGATTCACTTTTCTGATTGGCGTGACGTTTTATGTACACAAAAAAAACAATAAACAAAAAAAAAAGAAAATTTGACATCTTTTTCGTGTTGCACACTTTGCCCGATATTGCAGTACGTCTAAGCTAATTTTCTTTGCCTTTTTTTTTGCATAGAGTGTAAAACAATAATAAAAACAAAAAAAAAACAAACGAAAATGAAGGTGAAACAATTTCAGGTACGTTCTCTTTCCGAAAAACCGATGATTTTGGTGATGTGTTGGATTTATTTTTACGCGTATAAATGTTGGTAGACGTGTGAAGGTGATGAAGCGAATGAAATAACGAAATAAAATATTTAAAATGAGGCGCGTGAGGGTTCTTCCGATTTCTTTTTCATAGAAAAAAAATTAACAAATCAATGCACTAGAACGTCTTTGTTGTCCGACGTGCTACCTTGCCTTGTAGGACTTAGCAGCTCTTGTCTATCGCGCTCCCTTTCCCTACCGGGCCTGAACGCCTCCAGGAGGGCTTCGACTCGTTCCTCTGTTGGTCCCCAGCGAGAGTTTCCGGTAGCGTTTTGTAACCAGATTATCACCGTTCCGTATATCGATTTTATGTTCATTTCAGATCTTAAAGTAAGACAAAAGAAGTTTTATCCTGTGGTTTTTTGCAGTTTTACCAACTTAAAGCAGGATTTTTTTAGCAAAATCTTTTCGAAACGGGTGAAGAAAAACAAAAGCAGAAAAATTAGAATAGTACCTATTTAAGACGTGCTGTAATCCGTGCCTATATTCATGTTCGTATGCCGGGATCGTCACTTGTTTTCGCTTAAACTGACTGGTTTCGGCTCGCTGTAGCGAAATAGGCGTTGGCTCCCTATAATCTGGCAACAAGATTATGAAACTGAGAGCTTCCGGACTGTCAGTCAATAATTTTTCGATATGGTCGATCGCTGCTTCCATTAACTCCTCGCAGTATGGCGGGTGAACCTCGAACGAACCGGATACGGCTTTCAATTGTAGAAAAGGCCTGACAAATTAGTTAGAAAAGAAATAACGAAATCGTTAAAAAAGTATTATCAAGTTTTTGTGCCATTTACCGTTCAGTTTGCGTATTATTTGTACTACTGAGTGCTATGAAGCAATAATGTCATTTCCAGTGGGAGATATGGCGATAGGAATGAGATACTTTCGCAACCGGAATTCAAGACGAAATTGATAAAGTAGATCTACACATTTTGAAATTTCGCGAGCATTTTAAATTAGTAGTTCCGGCAATAAAAAATCACATTCTGTATATATAAACCTGAAGAATTAGCGAATATCACATTTATTGTCAGAATAACCAACTGAAATCGTTCACAAAACTTTAAAATGTCTGTTTAGAGACAGTGGTGCCAAATGTAGAAAGGTATACCATTTTTGACAAGTTCTATGAGGTTTCTCAGTAAATTACACTCAAAATGAAAAATCATCTTGGTATATATATTTAGAGTTATTCTAGCAGTCGTTCCTTAAAATTTCTCGCATTTGTAAAGAGACATCGTGTATAATCTATACAAGGTGTAAATAAATTAAGGTAAAAGCTACTCATGGCGATATCCTTTGTTGAATTTTGAATCAAAAACTTTGATACTAAGATGTTGTGTGATGCTTCATAAGTTTACACTAAGTCTTCAATGTTCGGACTTGTAAACGTTAAATACTTACAGAGGCATATGTACCAAGTGTACACGTATGTAATGTGTTCTTTGATAAAATAAGTGGTAATCGGAAGGAGTCAAGTCTGGTGAGTAAGCCGTACGGGGTAGAACTTCCCAGGTGAGTACTTCCAACAAAAAACTAATGCTGTTCGCGAATGCTCTACACAGCACCATGTACACATTTTTCCAATTTATCAGTCGTGCGCGTCTGACACTTGTTGATGGTACAACAAAATGGCGCAGTGTTAGATCTTTATAGTACAAGCTGTATTGGTGCGCCATCTGTTGTCTGAAATCTGCATTTCATACTTGTACACCTGGTATACTAAAAGTGTTATAAGTTTAATCACTTCTAACTGTAATGAAATTTTGTGTAACCTTACCCAGCTTTAAATATTTCATATGGTCAATATACTATAAAATAGCACCAAATTTTAGATGTCCTCAAATTTATTTATCTATTATACAGGGTGTATCATGATGTGATTTGATTAAAAGAATATAGAACAATAATAACAGTTGCGTTTTGAAATTTTGGTAGGTAATACAAACAGCTTTGAATTAGATCGTTTCGACTTCAGAATTTTTCAGCTTTTGACTATCCCGGAAGTAAATACCAACTTTTTCTATTCCAAATAGGATCTGCTACTGTTTACAGGTATTATGAAAGATCCTTCCCCGAAAATTACTATCCGCCAAACTTCAGAACATAATTCATTACTTTTCCATATTCTTTTAATTCACCGCAATACACCCTGTATATTAATAACCTTTTGCGAAGAATAGACGGAATAAATTCAAAAGTACTCACCCCCTACTGCCAAAATACGAATCACAATCAGCAAATGCCGAACAGTATTGCTTAAAATAACAGTTCAGAGGCGACGCGAAACATTCAAACGTAACGCCGAACATTCTATGCAAGCACTCGAACACTGTAACCGGTAGAGAGATCTGGGTGTCGTGAACGTCGATAGTAGCGTTGCTCGATGACGGGTTCACTCCCAAGAACGTGGCGTAACGTTTCAGTAATACCCATACCCTCGGTATGAAGAATTCGAATTTCCTATCGTCGAAGCAGCTATGTCGATATAGATGTTCCTGAAATTAGTGAAATAAGAGAAGGGGATGAATAGAAATTCGTTGTAATTGACGTTCTTTTTTCTTACCAATTTCTGTAAATGCGTAGCGTTTATCGCTAGCGTATCGCCTTGGAATCTCAGCAAAGCTTGATCCCTATCGGGAAGGTATTCGATGACCGGTAGTCTCGGGCAGCCTATTTGGAACTGGATGGGATAGCACCATACTTTTCGCGTACTATTGTTTGGCAAGGTAGGTGGCAGTTCGAGACCGTGCTCCTTCAGTATAAGGTTGGATTTTTCTCGTACTTTTCGGGCGTAGTCGACTGAGAGGTTGTAGATTTTCAAACAGATCCCTTCCACGGATGATTTAACCTACGCAACATATTATTACGTTTAAATTTGTGTATACAGGACGTTTCCAAATATAAAGGAAAACATTTAAGAAAAAATTCCTTGAATAGTTTTGAACAAAAAAGTCCCTAAAGATATATGTTTGAGATGGCACAAGTTTTGAGTTGCAAGAGTTCAAACTTTCTAGAAATTATAAAGGTGTAGACTTTGTTACCATTAGAATTGATGGGAAATTTTTAGTGTCTTTTTGAAACATACTTAATAAAGTTGGTTTACATGATGACATAAAAATAATTGCAATCAGCATTTCTATGATTTGACTTTTTAGACCGTTAGCACTCTCTATTGAAGAAACTTTTGCGGTCGAAGTACTAATATAGACAAACCACGATCATCTTTTTTTTCAAGAAAGTACATCTTCTGTAAGTGCAGAAAGGTCTTCTTCAAACATTCGACGATATGATTCTCTATTTATTGCCTTCTTACCTTTATACAAGACGGTTTAAAGATATACATGTCTATATTCGATGTTAATTAGTTTATCAAGGACAATTAGAATAAAGTAGAAGAAACTGTTAACTTTTTCACTCGGAGTGAGTCAAGCAATCGTTCTTTGAAATTTCTCGTATTTGTATAGAGACATCCTGTATAATCTATACAGGGTGTAAATAAATTACGATAAAAGCTACACGTGGCGTTATTCTTTGTTAAATTGTGAATCGAAAATCTTAATACTAAAATGTTGTGTGACGCCTCGTAAGTCCACGTTTAATTTTAGTAGTGGTTTTTTCTCTTTGAAAATTACACTTGGCAACGGTGTAAAACTATATTCCGATGTGATTTTAATCATTCGCAGTATTAGATTTTGTCTTATAATTAATATACCAGCAGCAAGGAAAAACGTTAGAGACATAATTTCTTTGTAAACGTTTTCTCGATTACTTCAATACTTTGGGGCTATTTATATTTGTGGTTTATCAATATTTCATTACAGCGTGCAAATATGGGTAATCAATCTAGATTCAAAGATTTATAAAAAGATTGAAACCGGGTTTACAGCCATGCAGCAAATGAATTCAAAGAAATCCGATCAACGAGCAGAATTTAAAACGTAAGGTTTGCGTGTTCAATATTGCCAAGTGCATACTTCTTTTCCGTTAATTTACATACATCTTATACACATATAATCTGAAAAAAGTCAACGGTTATAATACGCATGTTTCAGTCATTCGTTGAATGCAGTATTTCGCTATTGCCCTACTGCTCCATGGTTATAGCTATAGTAGGGGAACGTAGGATTGCAGATACCTCTCCGTCGTTGACTTTGCTCAGACTAGATCTGTATATCGTTTAATATGCATAAAAAATAAAAACAAATTAAATTTAATCGAAACTAACCGTTTCCATGAGATGAGGTTGGCATTGCTGCTTGAGATGCGCCAGTCTATCCTGGAAATCGTCGTAGGTAGCGCCAACCGTCCTCCTCAACCATTGAAACGTTTCGTCCACGTTCCATTTGACCACCTTCCGGCTTTCCGCTTCAGCGTTCCTCGACTCCATGATCTTTTTCGCAGCTTCAGCGTATCTCGACAGCTGCTTTCGGGCATCCCCCGTAAATTTTGGTCGCACCAATTTGATCGGTATATCGTTCATTATTTCTTTGTACATGGACATCGAGATTTCTGGATAACAACTGCTCGGTAGTAGCGCATCACAACCTGTAGACAATATTTTTTTTGTATTCCACATGAATGTATGATAGACTAGTAACAGGAAGGTAAGAAAAGTGGTTTCTAATGAGAACATCATTGTTTGCTTTTTTTTTTTGAAAACTTTTAACAGTTTTTTCTGATGCATTCAACTTAGTTTTTTTTTTTGAATTTAAACTTTATTTAAAAATTCGAAAATTCATTGTGTCTAAGAGAAATGATATTCCATCTTTTTTTTTTTAAACAAAATATTAATGAAAAAGTATTCCCATGATCAGTATTTCTAAGACAAAATAAAAAAATATTCTTTTAGAATTTCAAGGGTTTTTTAACTTTTGAACAAACCTGTATCCATTATATTGAATATAATTTAATGTAGTCAAGTAATACAAATTAAATAATTCTTGTTATTATACTTTATTATTATTATTGAACTTCGAACTTATTCAGTACAGGAAAATTCTATAATTTTAATCTTGTAAAAGTCATCTTGTCTTTCAAAAGTACAGTTATCAAATTTACCGATAACTTTTGGTATAAGTTTTACAACTAATTGCTTTAAAAAAAATTATTTAATTGCTTTACTTAAACAAAATCATGAAAATTTTAATAATAATAGTAGCGCTAAAATCTATACTAATTGTGACAGCATTGCGGTGGTATTACTAAGCATAGATTGCTAGATTAATATCGCTAACACAGGGACGAATTTCATCACGTTTATTGCCGAAATATTTTACGTTATTTTGAAATTGAATAAAAACAAATCATACATAATTGAATAAAGCATATTATTAATAAAATAACAAAAGAAAAAACATATAACAAAGTTGTAATTATATATAAAAAAAAATTAGAACAATTCATTAGGAAGTCATCGTTATAGCACATTCTATACTTTCCCCTCATAAACCTCTCGCTAATCCCAGACAACTACCTGTATCGAGAACTTTACGTTCCATCAGCCATCGATTAAACGAATCTTTCGGAGCATCGATCGACTGCCTCGAATGACATAGCTCCTGATAGCACTGCCTTAGCTTAGATAACAAACTACATCTATACATCTCGACTTCTGGATGCGAATGCATATAGTTACATGGTGGCCGCTCTATTATAATAACGTTCGTTTGAACGTCGAGATCCCAAGGACCGGCCAGTATGAATTTTTTAGCTTGCGGAGCTATTAGTTCCTCCGATGGCCTTCGTTTAGCCACCGGCAGGGGACTTTGTATTGGAACAGCCGGTGGGACAGCTGCACATATTCCAAGCGGATCAGTTATCGGATCAAATTGTGGCTTAATGGGTGGCAACTCCCACAGGCTTTCACCAGTGAGTTTATTCCAAAAGTACGGTCTATTCTCGCGTTTGGACCAGAATTTCTTCCAACCCTGCTGCGACAATTCATAGGGCAGTTCGTATTCGGCGAAATTGGTTGGATTTACCGCTGGCGCCCCTTGTGGCGTCGGTGACATCGTCACGTTACCGTGTTGCGGTACCAAAGGGCTTAGGTTTACGTTATCCATAGGCGGCCACATCGACCTATCTTCGGAAACCTTTAAATCCACCTCTTCGTTCATTGTTTATATCGTATTGTTTGTAAATAACTGTTCGATTGATTTACGCTAGGTAAAACATTAATCGTAAGCGAACGGCACACACATGTTTTATTCGGTAATGGAATTGGCGGCGTTCGCACTTTTTTTTAATGCGTTTTTCACGACGTTTAAGCACGACGATGCATTTCATTCATGATCTGCGTAGAAAATTTACGTACACTTCCACCCAGACGCCATTTGCTGACTGAGAAGAAATAGAAGCGTTTACATCTCGCGATATGCAGGTAACAACAGACCAATAGCGTTCGGGTTAATGGCGGTCTGTTTAAAATTTAAAAATAATAACAAATTTACGGTCGATTTGTGTTTAAGAATTTAATGTAAATCAGACGTGATTTGCATAGGACATGGAGTTAGTAACGCAGAATCTACTTCACTATGCAAATTATTCTTTATTTTCTATTTTTTAATCTCCATAAATTGGACTAAATTGCATAATTACGTTGGTAGCACTGAAAACGCAACTGTCAAAATATTAATGAAATAATTTATGAGTCTTAAGTTAAGGAATGTCAACTCGAAAGAAAAGGATTTTATATAAAAAAATATTGATATTAAGAGAATATTAGATACTATGTTTCGGAAAGTCGATGTTGTTACCTAATAAATGAACTTTAAAGGATTTTTGTTGTGTATTTTTTTATATATCCAATATAGCTTACAGATGCGATACGCGGTGCAGTGAAACTTCGATTATACGAGCTAACGTGGGGACCACCCGGCTCGGATAACAAAAAACTCGGATAATCCGGATTTATTTTTCATTTATATATTTTCAAACTAAGAATACATACATGTATTATACGATCTTTATATACTTTAAACGATTTATTAACCTTTTGAACGCATATTATGTATATCTATGTACACTACCGTCTATATTAGTTCGGACACTCAGTAAAATGTAAACTGGACTAAAAGAGAATATAATTGCTTTTATATATAAATAACATTTATAAGAAACTTCCAAGAATATTGATTAGAGAATTACTAAAAACCTATAATATTTTATGACCCAATACAGTAATTTTCAAAATAATCCTTATCGCCACCAATAGGATTATTTTTGGGACAATATTGCAGGTAATAAATTTACAATACTTTTTGGGGTGGGAACAGTCCACCCGAAAGCGTATTGATAAATGCTTTAGTTTCTAAATAAACCTGCTTGTACGTGCGTTAGTGTTAAGAGCGTGTGAACTTGATTAATTTTATTAAAAGGTCGACAGGAAAACCCACAACTTTAGAAAAGCACTCTGTAATTGTTGCTTTTGATCAAGAAGGTTATTCAGTGCATCAAATTTCCGAAAAAATTCATGTTAATAAATCGACTGTTAGTGTTATTCGGAGACATCAACGTACGGACAGTTTAAGAGATCGGGCACGTTCATATCGTAAGAGAATAACAACTCACGCCGACTATGATAATATAAAATTGCTGATCAGGCGAAATAGGAGACTGACAGCACCAGAAATCGCCGCCGAAATGAATCGCGACCGTGCAAAAGAAGATAAAAAACTGGAAATCTTCATGGCCGCATTACAATAAAAGAAAAACTCTTACTTCGACGGGGAAACAGGCAAAAACCGCTAAAGTGGGAAGAAATATATAGAAATTAGACAGTAGATAATTGGAAAAGGGTGCTATGGATTGATGAGGCAAAGTTTGGGGTATTCGGATAATGAAGGTGCGTTTTTGTAAGATGAACGAAAGGCCAAAGAATGTTGCAGGATTGTGTAGTGTCAACTGTCAAGCAATGAAGAAGTTCTGTGCTTCTTTGGGGTTGTTTTTCCTACGCCGCTACTTAGGTATGGTTCTCAGTTTAACTACTTACTCATACTGAAACACTAACATCTTCTAGGTAAATTAAATAAAAGACTACAGATATTTGTATAATTTATTTATTTTAATGTATAATATATATTATTATAGGAATTATCATCACATTGTGAATTACATGTACAATAATAAGTAATTCTATTATTCATAATAATAGTATTAATAATAAATGCTTCTCTACGGAAATTCTAGGATAATTAAGACCCGTTAATTATGTATTTGATTTGTTACATACAATATAAAGTTTTTTATTTATTTATTTGTTAATGCACTAGCAGACATGGCAATCGGTACTTATATTTAATTACATTATTTACAGCTTCTTTTCTTCTATACAGCGCAAAGTAGAATTTCGATTGGGACAAACACTTAAAAAAAAATCGAGATGATATTGCTAAAAATACAAATACGTGCAATAAATAGAGTTAATTTGGGTGAATAAAAATACACTGAAGTTAGCAGGAATTGCCACGATGATAACATGTTAACTAAACGATGCCATCTAGCGAACAAAATGAGAATTAGAATCGTGTTTTTTTTTCTGAAATGCTACACGTTTATTTTGACGACAAATATTAGCGTAAATACAGAGGGTTTCAATAAGAGCGTAAGACTTGAATGGCCCGCTATGTTTGATAGTCATATAGTGAAAGTTTGATTGCTACCATTCGTAAAGTGCGTCCAATATTCGGTCGGCAGAATGTTCCCAAAATTTGAAAGAAATAGTTCGGTTAGTGATGTTATCAATTAGGGTGCTGAAAAATACCGCGTCAGGTGCTAATTGGATCCTTGAGAAAATATAAGTGAATTTTGCTGACAAAATTATTTTCAGTGATGAGGCTCCGAAAGTCCACCAGTGATTCATCAGAAAGTAACGCATCCAAAATATGTCACTGCCTGGTGTATATTGTGGTCTGGAGCAATTGGGACGTATTTCTTTGAATATGAGGAAGGCAATGCAGTAACGATGAATGGCAAATGTTATCGTGCTAGGGTAATGCTGTTCACCGTGAAACACTGACTATTTTGCACGAGTTTGCTCCTGGTCCTGTCATTTCCCGGTTTAGTGACACCAGAATTGGCCACTATGTTCTTGCGATTTAATACATTTGGGCTTCTGCCTGTGGGTTTATCAGAAGTCACAGATTTATGCCAATAAGCCTGCGACCACCGAAGCATTGAAGGCTGAAATTCAATGATATCAATCAATGAAGTTTCGCCACATCTACACAATAGTGTTATTGCAAATTTTGTCAAAAAAGTACGTATATACCAGCGAAGCCATGGCAGCAATTGATTTTTGTTTCATAATTAAAATACTTTTACTAGAGAAAACCGTGTATTATTGAGCCATAAAATTTTGCGCTTTTATTGAAACATCCTTTAATATGGTAGAATAGGAAAAATATAAAGTTATAATTCCATTTTACACCAGTGTTTACACACAATAAAGACGAATATTATACAGTTTCTTTTTTGAACATATCAAGCCAAAAAAAATTAGTGCAAGAACCCAAGAAGCAATCCTTCTATTTTACAAAGAATATTGCGCAAAGATCTAATAATATTCGTCTGTTCTTTCCTTTGTTTAAACAATATTGGGCAGTCTTTGGGCGTATTGTCTTCTTACAAAATTTATCCAAATAATTTTCAAAAAGAAATAGAAAACATTCTTATATATTTCGTTTGTTTCATTCATATTTTTTTAACTTTATTTTTTTTGATTATTATAATACATGAATCTTCTTTTGTTGGACATATTTTTAGTACACACGTCGTTTGTTATTCAGCAGTTCGGTCAAAAATTGAAGTTCGTTGCAGATTAAAATAAGGCTACTTTAATAAGGGAAATTTTTCTATTCATTTCTTAATATATTTTTCGCTTTTACTAAATTCTTTTTAAGATACAGGGCGGCACAGAGAAACGGAAAATTTTGAATGTCTGCAATCTTTACATTGTTGTAAATTAATGTTTAAAAAATCTAATGCCGACCACAATTTCATTGGCAACCTTATTATGTCGGAATCTGAAGGGATATATCGACAAACAGAATTCGAGCTATCGATATGCTGTTCATCGAGAAACACCACCATGGGTATAGATTTCTAGAACACCGTTTTTTAATAACCATAAATCTAAAAAGAATATCGGAACCGTTAAACCAAGAATTTCGAACGAACTTCAATTTTCAAACAAACCCCTTCTTATATCAAGCACCTTTTTTATACTTCACTATGTATACCTACTATATATCATCTAGTAACTACAATATACTTAGTTAAAGCTTAATTTATTTATTAGGTCGACAATATTTTTTCTTTTCAACAGTTGGCAGCGTATTTATCGCATAGTATATAAATTTGGTGTTTTTTTCTTTCCCCCACGGAACGTCATCCATCGCCATCTTTGATATGTAATAAAATAAATAAGTACATCAGTCCGTTCCATTCGATTCTACGATTTCGCGTTACATTAGACTTCGATGCCTTCGCGTATACAGCAATACTTGTCCACCAGAACGTCGAGGACCTGTTCGAACTTGCCGTACCTCTCCTGGGCCGGTACGTAAGCACCGCGGCTACCCCATAGGAACTTCAGTTGGAATTCGGTACGGAACATCTCCAACGTCAGATCCTCCATTCTGGCCTCGCCGAGGACTATCTCGGCGTTTCTTTGGTATATGCTGTTCAGGTTTAGGAACTTCCTGGCGGTGTCCAGGTGCGCGAGAAGGATGCTCAAGCCGAAGTCCTGAGTATTCGTCTCCCATAGGCCAAGGCAATTCGTCACCAGCGAACTCTGGTTGCTGGTGTTGATGAAGTCTTCGAGATTACGTTCGATAAGGAGTAGAAAGGGTATTAGGTGGGGAATGGTGGTGTTTGGAGCTTGGGGATTTGAGCAACTGTTCATATTTTTCAACGTAGGCCTTAGTTTCGCTTCGAAATTGAAGGCGGAATCCGTGTGTTTCTGTCGAAGGATGTGCCACGTCGTATCTAATCTCTCTATCTGTGAAAAGGAAGAAAAGAAAAACGATTTTAGTAGTTATATTAACCAACGGGTAGTATCGATTCTATGTTATACAGTTTTAATATAGAAGATTTTAACGGTATATTCAAAGTATATCTACTAGAAAAGGAAAGTATAAGAGGGTATAAGAGAGAGTATAAGTCCTGGGTAAAAAGAAGCCAGTTATAAAAGGGGTCCAATGAACCCATATATGTTTTATTGCATAAACATAGGTAGAGATTAGGTTTTATACTTCGTAATAAATTTGCGGTCTCTCTCGGAGTTGAACCGCTTTTTATATAATTTCCCTAGATTAGTAGAATGGGAGAATGAGTTGAGTGATGTGACAATGTTTTCGTAGTCGGAATAAAGTTTAATCTATTCTTACCAGGTGTATCCATGTCTTTTCCGTTTTCTTTTTTTTTTTTTTCAAAAGAAACACGTAATTTTCAAGGAAAATTATAATTATTACCCCCCTAGAGGAACTGATTGCCATTCTTTGCTGGAGTATTATGCCATGGGTTAAAGAACGCGGAGACTTATTGCTCTCAATTTGTCTTGAAATTAATAAATGGATTTGTTATTATCGAAGTTGGACTTTCATCTACCTCGTTTTTCGTCTAGATTCTGTTCTACGTTTGCAGTACCTATTCTAAAAACTAATATTTTGTATGATGCCCCTGTATATAATATGTGTAGCTTACCAAATAAATACATAACACATGGGCTGAAAAGTCCCGAGCCTAACAAAGAAAACACGGTGTTTTTGATTCAAAATTAGCTTTATTCATCAACGTAATCTCCATCAAAAGCAACACAATTATTCCAGCGCCACTCTAACATTTCAATACCACTTTTGTAGAACGATTTATCTTTTGCCTCAAAATAGGCCTCAGTTTCAGCGATAACCTCTTCATTCGTGCGAAATTTCTTACCGGCGAGCATTTTTTGAGGTCTGCGAACAGCCAGTAGTCGCTGGGAGCCAAATCTGGCGAATACGGTGGATGTGGGAGCAATTCGAAGTTCAATTCATGTAGTTTTGCCATTGTTTTGATTAACTTGTGACACGGTGCGTTGTCTTGATGAAACAATTTTTTTTTCTTTGCCATATGCGGTCGTTTCTTTGCAATTTCGGCCTTCAAACGGCCCAATAACGCTATATAATATTCACTGTTGATGGTATTTCCTTTCTCAAGATAGTCGATGAATATTACACCACGCACATACCAAAATACTGAGGTCATAACCTTTCCAGCCGATTGTTGTGCTTTCGGGCGCTTTGGACGAGGTTCACCAGTTGCTATCCACTCAGATGACGATCGTTTTGATTCCGGAGTGAAGTGATGGATCCATGTTTCATCCATTGTCACATATCTACGCAAAAATTCCGGTTTGTTACGTTTAAACATGGCCAAACACTGCTCAGAATCATCAACACGTTCTAGTTTTTAGTCAACAGTGAGCAAACGCGGCACCCACTTTGAACAGAGCTTTCTCATAGTAAAATGCTCATGCAATATAAAGCCAATACGTTCTTTTGATATCTTTACAATGTCAGCTAACTCACGCAACTTTTCGATCGTTCAAAACGATTTTGTGGATTTTTTTTATGTTTTCTGACCGCCTCATTTGGACGTCCACTGCGTTCTGCATCATCGGTGCCTCTACGACCACGTTTGAAGTCAGCAAGCCAACGTTTTATTGTTGTTTCTGATGGAGCGAAGTCCCCATAACACTTTTCAAGCCATTGCTTCGCTTGAACGGTATCTTTTCCCATCAAGAAGCAGTGTAAAATTAAAACACGAAATTGTTTTTGATCCATTGTTTTGAAAATAACAAAAATAGCGTGACTCTTAGCACAATAACTCCCAAACTAATGAATAGAATATCATGAAATTTTAACAGCTGTCTTTTGAAGGTTAGTACTAACTGAGAGAAAGGTGACTGCAATAAAACTAGCGTCATCTATGTATTAGGCCCGGGACTTTTCAGCCCATGTGTTATAATATGTGTAGCTTACCAAATAAATACATATTATAATGATATTTTTTTCGAATCTGGATAAATTTCATTTTGTTTTGCATAATTTGTAAGCGCTTTATTCAAAGTTATTTTTTACGCTAGTTATTCTTAGGTCTTTAGTTCCTTGTTTTCTTTTCACAATGTATGTATGGCTTTCTATAATTTTTTGTCTTGTAATTGGTATTCTGTTGGACAATAAATTCTATTATTATTATCTTCCAGGTAATGTATGGATACCATGCCAGAAAAACTGCTTGCTTTTTGCGGCAAACCATTCATCGAGCCATTTTCTAACTTCCTCGAAATTATTGATTCTATTTGGTATTCATTCAAATCGTATGGAACCCAATTTATCGAGTTTATTGGTCTTCCCCATTGCTTGTAAACGTCTGCTGATTGTTTCTCGTCACACATGCAATGCTTCTGCTAATTGCCGTTGTGTTTGAGTTGGGTCATCATCCAATAACCCCTGTAATTGTTCGTCTTCACATGTTTGTGGTCTACCAAAGCGCTGCACTGTTTTTCACCATTTTTAAATTGTCGAAACCATGTCTCGCATGTTCTAATCGATGGAGCGTGTTCAGCGTATATTTCTACCAACAAACGATGACTTTGAACAGCCTTTTTCTTTTGATTAAATAAGGAAAGTAATGCGTGCCGCAAATGTTCTTTTTCACGCACAAAACTCGACATGATTGTTGACCGATAAAGCAAAGACGCTAGTTTTTGACGGATTCAAAATTGTGTGTGTACTTTGCATTAGCGCCATCTCTTAGTTAAACCCGAAAAAAATATGCATACACCTGGTATTTGAAAATCGTCACCAATGAAGAAAATATATGGGTCCGATTTCCTGGTAGATTGAGGGTTAAAGTACACTAGGGTGACAGAATAAAATAGACACCTACTAATTAAAAAAAAGATTCTATTCTCGTTTATATCTACAAAAATATTTTAAAATTTTTAAATTAGACTAATATTTTGTCGATCCACCTTTACTTGCGTGAAGTGCTGCGAGTCGTCGTGGCATAGAATCTATTAAATGATTAATAGTGTCTTCTGGAATATTTAACCACTCTTCTGTAACAGCTGCCACGAGTTCTTCCTCATTGCTGGGTTTTCGGGATCGTTTCGCCATATTTGTCTGGATTATGTGCCAAACATTCTCTATCGGATTCATGTCTGGTGATTGGTCTGGCCATGGTAAAATCAGAATCCCCTGTTCCTCTTTCCATGTGGTTGTTGTTCCTGCTTTGTGGCAGGGTGCTCCATCCTCCATAAAAGTGGCGTCTTCTTTAGATAAAATGGCGTTGTCGAATATCGGTAGTAGTCCTTCTGTTAATATTTGTATATATTTTGCCGCATTTATATTTCCGTCGCAGATTACTAATTGCGATCTTCCACCATACCATATCGCGCCCCACACCATGTTCACACCGCCGTATTTCACCGTTTGATGCAAAAATTTGTCGTCCAGTTGCTGTGACGAACGTCTCCATACCCACGTACGACCACTATCACTGAATTGGCAGTATCTGCTTTCGTCTGAAAAAATGACAGACCGCCAAAACTCTTCGGGCTTCGTTCGCATTTCGATTGCACAAGCCATTCGGCGCCGTTTTTGAAACGCCGTAAGGAGAGGTTTTTTCTTTGCCACCCTTTTATATATCCCCACGCTGTGGAGGTGTCGCAGAACGGTACGCTGATTTTTCTGTGAAGTTGCCGCAAGCTCAGCTGTACTTTTTCGCGGTTCTCTTAACACTTCGCGCACGAGCACCCTTTTACTTCTTTCAGAAGGTCCAGCACGACCTGGTCTCGGCTCCACTGTTGATTTTTCCTTGCGTTTAAATTGCGTAATCACGCGGTTAACTGTGGGGACAACGGAATATTTAAAAATTTACTCTATTTCACGTTGCGAAGCCAACGATGCGACACCCCGGGTGAAGTCGCTAATATCACTCGAACCTTATAAGCGAGGCGTAGTTGTAACGATACTAAACTATGACGAATTCCTTCCAATACATCTACCCCTACCCTAATGACAAGAGAAAGTTCTTAATTCGTTCTTAGAATTTAGCTGTTTACATATTTATACCGCTTTACCTGGTGTCTATTTTATTCTGTCACCCTAGCGTATCTAAGGCGCTTCCTTAAATAATAAAAAATAACCTACCTGAGGTATACAGAGACCTAACATGATCCCACAGAAACCATACAAATTTCCAAGGGCTGTTTTCGTATCTATGGCGACCTCGATCCATTTATTCAACATTTCGGCCCTTTCATTTTCGTCCGTGCAAGTCAGAATAGTCACGGCCACCATCAGTTTTAGGCATTCGGTTCTGAAAAGGCGAAGAACTAATGTAAGAATGCTCCGCTAACTAAAATCTCTTTACCTTTCTAATAGATCCTTCCTAAACTGGGTACCATGAGGTAAGGTGCATAGTTCGATTCCGTTCCCGAATTTAGCGGTATAATTGTCCTTACAACCGAAGATCAGATCTAAATCGGCTCGCGTTAGGTGATTGGCCAAGATTCTCGATCCAGATTCCTTGAGCGTTAATTTGATTCCGCTTAACGTATTGCTGTCAAGCGGTTTGTTTTCGTCCATAGGTAATAGGATGGTATGGAAGTTGTCCAGGTCGAACCTTGTCGATAAATCGATTTTGGGTGAAGGCAACTGGAGTAGTTTTTCTTCGGCGCCGAAATAATCGAAATCGTAATTTTTAAGGGTCGTTGTAGATTCGGAAGCGGCCAAATGATATCTGGGATTCTTAATGACGACGCCGGAGCTTCGATGTACCTGTTCTAACGGGGGATCCCCAGCAGCCGAACTTAACGCTGAATCTCCCGATCCGTTACCGGAATCCGAACCGGACGCGTGATAGGAAGTCACCCTCTGTAACGAGCCATGCGTTATAAATCCAACGTCCATTTGTTTCTCGAGATGATCAGCGTCTTTGGATTCTATACGCATTATAGAGGGTAACCTCGAAGGTTTAGGCGGTGGAGATTCTGGAAGATTGCTTTCATCTTCTATACTATCACTGACTAATCTCATATTACGACCTAGCGTTACGGAACTGGCCGAAATCGTTAGTTTTGCGCAAGTATTCCTCGGTAAGGAAGCGAATTTCGAGTTTATCGTATCCGAGCCCGCAGATCTGGTCATTAATGGTTGTATCACACCATCAGCACTATTACACTTCTCCTGCGAGATCCTATTGACTTCGGAAGGCGTTAACGACTGCGATCTTTGCTTTTTCGACGGTAATTTCGGCGGAGATTCTTTACTAAGTCTAGTCGGCGATGAGGAATGCTTAGAGACCTGCATGGGGTTATATCTGAAGTGAGCATTGGCATTTGGCGTACTCGCCGGCGATATCAAACGGTTACTACTTTGAATCGGCGGGGGATATTTGGAAGCGTAGAACGAAAGGGGGTACATCCGATTTTTCGGAAACTGTATTTTCGCGCCGGACGCAGCTGTGATTGGTTTTCCCGATCCTACATAGGAGGTGATCAGATCCGGAACTGTATCGAATGGATCGTCTTCGAACTGATACTGCACCCTCTCGTAAACGGTCTCTGGCTGGAGGATGATCTTCTTGATGACGAAATGAAGAGCTTGGGATTTCGTTCGGCACGTCAGGACGTAATTACCGGGTTGCGAGGTGCAATCTCGTACCAGGAAGCCACCCTCTTCGCGGACGATTTCTTCGGCTCTAGATCGAGGGATGGCGCCATGGTACCAGGCGTGGGAACGGATATCTCTGCTGTCCAATGAAAGTTCGAGTTCTAGAGCCTTCTTCAGGGCCGCTGCGTCCACCGAGGGATCTGCACAAGGCTCCTGGAATTGAAAAAAAAGTCAAATACAGTAAACGCTTGCTGATGTAAGTACCCGGTAGTGGAAACGTTACGGTCAACAGAAAATTGCTACTATAGGATTAAATGGAACGTCCGGTGATGTAAACAAACTTGAACCACGTACAATTCGATAATGTAAACAGTTTAGGGTATTTCCCGATTTACGCGGGTAATTGAATTGATCAAAAGAATGTTTACGTATACGTTTTTAGCGCCGGCACAGCTTGTGCCCCGATTTATGTATGGGATTCCTGCAAGCGTTGGCTCTCTTGCCTCTCGTGAAATAAAGTAGTGTGCAGCTATAATCACGCCAGAACAGACATGGCATCCACGTCCAATAAAAGAACATTTTTAACATTAACACATGGGGTGAAAAGTCCCGGGCCTAACACATAGATGACGCTAGTTTTATTGCAGTCACCTTTCTCTCAGTTAGTACTAACCTTCAAAAGACAGCTGTTAAAATTTCATCATATTCTATTCATTAGTTTGTGAGTTATTGTGCTAAGGGTCACGCTACTTTTGTTATTTTCAAAACAATGGATCAAAAACAATTTCGTGTTTTAATTTAATAAATTTAGATATGGCGTGCAATGCCCTTAACCAGCAAACAATCAGAAAGTGTTGGAAACATTTGCTTTACTCCAGTGATGATTATCACGAAGGAAGACAATGTACCGCTAACCATCATTAGAAAACGGTTCTATCTGATGCTGAAGTTATTTACAGTGCACCATCGGGCGTTCTCAATTATTTGCACAATTACAATGCAATGTTGTTAAAAAATACTCTTTTATATTCGTATTCTCTACGACGTGCTGAGCAGTATTCAGACTGCCAGACAGAAAGTTCGCCATTGGAATCTTCTATATGCTGTGAGAATGAATAAAAACCAAAAGTTTCTGTCATTAATCTCGAATTTGCACATTAAAACTCTCCAAGTTTATAAGCATAGCTTATCGATGCATGTAGATATGGTAATCCGTTTTCGTCTTCGTATATAATCACCTAATCACTTTACCAGCTTTTTATAAAAAATAATAAAGTGCTACCAGTGAACTTATGAATGCTATAAGTCAAAATAAGCCGCTTATTTTTCATATTAATACTAATAATTAAAGAGAAACGCGCAGATTGTTTTTGAAGATAATAATGGTTGAGAATCAATTGGAATTTTATCTCCGTAACAAAGTACATTATGTTTATTGATTAACTGAAGTGGGAGATCTAATCTAGAAGATTTGGGAAAAGCTTCTTAAATCATTTTTTTTAATGACTATTATAATAAGAAAGAAAATGAATTAAAAGAATGCTTGTTAATATACAGATTAGTACGTCTGATTAGATACATACACTACCGCTCAAAAGTGTTTAGGCACTCTCACTGACAGCAAAAATGTATAAAAACTCAGCAAAAATGTTAATAATATTTATTTCTTATGTACAAATACACACGTACGTGGATAAAAATATATTAAATAAATGTGAAAATTAAAACGTTTAATTTAAATTTTGCTTTCATCTATGTGAGACCTCCTCTTGATTTAATAATTGCAGCACACAATCGAGCCATTCTCGCAATAAGTTTTGCCAAAGTTTCTTGTGTTATCAAGGTCCAACTCGATTGCAATTTGTTCCACACGTCAGTAGCTGATATCGGAGCCGATTTCCGTACTTCCCGATCTAGTTCTTCCCCGTAGTAACTCGATTGGATTCAAGTCGGGACTCTAGGGAGGCCATTCCATAATTTTGAGAGTTCCTTCCTCTTCTAAATGGCGTAAACAGTCTTTACATAATTTAGAGGAATGTTTTGGGTCATTATCTTGCTGGAAGATAAAATTTTGACGCAAAAGTCGAATTCCGGAAGGTATTGCGTGGTTCTCCAAAATTTCGCGGTAGCCTTTTTTTTTAAATATACCGTCAATTTTTACAATGTCCCCTACACTAGTGCTAGCAAAACAGCCCCAAATGATGATAGAACCTCCACCATGTTTCACGGTAGCAGCAATACACTCTTCTCTGGCACGTTCACCCACAGATCTTCTTACGAATATGCGTCTTCGGGTTCCGAAATTTTGGTTTCCTCAAATTTGGACTCATCCGTCCATAGGACGTTGTTCCACTCTTCTATGGTCCAGTGTTGGTGTTCACGAGCCCATTTAAGTCGCTTTTGCTTGTTTTGTTCGCGTAGTAATGGCTTTTTCATCGCAATATGTCCATGGAGCCCGGCTTTCTGTAGGCGACGTTTGACTGTAGAAACACTGACTAGTTTTTGGCGACCAACATTTAATTCTGCGGTGATTTCCGGGGCTGTTTTGCGTCTATTTAACTTGCTGGTAACCACTATTCTGCGATCATCTGCAGATGTTGTCGCTTTTGGCCTTCCACTCCGTCTTTTATTAAGAAAACTGCCAGTTTCCTGATATTTTTTTACGTTATAGCCAACCGTAGCGTGGTGCACGTGTTTCCGTACTAATTTCTCTTCGCGGAGGCACTTTAAAAAATTGTCATACGATATTTCGCTCACGACGTGAATAGAGTAAATACCACACTGCAACTGACCATAGGTTACAGATTTCACTATAATCTTCTAGGAAGGTAATTTAAACATTATCACCTACAATCTAACAGATGACTAAATTTACCCAGTAAATTCAGAGGGATTGTCATTGTAATTGCACCGCAATAAACAGTTTATGGTAATCCGACCAAGTGCAGGTAAATGATAGTAAGCCTTATACGATATAATGGGTGTTTATCTTACTGAACTACATTTTAAATACGTATTTCATTTTATTCTAATGTGTTTTTGGTAAACATAATACTATATGAATAATCCATGAAAACCGGGGTGTCTAAACACTTTTGAGCGATAGTGTACATAATGCTATATTATAGAAGCGACAGAAGGTTGGCTTTTACAATCTGCAATGTATTTTAGCATAAATCATGTAAAGTAGTATGTTTACATACCAATTTTCCTAACAAGAATATGCATTATTATTTAAATATATACACTCAGCTTACTAAAAAACAATGAAATGTTGAAACAAAAGCTATATCATAATAATAATAGGAATAACATTAATATACTCAGCGAAGTTTCTATGGTTCCATATGAACTTTTGAACAGAATATTTGGTTTTCTCTTCAAATTATGCATCGAAGTTAACGCTGAACTATAAAAAAACATAATGGATAATAGATAATTGTATCAGGTTTCTTCTTTTTTGACCGTCATCAACCTTTTTCTCATTATGCAACACTTTTTTAGACTATGTGAAGGAGACTGGTAATTTAGACTTAAAAATCGTACTAATTATAGTTAGATAGCAAGAACTTTCCTAGATTGTAGGTAGTAACAAAGTTATCGTATGTAATATTCCTTCCAGAATTTCGAATATTCTGAATTAAACGGTCTTGATTTCTTTTTCTGTCATTTTTGAGTACAAATTTCAAGTTTCCATGTACTATCACAAATAACTCAAAATTTGAGTCCATTTAATGGAACATATTGCCTAAAAGTATAGCTTCCTCTGAAGGTTATACACCAATTTGCAACATAAGTATCTTACAAATATGTAACTATTACATAACTCGAAACATTCCCTTATTGGTGCTATTTTGTCACAACTGCCCATAAAATTGGCTGTTAGAGAAACTGTGCTGGATAGTCCCAAATTTCAATAAACTCCATAATCACACTTTACAGGCAGAAAGTTTCCAATAATTGCATTCCATCTCATTTAATGCTATCAACATCTGACGGTTCTAATTGCCCAAATTGAAATAAAAACTATTCGATACGTTTAAGTGTATTTACATACCATTCAAATGTGAATTAATTTCTCGCATGAGGTCCATTAGTAACTCATTAAATACGAAATGATTCAATAGCTTATTTGCTTAGGTATGCGAATGAGCCATCAATATACGGAACTGTAGAAGTACATTTTCGTTATTAGCGTTTGATGATTAAGTTTAGGAGAATCTCGTTAGAAAAAATAATGTATCGAGTGAATGATTCCATTGTTTCTCAAATAGTTGAGTTAAATTTTCTAATATATTTCATGCGACTAATCTTTGTAGGCAACTTAGAAGGAAAGCGCTGCAAAATTTCTGCTCAAATTATGATCTATATTTTCTCTGATCCAGCATTAATTTAAACTTTACAGAGCTGATTTAAAATATATACTTTCTTTGAAGATACAGTGGAAATTGGAAGCCTCTATGATAGCTTCAACACAAAAGATGATATGTAATAAAACTTGTCGGTCTAATAAAAACCCTGGACTCCAGAAGTATTCAATTATCTCGTATTCTCGAGGGCAATTCGGAAAGCAAAGAACGTTTTGTTTTTACACGTGACCCATCGAAATTTATGGGCAGACAACTGAGGTTTACGGTAATGTAATGAACAAAACGCCAGTTTGAAAGTGCTGTATCATGGTGGGCGGGAAAATGTTTATCGTAAAGTTGGGTTGTTGAAACTTGAAATTTGTCCTCATCAAAATCTTCAATTGCATACGCATTTTGATATATTTCAGATGACTTCGTCAAAATTTCGCTCATCCTAGATTTGGTTCAAGGCTCACCGAATGATTTTCCAATCATATTAGATATATATATAGATGGAATTCGTTTCTAAAGATTTGAAAACATGTGAAAAGTGTAATGACTACTGCTAAATCCTTCTCTAATTTTATAATATTACGAGGGCAATCCCAAAAAAAAGGTCTCCTATATTTTTAGATATACAAAGAACCGGTTATTTTCTATAATTGCTACATCACTTTAAAGATTGAAGAACGTTTTATTTTTCAACATAATCGCCATTTCGGTCGATGCAGTTTTGTAGACGCTGTGGCATTTTACAATGCCCATGTCATACCAGCTTGCCGCCATCCCCTTTAGGAAACGTTGAACCTCATCTTTCACCTCATCATCGGAGTAGAACCGCCGTCCAGACAAATGTTCCTTCAACTTAGAGAACAGGTGGAAATCGCTGGGTGCCAAGTCCGGACTGTAGGGTGGGTGTGCGATGACGTTCCAACCAAAATTTTGCAGGAGATCGACGGTTTGACGGGCGACGTGAGGACGGGCGTTGTCGTGGAGAATGCTTACACCCTTGCTCAACATTCCTCTTCTCCGGTTCTGAATTGCCCTTCTGAGTTTCTTCAGTGTTTCACGGTACCTGTCAGCGTTGACTGTTGTCCCAGCAGGCAGAAAGTCGACCAACAGTACCCCCTTCCTGCCCCAAAACACAGTTGCTATGACTTTACCGGCAGATTGTGTTTGCTGGAATTTGCGTGGCTTGGGCGAAGAGGGATGCCGCCACTCGCGTGACTGTTGTTTTGTCTCAGGTGTAAAGTGGAATGCCAAGGTTTCGTCACCCGTGACAATTGAGTCCAAGAAGTTGTTCTTTTCGTCTCCATAGCGGCGAAGAAATGCCGTTTGTGGTCTTCTGTCAGCATACGCGGCACCCATCTTGCACACACCTTCCGATATTGCAACCTTTCCGTTAAAATCCTGTGGATGGTGCTTCTGGAAACCTCAGGAACCCAAGTGCAGAGAGCATCCAGAGTGATCCTTCGATCTTTACGCATGAGTTCCTCAACTTTCGCGATTGTCTCGTCGGCAATTGACGGCCTCCCGTTCCTTTCTTCGTCACGAATTTCAGTACGACCGGCTGTAAACTCTCTACACCACTTGCGAACGTTTTTGACATCCATGCACGACTGTCCGTACACTTCGGTCAATAAGCGGTGAATTTCAACCGGTTTAACCCCTTTTGCGTTCAAAAATCGAATAACTGCGCGCACTTCGCACTTGGCGGTAACGTTTATCGGGTGCTCCATTTCGAATGGCTACCGAGCCAAGACTGAGCATCCGAACGAAGCGCCTGCTTGCTTATGTGGTAGCGGAGAAGGCACCACTCACAACAGTGTTGCCAACAACCGTATTAAAACTTTCTCTACGTCCCCAAAAAATAGGAGACCTTTTTTCTGGGATTGTCCTCGTAAGTATTCCACCATGATTGATAATTTTCCTACAATTCTAAATCTTCAAGTGCTTACGCATTTTGACATATTTCAGATGGCCTCGATTTTTCGCAAAAAACGTAACGGTATTCGTTCCTAAAGATTTCAATTTATAATACTGCCGCATTATAAATTGAAACGAACTATACCTACTTCTTTTTGCATAACAATGAGCTCAATAAAACTATGGAGAAAGTCGGAATTACTATTGTTATGACTGACACAGCGGATATACCGCATAATCTTCCCCACAAACCCATCCAGACGTCCAAAGCCATCCTTATCCCCATTTTACCATTACAAAAACAACCAAATAAACGCCGTTAAGCTTTACTCTAATCTCACCAAGCGACGCTTTCATCATAATTACCGCCACACGACTATAGCGAACTTGGGAGTTTCGCTCCTAACCGGTTACGGCATCGCAGACTCGAGGAACCTTGATAAGGGGGACCATCACAGCTAGAATTGGCCATTTGCTAAATCGGCGTTGAGCGGAAAAGTGCATCACGGCAATCTACCTTGGTATTGTCGAAACGAAATAGCGTATTTCGAGAAATTAGAATGGAAGGGAGAGGTTGGTGGTTTAGTGCTCTTTTCTTGCGAAAAGTGATGTTTACTTAGTTCGAATTTTAACGTAGAAGTCGCCAATAATTGATAAAATGTACAGTTTACGTTTTAGACCAGAAATTCACGCCGAAGATGGGGAAGATGTTGGAGAAAATCGCAATAGCCACGGCCGAATTCTTCGGCACGGCTATCTTAGTTTTCATCTCTTGCATGGGTGCTAATAGGTGGATAATTGGGGGAGATTTTTCGATTTTGCACTCGAGTTTAGCTGCGGGCATGGCAGTTACGATGGCCATACACGTAAGTTTCCCCAAATTTGCGCTGCCTTTAAACTTTTGTGTTTGAATTATTTAGAAAAAAAAAGGAAAAATCGGGAAAAACCCATTTTCTAACTAGAATTGGTTAGAACTCTATTCTACGACGTATTTGTTATTTTAAAGTAATTTTTGACTAAGAAGATTGATAGTTGTAACTTTTGCAGTAACCAGAGATATGGATATTTATTTTTTTGTTAATTATATAAAATTAAATCAAATTTGTTTATAGTTATATAATTATTTTAAATTTATTGCAGAAATAGGCTGTTTGTTGTTAGATCTGTTAAATGCTATTTTTCTTATTTAAAAAATTAATAACGATAAAAGTACATTTTAATTCTCATATCTAACTTAATTTGTTTCTGGGTTATATTTTAAAAATGCATTTTTTAATCATATACAATTTTGTTGACAAGGTACGCTATATTCTGTTGACGCTAATAACATGTTATAATTGAAACGTTAGGTTTGATTTACAGCTTGTTGCAAGATATATTTAATTTCCTCTTATACTGTTACAAATGCATATTATTATCTAACATATTGTAGGTGAATTGAATGCTTTAGTGACAGGTAAAAAGCGGTGCCTACAAAATTATATACCGAAATCGTCTTATGATGGGCAACTTGCTTTTATTATTGGCGAAATGGGCAAAATCCCAAAGTCCAATACGTCTCATAACTTTTTGTTATTAATGATCAGATTTGAGAATATTCCTTTTAGCAATTTAAATTTATTGTAAGTAGGTGTTTTTAAGATGTCAAAAAATTGATCGATTCTTATGGAAATCTATTATTCTTAATACATTTTCGTAACCACTGATTTCCTATGATTATTTTCATTTTCCACTTGCCTTGATTAAATTGATGAAAATTATAAATTATACGTAAAGTTACATTGCAAGCATAGTGCGCCTTGAAAAGCAAATTAATTTATTTCATATACCAAAAATCAACCACGGTAAATGGTGAAAGTAATTTCTGAATCATAATTAAAAAAATTATGAGACATACACTACTGAGCAAAAGAAAGAGGCACATAAGTATATGGCGAGGGTTATTCCTTAATATATTTCTAATTGTGATCATATTTACGATTTATGTGAATCTGGTGAATGCCATACCAACACGTAAATAGAGTACAGTGAAATCTCCCTTGAACGGACACTAACGGAACCAACTGAAGATCTCGGTTCAGGAGGGGTGTCCGCATAAAAGAAATATGTAGTAGATACAACAAAAATCGTGTTTTAACGAAAGATGAATATATTAAAGAAACTGGGACATTTAAATCGTATATGTATATAAATGCTTTTAAAATAAGTAAGAAACTTTAAGCTTAAGAAAAAAGGTTTATTTCCTTTAAATATGTACATAGATACATAGATGTAGTATGTAATACAAAACAATGAAATGAATAGTCACTTTAAGGACGCAAAAATTCATATATTGTTGTTTGTCTTCTCTTTTTTTTTAAATGGCGTTTTGAAATCGTATTTCTAATTTAGGAAGAAGCTCCAAAGACTCTGTATCTCCGTGATTTTCGACAAAGCTTTTGAGCTGCTTGGTCAGGGTAATAGCTTTACCATAATTTGGGATAGCTTCTGTTGGCACTGGAACCTCATCGACATCAGAATCTTCCGAAAGTTTTTGTATTTGAAGTAGATTTGCAATTTATTGTTCTAAATCCGGATCTCCAACATACAAATCTTCATCTATGTTCAAAAAATCGTTAAGGTTTTCATTATCCGTCAACTTCAATAAATTCTTATTTTTGAGGATATCTGAAAGTACACTAAGAGGCAAATCATCTTCTAGGTCAGATGTATCAGCCTCAGTTAACTGGTCTCCACTTTGCATATTTACACGATTAAATCCTGCTTTGCGGAAGCAATTTTGAACTGTCTCTTTGGTTACTTGGTCCCAAATGGTTTTCGCCAAATAAACTGCATTCAGTTGTGTAATTTTCTTTATTAACTCAAAAGCTGTACCAGCAGTTTCAATGTTTACTAGCAGATGTTTGAGTATTAGACTTCGGTAATAAGTTTTAAAATTCTTTATTATCCCCTGGTTAAGTGGTTGACAAGCTGATGTACAGTTAGGGGGTAAAAATAATATTTTTATATTATTTAAGCGAACGACTTTCGGATGAGATCCCGCATTGTCTAAAAATAACAAAATGTTTCTTTTTCTTTAGCCATTTTCCAATCTAGGTCTTGCAACCACTCTGTCATAATTTGTCCTGTCATCCAAGCTTTCTTATTGTATTGAAACCTTATCTAACATATGGGTAGCCATAAAAGATATTAAAAAAAATTACTGATATAAATATTGTATTCGTTGTAAACATTTATCGGACAATATAGTTACTTAAATTACGGTAACACATTTTCTCTTAAATTTCCTTTCTATAAAATTTCTCCAGGTGCCTCTCTCTTTTGCACTGTAGTATACATGTTGTTCTAGACTTCCGGTGTCGTTCTTTTCTTTTAAAGGATTTATGTTCCCGAGTCAAAATCGCGCCGTAATTACATGAGTCTGCCGACGTTTCGCCTTCAGTTGCATGGAGCTTCTTGTAGGCTGTTTTATCTGAGAAGAAGCAGTCCAGAAGTTCCATGTAACTTAAGGCGAAAAGTCGGCAGGCCCATTACGCGATTGCAACCACGAAACTTAAATTATTTATCAGACACAAAGCAAATTGTATTTTGCACTACGTTGCTCATTTAACCGATTCCCTAGTTTCAATAATAAAGAACTTACCCATGCTTCGACACGTTCCATGGGACATCCGGTATGTACGAATTTAAAACTTAATGATACTCTTTGCAAAAACAATTATATAACAGAAATATTCATGACTAATGCTACTTTATACTGTTATTTATTACTAAATTAGGATCTCTAGCAAATTATGGTGGTTTCGGAAGAGAACGTTTCTGGTACGTTTTCTGTTATCAGTTGGAATCATATCAGGCGAATCACTGGGTGCTTGTATATATCGAATCGCGTAAAACTTTCAAAAATTTTATATATTGCACCTAGCACTCGATAAGGGAGAACTTCATAAATTTCTTGCCAATCTTTAAATCGACAAATTTATAGTTCGATTAATGGGTCAACTTATAGATATGCGTATTAAAAGTTAGCTGTCAAAAAGTATCTAATTTCGAAATCTGAACATTAAATTCAGATTAAATACGATAACAATCAAGGCATCATTCCAACGTTTTGTAATTAATTTGGCTTAATTTTAATCTCGATTAAAACTCATCGAATTCTCAATAAGTGTAGAATGTTCATCATTCCGCTCTCAATATTACATTTAGGCTATGTTGCGAATCTGTCGCTAAATAGTTTCCATCAAACACAAATTTAAAATTTAATTTTCGCAAGGCAAACTTTCCGACCTTGTACAGTGATATAGCTGAAATTGACTGGACTTTTTTGGAGAATCTTAATTGCGTTAACGAAGCAGTATCAGCTTTTTATAATTGCTTAGACATTGTCATCCGTCGTTCTGCACCTTTGCCCAAACACCCTTCGCCTTGGTATAATTTCGAAATAATCTGCAAATAAAGAATTATTACCTTCGTAGGTGGAACAAGAGTGGACGGGAGATTTACCACATTGAATTTAAGCGTCTGAGGAAATTAGTTAAAGACAAAATTAGAGTTGTATATGTGGAATATCAGACGGCGGCTGCAGAAGATATAGCACAAAATCCAAAGCTAATCTGGCAGTACATAAACGCGCGTCGTAACGCATCAAGAATACCTGGATGTCTCACTTTGAACGGCTCCACTGTTGATGATCCCAGCAACATTGTTCAGACCTTCGCAGATGAATTTTCTACAATGTTTGTGTCTGGTTCACAAGCATTACTGGGGCCCCACCCTCTTGATAGGGATCTCATTAGTGGTACTTCTTTGATTGGATTTTTTATAGCACACGATATCTTAAAAGCATCTAAGAAGTTAAAATCTAATTTTACTGCTGGTCATGACGGCCTCCCAGCATTTCTTGCACGTGATTGTTGTGTAGTACAATGTGAACCTCTAGCTAGAATATTTAACTTGGCCGTAAGTTCTTCTACCTTTCCTGACGCTTGGAAGATTAGCAGAATTACACTCGTGTTTAAGAAAGGTAATCGTTCAGACTTCCAAAATTATAGACCAATAAATATTTTATCCAACTTTGCAAAAGTTTTTGAATATCTTCTGTCTCACAGAATTTACGTTAGTGTCAAGCCTTACTTATCTTCGCGACAACATGGTTTCATTCCAGGAAGGTCTACTGCAACCAACCTTGCTGAGTTAGCACAGCATATTGCCGAATCCATGGAACGACGTCAACAAGTAGATGTATTATACACCGATTTTAGTAAAGCATTTGGCACTATCAATCATTCCCTTATGGTATCTAAGCTGAGTAGTTTTGGTTTTCCGCCAAGTGTAACATAATTGATCCGCTCGTATTTAACTGATCGTACATGCTATGTTCACTACAATGGATATACATCCTTCCTCTGGTGTGTGCCAAGGATCCAGTTTGGGTCCTCTTTTGTTTAATATTTATTTGGATGATCTCCTACAGGGGCTGGACTGCAATATACTGGCATACGCGGACGATCTTAAGATCTACAATACCATAACCTCCCCGGCAGATTGTCTGTTTCTCCAGAACAGTCTGGATACTATTGTTAGATGGTGTACACAGAATGGAATTCATTTGAATCTGGACAAGTGTGCTGTTGTAAGCTACTCTAGATGTCATAGACTATACAATTTTCATTATGCTGTGAGTCAGGCTATTGTTCCTAGGCACTCGCCTGTGATGGACCTGGGCGTGCTGTTTGATGCGAATTTGTCGTTTGCAGACCACATATTATCCGTACGAAATTCTGATGAAATCCCTAGGATTTCTCATACGATCCTGCAAATCATTCAATAATCCTGCCTCGCTAAAAGTATTATACTATTCGCTTGTCCGTACTGGATTGGAGTATGCTTCTATAATTTGGTATCCTTACTATCTCCATCTGCAAGTACTACTTAAAAGAGTGCAAAAACGATTTTTGAAATACCTGTCCTTCAAAATTGACTTACCCTGGACGCGATGTTGATTATGCGGGTCCGCTGACGAGACACGGCTTTGTATCGTTATCGGATCGAAGGAAGGAATTTAGCAGCCAGTTTCTACATAAACTGATTAATCACGCTATTGACGCTCCATCCCTTCTCTCCAACATTAATTTTGTGGTACCTCAGTACGATACCAGGTCGTTCCCTAATTTTAAGGTCCCATCATACAAAACTAATGTTCTCCTTAAAGCACCCATTACGCATATGATTCGAAATGCCAATGAATTACTTGATGATCCTTTTTGTTGAAGTGTCTACATGGATTTACATTGTCGTCCTATTTTGTTCTTGCATTCTGGTGTCACCGAGCTATTTTTATGTTTATGATTCAGTTGTATCATTTTCGATTTATTTTAATTTATTACTGCGCTGTATATTAGTACTACATATATATGCTAGGTTACATTATTCTCGTATTTTCCTGTAAATGGAATTATTTTCTGTTGGGCAATAAAGATATTATTATTATAAGTGTAAAGTACATAGAAGTAAGCAAATGTGGTGGAATACAGGCTTTCAAGACTGTGATTATTTATAACTTTATTTATTTTTTAAAGCTGGCGATTCACGTATCAAGTTTCTGGAGGTAGCTTTAAACAAACTCATAACAGTAATTCTAAGTATTGTTTGCAACAATACGGTGTTTACTTTAATTAATGTTGATATAAGCTAGTTAAGAAAATGCAAACCGTTGAAATCAGGTAGTGCCATTATATGTATTTGTTGACTATGTCTTAAAGCGCTTTAAATTTACAATTTAATTAAGACCAAACGTCATTATCAATTTGTATCAACAACAATTAATGAACGACGTTAATATTTGCTTAATTAACTGTGGTTGACATCGTTTGCTAACTAAATATTGTGCTACCAATTTAATTCTCTAGCCCTCCATAAAGATAAGAACCGAGGTATGCATAATGAATGCTTATATAATGTTTATTTCGGTATGTAATATACAGGATGTCTTTGAAATAAAATAAAAATGTACGGAAAATGAAAGGTGTAATTATGTAGAATCGTGACGCTGCTTAATTGCAAGGAAATTGTAATTTGAGCATGAGTAACACCAACGGTGATTTAATATGAATATTGATTTAATTTGTAAGAACCTGCCTTTAATAATGTGTTAGCTGAGATATTACGATACATCTACATTGTGACATGTATTAAAAGCGATTTGAACTCACATTCAGTCTCGTGGTATAATGGTAGCGCAATGCGCGGTTAAGCCGTGGGTTCAAATCCTACCGTGACTGATATTTTTTCATGAATTTAAAAACGTTGGTTAATTGCAAGAAAATTACGCTGCGAACGTCAGGATTAAAAAAAGATACCTTAGGAAATTGTACGCATCAGGGACATTGTGGAAGATACTGGGTGTACGATATACTGATAAAAGAATTAGATATGAAAAAGATGAATGCCCCGAATGTTAACCATTGATCAAAAATAAATCGGGTATTGATTTGTAAGCGTCTTTTGGAAAAGTACCAAGCAAACAAAGAGAATTTTCTTAGTCGGTATGTGACCACGGACGAGTCATGGGTGCACCACCATCATCCCGAGACCAAAGTGCAAAGTAAAGAGTGGAAACATCACGGTTCTCCTCCACGCAAAATTAAGGTCGTGCCGTCTGCTGGAAAGATTTTGCTATCTGTGTTCTGGGATGCTCAAGGAATCATCCTGACTATTTGCAAAAGCGACAGAGCATTACAGGAGCCTACTACGCATAATTGATTTCTAAATTGTGAGACGGTATTAAATAGAAACAACGAGGAAAGTTAAGGGCTTTAAATTAGTGGAGCACCTATCATATTCGCCGGATCTGGCCCCTAGTGATTACAGGCTGTTTCCCAAATTAAATGAAATCTTACGTGGGGCAAAATTTCCCAGTAATTATGAAGGGACGTAAGCTGTAGAGAGCTGGTTTGTGGAGGTCGGACAAAACTTGTCCCAGGAGATTGTTGAGATGTTGGAGCGCCGATGGGCCAATTGCATTAGTGTAGAGGGAGATTATGTCGGAAAATAAAAAATATAACGTCACTATAGTTTTACTGCAAGGGGGTTAGGGGCACAGCATAAAGATCCACCCTCGTAAATCAAATAAAATTTAGATCTCTTTATTTTTCATAGCTTTCTATTTCATTTCATGGACACCCTGTATATGAAGACGTTACTGTAAGAACAGTAAATCAATTTTGAATTTTGGAACCACATTTTATTACCTGCGTGTATCATTTTCTATTTAATTTGTGTATTCATTTATTTATTTTATAAACCCTCGTTAAAATCTCTCTCTTTTACTTTAGCCTATTAGAATGGCGAAATCCTATTATTATACGACATTGGAGAATTTCAAGTTTCAACTTCGATATGCTTTAAGCAAGATTTAATTGTCAGATGTAATCGTAACGAATGTAAAAAATAATACAAAAAGATATACTTTGGAAAGCACAATATTTCTATATAACCCACCAATTATATGTATATTTCTCAGTAGTAGTTTCTTCGATAAACGTACTTCAAAACAGTAATTACTGCTCATCTCATGATTGATGCAGTATTGTGAAATTTTTAAACACGTAATATCGATTATCATCTTCATACATATTGATTATATCTTATGATTATTCGCTTTACAATCAAATCATCTGTTTTGCTTGGATGTCGAATATTTTTCTGCTAGTAGCTATTTTTAAAATACAAGTGATTGATGATAGAACCTTTCTTGGTAAAGTATAATTCGAAAGTTAAGTTTCAAGCGAAGTGCGGTAGTTATAACTCTTTTACTTCCTACAATCTGGGAAAATACTTGCTATCAAAAAATCTAACAATAGACGGGCGTGAAGTTAGCAACGGTCTTGCGGTGCGGCAATCTCGTTCAAGTTATACAGTACACGTATAGTAAAGGTTACAAAAAGATTATCCGGCATCCACAAGGTAAAAAATAATTATCCCTTATGCCTCCGGTGCCTATTATAACGTGAAATTTATGCTATATTTAAATATGAGGTCATGTCTACATTATTCCAGAAGAAGAGCACTGCATTTATCAATGCACAACTGAAATCTACTACTACTCTTCTAAACAACGGCCATTTCTTCTGTTGCAGGCAAAAGCATTTATATTTCGCCAGCCAACAACCAATGGACGTTGCGTCAAGTTGTGAGCTATATAACTCTAGTACGGGACATACTCTCCTGTTAAAAGATGTTACTATTACGCCGACATAGTAGAAAATCTTCTTTTCTACAAAACTAGGTCCTCTGACTACGGATCCAGTAGCATCTAGATGCAAATACACGTCGCCTTCATTCTCATTTAAAACTATTTCCATCTGTTCTTTGCTACATACGTACTCGTCAAAAGGTTGCCCAATCGATCTTATATAGTTTGCATTTTCTCTTTCCATTAAACATAAGTCATATATATAGAAAAGAAAAAATATTTTGTATTTATTTTATTTTTTTGCGCCCCTTTGACGAGCCGACAATGAACTTTTGTTATTTGGTGATGTAAAGCATCCCGCCCACTACAATTCTAGCTATTTACAAATCATTGACATCGCTTTATAATATGGAGAAAGAATATTTTGTATTTTTAAATTTTTTTTGCCCCCCCCCCCTCTCGGCGACCTGACAAACAACTTTTGTCATTTGGTGATGTAAAGCATCCCGTCTAGTACAATTCTAGCTATTTAGAAATCATTGACACTGCTTTATAATATGGAGAAAAAATATTTTGTATTTACATATTTTATTTTTTTGCACCCCTTTGACGAGCCGACAATGAACTTTTGTCATTTGGTGATATAAAGCATCCCGCCTACTACAATTTTAGCTATTTAGAAATCATTCACATCGCTTTATAAGATGGAGAAAAAATATTTTTTATTTATTTTATTTTCTTGTATCCCTTTGACGAGCCGACAATGAACTTTTGTTACTTGGTCATGTAAAGCATCCCGCCCACTACAATTCTAGCTATTTACAAATCATTGACATCGCTTTATAATATGGAGAAAGAATATTTTGTATTTTTAAATTTTTTTTGCCCCCTCCCCCCCTCTCGGCGACCTGACAAACAACTTTTGTCATTTGGTGATGTAAAGCATCCCGTCTAGTACAATTCTAGCTATTTAGAAATCATTGACACTGCTTTATAATATGGAGAAAAAATATTTTGTATTTACATATTTTATTTTTTTGCACCCCTTTGACGAGCCGACAATGAACTTTTGTCATTTGGTGATATAAAGCATCCCGCCTACTACAATTTTAGCTATTTAGAAATTATTGACATCGCTTTATAAGGTGGAGAGAAAATATTTTCTATTTTTTAATTTTATTTCCCCCCCTTTGACGACCCGACAATGAACTTTTGTCATTTGGTGATGTAAAGCGTCCCACCTGCTACAATCTGCGCTATCTAGAAATCATTGACATCGCTTTATAAGATGGAGAAAAAATATTTTGTATTTATTTTATTTTTTTGCACCCCTTTGACGAGCCGACAATGAACTTTTGTCATTTGGTGATGTAAAGCATCCCACCTGCTACAATCTGCGCTATCTAGAAATCATTGACATCGCTTTATAAGATGGAGAAGACATATTTTGTATTTATTTTACTTTTTTTTCACCGCTTCGACGACCCGACAATGAACGGAGGCATAGGGATAATTATTTTTTACCTTGTGGATGCCGGATAATCTTTTTGTAACCTTTACTATACGTGTACATAGTACTATACAACTTGGACGAGATTGTCGCACCGCAAGACCGTTGCTGGAAAAACCGTTGCTAACTTCACGCCCGTAACAATAGTTGGTACGATTCACAAAAATAAGCTTGAATTATCAGTTTCCTTGGCAGATTTAAGATTCATGAAGTGCATTCCACAAGGTTTGGATAAATATCGCATTTCTTTAAAACGAAATATTTGCAAACCACATCCTATTATTTCAAAACTCATAGTTAAGGCGTTATTGTCTTTTAATACCAACTTTAAGGATATACATATTTTTTTGATATTGGCGGTATTTGTTCGATTCTAGATATTTTGATAATATACCACAAAATTGGTTTTTCGTTAAGGTAAGTGCATCTAACACAGTCCTATAATATACAATGTGGGATGAAATAAACCGGGGTTAAAACAGGGGGGCACTAGCATTATCTGCACACTTTATGGTGGTTGATTTTCAATTGACTACTTAATATCTCGTTTATTATTAAAAATATGAGTCAAGAGAAATAGTTTTTTACTCTTCTAGAATGTAGTCTACTGTTTTGAGGAAAAATTCATCAGAAAAAAACTTTGAATTCCCGGATTCAACATCGTCCTTTGTAGGTATTTCTTGTATTTCTAACAATAAGCGAGATATAAGCAAGATATATAGCAAAAAGATTGCCGTCCTGTATGTATACTTCCGCAATTCGGAAACAAATAGATGAATCTTTATTATTTTAGAATTTCGGACATATCTCAGGTGCTCATGTGAATCCCGTCACAACAGTTGGAGCTTTAATCATGCAGAAGATAACTCTAGATCTAGTTCCTTTCTACGTTGTTCCGCAATTATTAGGTGGCGCCACCGGGTATGGTTTTGTCATGGTAAGAGTTGTATTTAAGTTTGGGCTTAATTCGTTACAACTATTGAGCATGTTAAATACGAGGGAAAGTCAGTAAGTAGGTCAAAAAAAGCTAGTTTTATTTTTTAACAAAGGCACCAGCAATGTCTCAATGTCTGCTGCATAAAAAGTGTTTGAGTTGCTGTCTGAACCACGTGCGTATCTCTTGTTGAACATCGTTATCATCCTCGAAATGTTTGCCGTCAAGTCGCTTGGGGCAAGGTCGGAACTGTAAGCCGGATGTTCAAGAAGTTCCCACTATAATTCTGCAATTTTCGCCTGAGTCAGTGGGCCGAATGCGTTCTGCCGAATGATGCAGCAGTATTCCTCTTGTTAATAAATATTGACGTTTTCGTTGAATTGCATCCCGAAGCAACAACAAAGCTCCACAGTATGATTCAGCAGTCACGTTCTCATTTCTATTCTGGAAATGGGCTAGGAGCACTCCTTGGGAGTTCCAGAACACGGTAAACATAACCTTACCAGCTGAAAGGCACAACCCTGAATTTCTTTGTCGATAGTGAAGAAGGATGTTTCCATTGTATTGAAGCATGATTTGTTTTGGGTTGGTAGTGGTGTACACATGACCCATCACCAGTAACAATCCTGTTAACCATATCCTCCCCTTCCTCTGTGTATCAAAAGAAGTGTTGCAAGAAGAAACCCATTCGAATCCTCCTGTGTACCTCAATCAGTTGTCTAAGTACTCACCGTGACCAAACTTTTCGAAAAATCAAACGATCGTACATTAGTTCGTACGCTAAACCATGAGAACGCCTTATTACAGTTGCTATGCTGCCTATTGTTACCCCCCTGTCAGTTTGAATCAACTCTTCCACCTGTCGAAGTGTTGCATTTGTCACAATTTGAACGGAGCAGCCACTTCAACACGTCAACAACTTTCAAGTGCTTTTAAAATTTTCATTTTTCCACCCGTCTTTACCCGACAAACAATTTTCACAGTTAACAGGGGACACTTCCTTATGGATATCTTTTGCAGGAAGTCCTTCTGCCCAGAACAAAAAAACGCATAACAGCACGTTGCTCTTCCATAGTACACTCATCGAGCCATTTTAACACTGCCTGCGTACGCACGTTGCTTTTTATTTCTTCATCAGGTTAGAAAGCAATAACATTCTTTAAAACGTGAAATTTTCCTGTTGCTTTTCGAAATTTTGCAAAATATAATTAAGTTGATAATTATGAATCTAAATTTAGATTTTTACTTTAAATTCGAAGTTTCGAAGATTTTCTGGACTTGTCTCGGTTAGAAATGAGGTGGCTTTGAAGACAATTTTCACAAGATAACACATGGGCTGAAAAGTCCCGGGCCTAACAAACAAAACACGGTTTTTTTGGTTCAAAATTAGCTTTATTCATCAACGTAATCTCCATCAAGAGCAACGCAATCATTCCAGCGCCGCTCTAACATTTCAATACCACTTTTGTAGAACGATTTATCTTTTGCCTCAAAATAGGCCTCAGTTTCAGCGATAACCTCTTCATTCGTGCGAAATTTCTTACCGGCGAACATTTTTTTGAGGTCTGCGAACAGCCAGTAGTCGTTGGGAGCCAAATTTGGCGAATACGGTGGATGTGGGAGCAATTCCAAGTTCAATTCATGTAGTTTTGCCATTGTTTTGATTGACTTGTGACACGGCATATTCTTTGCCATATGCGGTCGTTTCTTTGCAATTTCGGCCTTCAAACGCTCCAATAACGCTATATAATATTCACTGTTGATGGTATTTCCTTTCTCAAGATAGTCGATGAATATTACACCACGCACATCCCAAAATACCGAGGCCATAACCTTTCCAGCCGATTGTTGTGCTTTCGGGCACTTTGGACGAGGTTCACCAGTTGCTGTCCACTCAGATGACGATCGTTTTGATTCCGGAGTGAAGTGATGGATCCATCTTTCATCCATTGTCACATATCGACGCAAAAAATCCGGTTTGTTACGTTTAAACGTGGCCAAACACTGCTCAGAATCATCAACACGTTCTTGTTTTTGGTCAACAGTGAGCAAACGCGGCACCCACTTTGAACAGAGCTTTCTCATAGTCAAATGCTCATGCAATATAAAGCCAATACGTTCTTTTGATACCTTTACGATGTCAGCTAACTCACGCAACTTTACTTTTCGATCATTCAAAACGATGTTGTGGATTTTTTTGATGTTTTCTGGTGTTACCGCCTCGTTTGGACGTCCACTGCGTTCTGCATCGTCGGTGTCTCCACGACCACGTTTGAAGTCAGCAAACCAACGTTTTATTGTTGTTTCTGATAGAGCGGAGTCCCCCTAACACTTTTCAAGCCATTGCTTCGCTTGAACGGTATTTTTTACCCATCAAGAAGCAGTGTAAAATTAAAACACGGAATTGTTTTTGATCCATTGTTTTGAAAATAACAAAAGTAGCGTGACTCTTAGCACAATAACTCACAAACTAATGAATAGAATATCATGAAATTTTAACAGCTGTCTTTTGAAGGTTAGTACTAACTGAGAGAAAGGTGACTGCAATAAAACTAGCGTCATTTATGTGTTAGGCCCGGGACTTTTCAGCCCATGTGTTACATCACCCAGACAAAGAAGCAAAAAAAAAATGCAATTATCCAAGAATATTTTCCAAGAGACAATTGTATACATCTACACATTATATATGTATTAAAATATCTTCCCTCTGTAGACATACTTTATAACGTCTATAAAGTATCCCTAAACTGTACAATACGCCATCAATATATTTTATTCGGCCAACGATAAAATCTGTCTGTGAGTGAAGTAACTTCCGCATTCACGATCCAATTGAGTTTGGGAGCAATTCTTTTCGAAATTCAATTATGGACGATGCTCCTCGAAGTATAACCAGCGACCTGAAGCGGTGTTATCAATGAAAGAACTTGGAGTGGAGAAAACTAGCCGGGTCGTAAAAATAGGAAAGAATTTACTCGAGTTTGAATAGAGGATGCATTCTGGGTTGAAATAATTTAAATTCAGACCTTAGAGGGGGTAAAATTAAAGCATAATACGAAGTGATTCAAAAGATACGAATATAATTCAGTATAAAAATAGAACAAAATTTTGTTGTTGCTTGAATTGTTTGTTATTTGTATGTAAAACGTAACTAGGTTTATTTTGTCCATATACTTTGACTTATGTGCTTGAGGTTTTCACAATGATTTTTTAAAAACCATTCAGGTCGTAACACCAAAGGAATTGATGAGAGCCCAAAATTTTTCGCTACCACAGCATGGAATTGGGATGAACATACCGTCTACAGAGATTTCACCGTCTCAAGTAAGCAATGACTTTTGACATATGTTTTTCGTTAGGTTTTATGATAGCTGATGAAGAATACTTTTGGAATGTAAAAGTTTAAATGACGCTCACGTTTTTCGACCATTTCATTCATAAATTTAACACTTCTAACCTATAATTCGTCGATCAATTTTATTTGGATTTTGGATACGAAGCAGTGTCTTCAATTGGTATATCGAATTCCGGGATGGATGTATCAATGACCATACGCATGTGATATTGTTTCTTAAGAGTTTACTTTTTTCAAAATTTCCAAGAGCTTTCTCACCAGCGTTTGTGGCAAAAGAACTTTCTAATTGATAAATAATGATAATGTAAGCTTTCCCCTAATTACATTTACATATTTAACTTACTAATTGATAGATACGAGGGCAATCCCAAAAAAAGGTCTCCTATATTTTTAGATATACAAAGAACCGTTTATTTTCTATAATTGCTATACACTTTAAAGATTGAAGAATGCTTTATTTTTCAACATAATCGCTATTTCGGTGGATGCATTTTTGTAGACGCTGTGGCAGTTTTACAATGCCCATGTCATACCAGCTTGCCGCCATGCCCTTAAGGAAGCATTGAACCTCATGTTTCACCTCATCATCGGAGCAGAACCGCCGTCCAGACAAATGTTCCTTCAACTCAGGGAACAGGTGGAAATCGCTGGGTGCCAAGTCCGGACTGTAGGGTGGATGTGTGATGACGTTCCAACCAAAATTTTGAAGGTGATCGACGGTTTAACGGGCGTTTTCGTGGAGAATGCTTACACCTTTGCTCAACATCCCTCTTCTCCGGTTTTGAATTGCCCTTCTGAGTTTCTTCAGTGTTTCATAGTACCTGTCAGCGTTGACTGTTGTCCCAGCAGGCAGAAAGTCGACCAACAGTATCCCCTTCCTGTCCCAAAACACAGTTGCCATGACTTTACCGGCAGATTGTGTTTGCTTGAATTTTCGTGGGTTGGGCGAAGAGGGATGCCGCCACTCGCGTGACTGTTGTTTTGTCTAAGGTGCAAAGTGGAATGCCCAGGTTTCGTCACCAACAATCGAGTCCAAGAAGTTGTCCTTTTCGTCTTCATAGCGGCGAAGAAATTCGCGGGAAAAATCAACCCGTTGCCGTTTGTGGTCTTCTGTCAGCATACGCGGCACCCATCTTGCACACACCTTCCGATATTCCAACTTTTCTAAACTAAAATACTGTGGATGGTACTTTTGGAAACCTCAGAAACCAAAATGCCGAGAGCATCCAGAGTGATCCTCCGATCTTTACGCATGAGTTCCTCTTTCGCGATTGTCTCGTCGGTAATTGACGGCCTCCCGTTCCTTTCTTCAATTTCAGTACGACCGGCTGTAAACTCTCCACACCACTTACAAACGCTTTTGACATCCATGCACGACTGTCCGTACACTTCCGTCAATAGGCGGTGAATTTCAACCTTTTGCGTTCAAAAATCGAATAACTGCGCGCACTTCGCACTTGGCGGTAACGTTTATCGGCTGCTCCATTTCGAATGGCTACCAAGCCAAGACTAAGCATCCGAGCGAAGCGCCTGCGTGCTTATGCGGTAGCGGAGAAGGCACCACTCACAACAGTGTTGCCAACAACCGTATTAAAACTTTCTTTACGTCTCCAAAAAATAGGAGACCTTTCTTTTGGGATTGCCCTCGTAATAATAAAATTTCGAAGCGTCGTTAAATCCATAAACAAAACAGAAGGAAAGCAAGTACGAGGAAGAAAAGAATGCTGCCGAAAAGCGGAGACTATATTGCCCTGACTAATTTGGTGTTCTTTCTAGGCTTTGGGTGTTGAAATGTTAATCTCCCTGGTTCTAACTTTTGCGAACTGCGCCTCGTGGGACCCGAGAACTAAGCATTTAATAGATTCAGTGTCCGTACGCTTTGGATTAATAGTTGCTGGTATTAATTTCGCAGCCGTAAGCTAAATATTCTCACACAATTTTTGTCGTTAATTCTTTTTCTCCATATAGGCTGCGTATACTGGAGCTAGTATGAATCCTGCAAGAAGTTTCGGTCCAGCGGTTTGGAATAATGATTGGGAACACCATTGGGCAAGTTGCTATTACCAATTTAATTCCATAAATTATTTCAAACGACTTTCAATTCTTCCTTTTACAGATCTACTGGGTTGGACCGTTAACTTCAGCAGTTGTGGGGTCTGCCATTTACAGATACTTGTTCATCAATATATATAACAGTTCCACCATCAATCCTCTCACATAGTTTATATAAGGACATATTTTTTGTGGATTTTGCAATGTGTCGCTTGTTGATCTTAACTTTTTTTACCGTGTAAATATATTCTGAAGAAGTTAGATGGACAAGCTTTATATAGTGAGATCTTAACGCCTGTAATTTAGTACATATGTAGAAGCAAGTGTAACTTTGATTTACCGGAAAGAAATCTAGTCTGTGTACATATTACAAATGTAAAATACGTAGTTATTTATAAAGAATGATGTAGATTATTTCAAACATATAATTAAATTTTTTCACTATCGAAGTTGTGTTATTTTTCACCTTTGCCTCTGGAAGCAAATAAAATATACTGTGTTCATTAGATTAGTTAAATTTGCAAAGCAATGGCGTCTTCCTGCTGTTAACAATGGTGAAATCAGAAGAGGAAATAGGAGGGGTTCGAGTGATATTAGCGACTTCACCCGGGGCCGCATCGTTGGCCAGAGTGAACGCGGCGCGGCGCTTCGCAACGTGAAATAAGTAAATTTTTTAATATTCCGTTGTCCCCACAATTGACCGTGTGATTACACAATTTAAACGGAAGGAAAAAACAACAGTAGAGCCGAGACCAGGTCGTGCCGGACCTTCTGAAAGAAGTAAAAGGGTGCTTGTGCGCGGAATGTTAAGAGAACCGCGAAAAAGTACAGCTGAGCTTGCGGCAACTTCACAGAAAAGTCAGCGCACCGTTCCGCGATACCTCCACAGTGTGGGGATGTATAAAAGAGTGGCAAAGAAAAAACCTCTCCTTACGGCGTTTCAAAAACGGCGCCGAATGGCTTGGGCAATCGAAATGCGGACGAAGCCAGAAGAGTTTTGGCGGTCTGTCATTTTTTCAGACGAAAGCAGATACTGCCAATTCAGTGATGGTGGTCGTACGTGGGTATGGAGACGTTCGTCACAGCAACTGGACGACAAATTTTTTACATCCGACGGTGAAATACGGCGCTGTGAACATCATGGTATGGTGGAAGATCGCAATTAGTAATCTGCGACGCAAATATAAATGCGGCAAAATATATCCAAATATTAACAGAAGGACTACTACCGATATTCGACAACGTCATTTTATCTAGAGAAGACGCCACTTTTATGGAGGATGGAGCACCCTGCCACAAAGCAAGAACAACAACCACATGGAAAGAGAAACAGGGGGTTCGGATTTTACCATGGCCAGGCCAATCACCAGACATGAATCCGATAGAGAATGTTTGGCACATAATCCAGACAAATATGGCGAAACGACCCCGAAAACCCAGCAATAAGGAAGAACTCGTGGCAGCTGTTCAGAAGAGTGGTTAAATATTCCAGAAGACACCACTAATCATTTAATAGATTCTATGCCACGGCGACTCGCAGCACTTCACGCAAGTAAAGGTGGATCGACAAAATATTAGTCTAATTTAAAAATTTTAAAATATTTTGTATATATAACGAGAATAGAATCTTTTTTTAATTAGTAGGTGTCTATTTTATTCTGTCACCCTAGTGTAGTTGAACACCACATTGTTGACATCTCACAGTTTGCATAATAAGACACCAGGCTAATATCTTTTCATGAAAAAGCTAATTGAAGCAATATTGGACACGAGCGTTTGGCTATATCATAAGAAACCGCAGATTCACCAATAGTTGCCATAATGTCTTTATAAATTTGAGCTGGCATCATGCCCTTTTTCTGGAGATATTTCATTAAGGCTCTTTGTTCTAAAGGATTCATTTTTTATGACCAATCACGACACACAATTCAAGAATTAGCCACAGCACAATGACACTTTGGGATACGAACTTGATATTATGTAAATATGATCTACGAATGTCAGTTAACTAAATATGAAAAACATTAATCAAACAACCAATTAGAAGTAGGTAAGAGGTGGAGCATGAGGATTCGCTCTCGTACATGTGTGACGGTTGATGATCAACTTGTAATCTTGAAAGGAAGAAGTCTTTTTATCCACTACACTCCTTTAAATCCTGGATGGTATGGCTATACATTGAAACTTGAAATTTATGCTGGAAAACTACGCGATGAAAGAAACAGAAATCAAAGGGAGAAGATTGTGACAATAAATTGTTGAAATGTAAGTTTCTCTTGCATGGTTTCTCAAGACATACAACGGGTTTTTAATTCGGATTTTAACGAAGAATGTCGCGACAGTCTCCAAAGAAAAACGAACTTGAAGAGCTTCTCCTTCAAATATTCTAAATCGCGATTTTAACAATTCGATATGGCAATACTTCAGCTCCAGAGTAACAAATCAGCAGCACTGATAACACCGCCCACCAAAAAAAATTATCGTGGTGCCTGTAAAATACTATGTGATTTGGGGTGTTTTTGATGTGCTGGTTCTAAAAATAACTGATATTTCTTCCTAGCAGCTCTTGTTCTTGAGATACACCACGGTGAAATTTATTACTTATAACACATGGGCTGAAAAGTCGCGGGCCTAACACATAGATGACGCTAGTTTTATTGCAGTCACCTTTGTCTCAGTTAGTACTAACCTTCAAAAGACAGCTGTTAAAATTTCATGATATTCTATTCATTAGCTTGTGAGTTATTGTGCTAAGAGTCACGCTACTTTTGTTATTTTCAAAACAATGGATCAAAAACAATTTCGTGTTCTAATTTTACACTGCTTCTTGATGGGAAAAAATACCGTTCAAGCGAAGCAATGGCTTGAAAAGTGTTATGGGGACTCCGCTCCATCAGAAACAACAATAAAACGTTGGTTTGCTGACTTCAAACGTGATCGTAGAGACACCGATGATGCGGAACGCAGTGGACGTCCAAATGAGGCGGTAACACCAGAAAACATCAAAAAAATCCACAAAATCGTTTCGAATGATCGAAAAGTGAAGTTGCGTGAGTTAGCTGACATCGTAAAGATATCAAAAGAACGTATTGGCTTTATATTGCGTGAGCATTTGAGTATGAGAAAGCTCTGTTCAAAGTGGGTGCCGCGTTTGCTCACTGTTGATCAAAAACAAGAACATGTTGATGATTCTGAGCAGTGTTTGGCCATGTTTAAACGTAACAAACCGGAATTTTTGCGTCGATATGTGACAATGGATGAAACGTGGATCCATCACTTCACTCCGGAATCAAAACGATCGTCATCTGAGTGGACATCAACTGGTGAACCTCGTCCAAAACGCCCGAAAGCACAACAATCGGCAGGAAAGGTTATGGCCTCGGTATTTTGGGATGTGCGTGGTGTTATATTCATCGATTATCTTGAGAAAGGAAATACCATCAACAGTGAATATTATATAGCGTTATTGGAGCGTTTAAAGGCCGAAAATGCAAAGAAATGACCGCATATGGCAAAGAAAAAAATTTTGTTTCATCAAGACATGTGACACGTCAATCGAAACAATGGCAAAACTACATGAATTGAACTTCGAATTGCTCCCACATCCACCGTATTCGCCAGATTTGGCACCCAGCGACTACTGGCTGTTCGCAGACCTCAAAAAAAATGCTCGCCGGTAAGAAATTTCGCACGAATGAAGAGGTTATCGCTGAAACTGAGGCCTATTTTGAGGCAAAAGATAAATCGTTCTACAAAAGTGGTATTGAAATGTTAGAGGGGCGCTGGAATGATTGCGTTACTCTTGATGGAGATTACGTTGATGAATAAAGCTAATTTTGAACCGAAAGAACCGTGTTTTCTTTGTTAGGCCCGGGACTTTTCAGCTCATGTGTTACGTAATAAATTTCGCCGTTATTTGTTAGTAGAACAGATGCTTTTTCACACGCTCTGATGTAACATGAGCATCAATTTTCATTGCTTTCACAGCCACTTACGTGAGAAACTGAGGGAAAGATTTCACAAAGACATCAGCATTATGGAGGAAAGACACCAAGGAAGATGGGTACCCATACAATGGCTGATTACTGCTGGAATCTGTTGCGGAAAACCTCACGCAAGGAAATCTTAACTGATGAATAAAAGTTCTATGCATATTTTTCTGTTAAATAAATATCTCTTACCCATTTTTATGTGTTTCATTTAAGAGTTATTTAAAATTTAAAACGTTACATTTACATAGCAAAATATTATATCTAATTTTGGCGGAAAGAGTAAATTTCTAAAACCTGATCTGATAGATGAAATCTGACGACATTTTTGCATTAGGCATCCAAAAATTACCTAATTACACTTAAAAAATCCAAGGCATCAAAATGTGTGTTGGCCGGTGTAATGCTTACTCTCCACATATAACATTTAGAAAGTCGGCTTTGTGTGCGAGTGTAAGTTAGCGCTCCAGACAGCCTCCGAGTTAAAGGCGAACGCTTTGAAATGGTAATAGCTGTTCAAAGTTAGTAGAAATACAGCCCTCTAAGGGCGAATATGTTAAAGTCAGACACAGCAGTAAATATCGATGAAATGAAACGCGAATGTTGGAGCTTAGGTAGCAAAGCTCTACTAGAGGTGTTAAATGATAATTGGAAGTAAGTTGAATGCAAATTAGACCTTAGTTTGGTGTGGATGGTGATATATTAAAGGAGGGAGATCCTTTCAAATGGCTTTAAAAGTGTTTTTGAAGATAAACGTGAGATTGGGATAGAAATACGTTAATTCACAAAAGCAGTAGGTATTTTTCTTATGCTACCATCAACGTTTTGCTACAATTTGATTTTATTCTGTTCTTTTAAGAGCAAAAATGATTAATCACGTGTAAGTGTACAGTTAGTATCACTGGCTATCAAATGTCCTTCCACATGTATAAAACGTCAGATACGAAGGGAGGTCCAGAAGTTCGTGGAATGAAAGAGTTTTAAATAAAATAAAACAATAAATTTATTTTTCCTTTTCAATATAATCACCCTTAGGCACAATACATTTATTAGATCTATGAATTAATTTTTCTAAACCATCATAAAAATATTTTTTATCTTTCGCCTCAAAATGGGCCAAAATTATCTCCTTTACCTCATTGTCGTCGGAAAACTTTCTTCCACGTAAGTCTTTTTTTTAAATTGGGGAACAAATAAAAATCACTAGGTGCCAGGTCTGGACTGTAGGGTGGATGGACTATTAATCGAAAGCTATGTTTGTGCAGAGGAGCCATTGAAACTTTGCTCTTGTGAATCGGCGCATTGTCTTGCAAGACCAAAACACCCTTGCTCAATTTTCCTCGACGTTTTTCCTTGATGGTCTCCTTTAATTTTTCTAATATCGCTGCGTAATATTCTCCGGTTATGCTCCTACCTCTATCTTTGTAATCAATCAATAATATCCCCTCACAAACCCAAAAAACAGTAACCATCAACTTTCCAGCCGATTCTGACACTTTGAATTTCTTTGGCAGTGGTGTCCCCTTTTTATACCATTACATGGAGTCCTGTTTGGACTCAGGCTCAAAGTTATGAATCCACGTTTCATATCCGGTAACAATCCGCTCCAAAATCTGTGCAGATTTGTCTCAACACAGCTCCAAAAATTGTTTGGACACACAGACGCGCTGCTGTTTCTGCAGCGGCGTGAGCATTCTCGGTACCCATCTTGCACTGACTTTTGTCATGCCCAGGTGGTCATGTAGGATACGCAAAATGGTGGTATCTGATACTCCAACTAAGGCAGATAATTGTTTTTTCTTCAAACGGGCATCTTGCAGTAGAAATTTTTGCACTTTTTCGACGATGTCTGATGTGGTGGCCTCAACTGGCCGTCCTGAGCGGAGGTCGTCTTCAATCGACTCCCGATCATGTTTAAAAAGACCATGCCAGGGCACTGTTCCCCATAAACGGTTTCCATTTCATTCAATATGATTTGAGCGTTCTTTCCTTGCTTTGTAAGAAACTTTATCACAGCACGGTGTTCAATTTCCTCCATAGTTTCAGTTTTCTTCCGGATTGACTTGTTTAGCAGGCAACTATTCGTAAACGACTGACGCTATAGGGCTGCAACTTAACTTATATACTAATGATGAGTCGCCACCCCCACTCCGTCCCCTCCATTCCACGAACTTCTGGAACTCCCCTCGTACTTTAAGCAAGGCCCAGACAGTAACTTCAAACATTTCTTTTTTCTCAGACGTTAGTATAGTTATGACAACAAATTAACGGCTAACTGTGTAAATAACATTAACAACACTAATTTTGCCTCTTTCGAAAACGGAGTTGATTAAAATTAATAGAATGAAAACGTAACTTATTTAGAAATGAGAAAACTTACCATGATCAGGTTGTTCAGACTCTTACTTTGGACTGCTTCATAGACGGCCTTGATATCAGATCTGAAAAAGATTGAAGTCGTATTACATTTCGATACTTGCCGGTATAATATTAGTAGCGATGATGACTTAGTTTTTTTTTATTTACCACTGTAATGCATTTAATGTTAGTAATGTTAGATTTTGATAGTTGTTATTTTTAAGAGTAGCACATTTATTTCTTTAGTATTAAATGCTTTTTATTTTTTTAAATTTTTGTTACTTGGGTAATCTTCTACAGACGGTAGTGTATATCTATAGAAAAATGTAAAGCTTCGCTTTTTTGGTACACCAAACGAATACTATCCTGGTATAAGTATCATGTTGTTAAAATCTTTATTCTGTACCATGCATCTTCGTTTTAAAGCCTAAAAGGATCTTGAATTGGCAACTCTATTTGTAAACGCGAAAGAAACGAATTACAGCAAACGTTCGGTCATGTAAATACCTGGTAGTGGAAACGTCACGGTCACGTAAACAGAAAATTGTCACTATATGATCAAATGGAACGCCCGGTAATGTAAACAAGCCTGCAGCACGAACAATTCGATAATGTAAACAGTGCTATTTCCCGAATCACGTGCGTAATTGAATCGATCAAAAGAATGTTTACGTAAACGTTTTCAGCGCCGGCACCGGTTGTTCCCCGATTTATGTATGGGATTCCTGTATGGGATGCCCAAGCACCTAACACATGGGCTGAAAAGTCCCGGGTCTAACTAAGAAAAAAGGGTTTTTTTGGTTCAAAATTAGCTTTATTCATCAACGTAATCTCCATCAAGAGCAACGCAATCATTCCAGCGCCGCTCTAACATTTCCATACCACTTTTGTAGAACGATTTATCTTTTATCTCATAATAGGCCTCAGTTTCAGCGATAACCTCTTCATTCGTGCGAAATTTCTTACCGGCGAGCATTTTTTTGAGGTCTGCGAACACCCAGTAGTCGCCGGGAGCCAAATCTGGCGAATACGGTGGATGTGGGAGAAATTCGAAGTTCAATTCATGTAGTTTTGCCATTGTTTTGATTGACTTATGACACGGTGCGTTGTCTTGATGAAACAACATTTTCTTCTTTGCCATATGCGGTCGTTTCTTTGCAATTTCGGCCTTCAAACGCTCCAATAAAGCTATATAATATTCACTGTTGATGGTATTTCCTTTCTCAAGATAGTCGCGATGAATATTACACCACGCATATCCCAAAATACCGAGGCCATAACCTTTCCAGCCGATTGTTGTGCTTTCGGGCGCTTTGGACGAGATTCACCAGTTGCTATCCACTCAGATGACGATCGTTTTGATTCCGGAGTGATCCATGTTTCATCCATTGTCACATATCGACGCAAAAATTCCGGTTTGTTACGTTTAAACATGGCCAAACACTGCTCAGAATCATCAACACGTTCTTCTTTTTGGTCAACAGTGAACAAACGCGGCACCCACTTTGAACAGAGCTTTCTTATAGTCAAATGCTCATGCAATATAAAGCCAATACGTTCTTTCGATATCTTTACGATGTCAGCTATCTCACGCAACTTCACTTTTCGATCATTCGAAACGATTTTGTGGATTTTTTTGATGTTTTCTGGTGTTACCGCCTCATTTGGACGTCCACTGCGTTCTGCATCATCGGTGTCTCTACGACCACGTTTGAAGTCAGCAAACCAACGTTTTATTGTTGTTTCTGATGGAGCGGAGTCCCCATAACACTTTTCAAGTCGTTGCTTCGCTTGAACGGTATTTTTTCCCATCAAGAAGCAGTGTAAAATTAAAACACGAAATTGTTTTTGATCCATTGTTTTGAAAATAACAAAAGTAGCGTGACTCTTAGCACAATAACTCACAAACTAATGAATAGAATATCATGAAATTTTAACAGCTGTCTTTTGAAGGTTAATACTAACTGAGAGAAAGGTGACTGCAATAAAACTAGCGTCATCTATGTGTTAGGCCCGGGACTTTTCAGCCCATGTGTTAGAACGGAAAATCGTCTGCATAAATAGTTTTTAAAACAAAGGGATAATCATGTTCCAATTAGCGGTGAATTCATTAAAGAGAGAGCAAAATTATTGAATGAAAACCTAAAAGAAATCGAAAATTTTGTAGCCAGTGATGGTTGTCTGAAAAGATTTAAAATGAAGTATGGAATTCGACTGCTGTCGATATCTGGTGAAAAATTACCGGCACCATCACAACTAGTGCAACCGTATAAGGAAAAGTTAGTCAACAAAATCTACGAGCTACATTCAAATGAGGAGAAAATATACAATGCAGATGAAACTAGTCTTTATTGGAAATTATTACCTACGAAAACCTAAACTTTAGTTAATTTCGCAAACGTACTACATGTAATAGTACTGTCCTTCACGTCACTAACGTAATACGCTAAAAAAGATTAAATATTTATACAAAAAAAGCGAAGGTAGTTCCACTTTAATTCAACCTAGATATAAACGTAACATACAAATGTCCGTGTGAACTACATATCGTGGAAATGAAATCCTATTTTTAGAATTCATACAGTTTCAGGGATTTATCACTAGAAGCTCTTATTTGAAATCTTCCCGCTTGATTTATGAAAGGTGTCAAGGTATGGCCAATTCTTTTCTCGATTTATTGCTCCGGCAGGATAAAGCCGACGCATAACCGGGACTATTGTCAACGACCAACAATTGCCAAACGGGAACTAATTGGAAAATGTATTTGAGCAGCAGCAATTAACTTGAATGTCACATATAACACCTATAGCATTCTACGTTATCCTTCTCTCGCCTATTCTGTTCGTCGAGACGTCTCTCCGAGTTTACGGCCCTCGATGCGTGGTAGTTAAAGCCTGTCAATGGGAAAGGCCTGAGGACAGGAAGATAAGGCTGAAGAGGTCGGAAATAAATGGGTAGACCATCTTAAATTAATTACTACGTCGTGGAAGCGTATAAAGTGACGTCTGAAAACGAGAAAAAAGACAGGAAAAAAAGGTTGAATACTGCTGTTGGTTTTTACGCAAATCTTACACAAATCTAGTGTGCCGAAACGAAGTTTTTTTTTTTTTCAGGGGCGTTTGACAAGGAAAGGTTCCCGGGTGCCAAATTCAGATCTTAATGAAACTTGATGGGTAAGTAGAATACGTTGAGATTTGAAAATAAAAGTTTTTTTGTTTGTTCCGAAATTCATTCTGAGGGGGTGAAACACCCCTTCGGAAATTCACAGATTTTCAGTTTTCTTGATTTAATTCCTGGACGGGAAGAGATAGAACAAAGATTTAAATGCAAATATTAATAGTGTACATAAATGTTGTATATACAGGGTGTTGCATTTAAGCGTCATCCGCTTATGCTAGAGCTGATCATGGTAATGTAGAAAAGAAATTAACGCAAGTTGTTAATCTTTAACATCCTATATTGATTTTAAAGCATTTTCAATTATACAGGGTGTTCCAAAAGTGTAGAGCAAATATACATATATTATAGGACTGTGTTAGATGCACTTGCAACACAGCCTTTATATACGATTTATGCTTGCTTTTGAATTTGTCGAGTTATAAATATCGAGATATAAATGTTGTATTATGAAACCGCAATGTTGTCTCTGTTACATATTTGATTTTCGCAATAACACAGCAACAAAAACAAAGTTTGGACTATGATATCGTATATTCGCCAGTAGCAAGAATGTCAATCGTATGCTTATTGCTGACGTATGCAACATTTCATAGCTAAGATAGAGCAGATCGACTTCACGACCGCTTTTTTAAATAGTAATCTTAAAGAAACCGTATATATGCGACAACCTCCAGGGTTCATTCGGAATAATAAAGTTTGCAAATTAAAGAAAACAATATACGGTCTAAAGCAATCCTCAAAGGAATCCTGTGTTCCATTGTCGTCTACAGAAGCAAAATATATTTCTCTAATGACGATTGCAAGGACTGTGTGGATGTACAATTCACAGGTATAGCTGTTACTGGACCAGTCGGTAACACGGTTGACAATGAGAGCCCACGTGCTCTCGAAACGCTGCGTTCCGCATAATTAATTAATTTGTGTGAGTGGAGTTTACTGCTATACCTGTGAATTATATTTCTCTACTCTAACAGAATGTACACTACCGCTCAAAAGTGTTTAGGCACCCCTGTTTTCATGGATTATTCGTATAGTATTATGTTTACGAAAAAACATTATAATAAAATGAAATACGTATTTAAAATGTACTTCAGTAAGATAAACACCCACTATATCGCATAAGGTTTACTATCATTTACCTGCACTTGGTCGGATTACCATAAACTGTTTATTGCGGTGCAATTACAATAACAATCCCTCTGAATTTACTGGGTAAATTTAGTCATCTGTTAGATTGTAGGTGATAATGTTTAAATTACCTTCCTAGAAGATTATAGTGGAATCTGTAACCTATGGTCAGTTGCAGTGTGGTATTTACTCTATTCACGTCGTGAGCGAAATATCGTGTGACAATTTTTTAAAATGCCTCCGCGAAGAGAAATTAGTACGGAAACACGTGCACTTATAATAGCTTACCATAAAAGAGGCATAAGTAATCGACAAATTGCCAAAAATATGAAAATACACCACGCTACGGTTGACTATAACGTAAAAAAATATCGGGAAACTGGCAGTTTTCTTAATAAAAGACGGAGTGGAAGGCCAAAAGCGACAACATCTGCAGATGATCACAGAATAGTGGTTACCAGCAAGTTAAATAGACGCAAAACAGCCCCGGAAATCAACGCAGAATTAAATGTTGGTCGCCAAAAACTAGTCAGTGTTTCTACAGTCAAACGTGGCCTACAGAAAGCCGGGCTCCATGGACGTATTGCGATCAAAAAGCCATTACTACGCACACAAAACAAGCAAAAGCGACTTAAATGGGCTCGTGAATACCAACACTGGACCATAGAAGAGTGGAACAACGTCCTATGGATGGATGGGTCCAAATTTGAGCTGTTCGGAACCGGAAGACGCATATTCGTAAGAAGATCTGTGGGTGAACGTGCCAGAGTAGAGTGTATTGCTGCTACCGTGAAGCATGGTGGAGGTTCTATCATCATTTGGGGCTGTTTGGCTGGCACTAGTGTAGGGAACATTGTGAAAATTGACGGTATATTAAAAAAAGAAGGCTACCTTCCGGAATTCGACTTTTTACCTTCCAGCAAGATAATGACCCGAAACATTCCTCTAAATTATGTAAAGACTATTTACGCCATTTAGAAGAGGAAGGAGCTCTCAAAATTATGGAATGGCCTCCCCAGAGCCCCGACTTGAATCCAATCGAGTTACTACGGGGAAGAACTAGATCGGGAAGTACGGAAATCAGCTACTGACGTATGGAACAAATTGCAATCGAGTTGGACCTCGATAACACAAGAAACTCTGGCAAAACTTATTGCGAGAATGCATCGATTGTGTGTTGCAATTATTAGATGAAGAGGAGGTCACATAGATGAAAGCAAAATTTAAATTAAACGTTTTAATTTTCACATTTATTTAATACATTTTTATTCATGTACGTGTATCTGTACATAAAAAAATAAATATTATTAACATTTTTGCTGTCAGTAAGAGTGTCTAAATACTTTTGAGCGGTAGTGTATATGGATTAAATCTTTATTAGAGCAAATGTCAAACATTGTGAAATAAAATATACACCCAGAGAAGAACAGATTGCTGACATCTTAACCAAACCTTTGGCAGCAGCGAGATACAATAACTATACTTCATGTCGTTTATAATTTATGTCACGTAGTATACTTTTGGATTACTTGTAAGACCGTTAACGATTATATTAAAGTGCGTTTTCATTGCACAATTCATTTTAGTTAACAAAGTAAAACATTACTTTCTAACAAAATTCTTAAATATAGGTTACATATTTCATTTATACTATATTTGTATTTATTTATATAGTTTTAATAAACCGCATTATTATTATTATTATTTTCTGAATTTAACCAACTTCCTAGTTTCAATAATAACAAACTTAGCAGTAATGCCGACTTCAATTTGAACGCGATGTATATTTCTTCGACGGAAGCAGTTATATTTCGCGAATTGCACAGATAATCACCGGTTTTAATTAAATTGCGTGAACGCATGACTAACTACGACCTTCGTTAGAACCGTGCCGTGAATGGAAGGTGTACGAAATCCGCATAGAATGCTTAATTGCTCTATTTGAATAAGCGACGAGATTCTCGTCAAAATTCGTAGACCGTCCCCGTTAGAATTTTGAATTGCAAGAGGTAGAAATTCAGATTTTTAGATCTCCAGAGGAAGGCGACGAGACACGCGAAATATATCCGATTCTAACGCTGAAACTGGCCGGGCTCGTACGAAGATAAAGACGGAATAAACGGGGGCGAATTTCAGGACGCTTTATCATTGAAATGACGTGGCGGTTTTAGACGGAAGGTGGTTAGAGCTCGAGGTAGCCCGCTTGAGGCTTTTAGATTTGCATATTTAATGTGGTATTTTCGTCCCTGATAAATTCTTTATTTCATTATTTAGAGGCGTTAATGAAGAAGATTCCGTAAGTTATTTTGTGGTTCGTTTCAGGTTATGCTTGAACGTGTTTAAGTTTTGAGTGTTATAGTGCTGGGGAAGATTTGAGTCGCAAAATTTGTTTGAGGAATTCGGAGACTTTCTCTTAAACACCCGCAGGTGTTGTATTCATGATTAATCTCGTAAGATTTTTATAAAGTCACTATAGCACGTTTCAGTAAAGCATGTGCATTCACATGTAGAGACTCGAAATTTTAAAAACTTCGGTGCATGTTGCCCTTTTCTTCAGATGCGTTTGGCATCTATAGAATTTCTTAAACCAACGTAAGCATGATATGATGCCAAGGCTACTGAGACGATAACTGAAGGAATAAATAAATTGGCACTACCAGAGGTATTTCACCCATCTTTCAAGTACCATGGGTACCAGGGTACCATGTTATTCGTCGAGCCATTTTCCAACTTTCTCGAAATTACTGATTCTATTTGATATTCATTCAAATAGTATGGGACCCACTTATCGAGTTTATTGGTCTTCCCCATTGCCTGTAAACGTCTGCTGATTATTTCTTGTCACACATGTAATGCTTCTGCTAATTGCCGTTGAATTTGAGTTGGGTCATCATCCAATAACCCCTCCAATTGCAGGTCTTCATATTTTTGTGGTCTACCAAAGCGCTGCACTGTTTTTCACATTGAAGTCGCCATATTTAAATTGTCGAAATCAAGTCTGACGTGTTCTAATCGATGGAGCCTGTTCACCATATATTTCTACCAACAAACGATGACAGTTGAACAGCCTTTGTCTTTTGATTAAATAAGACAAGTAATGCGTGCTACAAATGTTCTTTTTCAGACACAAAACGATAAAGCAAAGACGCTAATTTCGGGCGGATTTAACTTGTATGTGTTTGTAGTTTAAATGTCAGAGAAACACTACGCAATATATTTTTTTTTAAACCTCAGATGGAAGACGCTACTTAAACAAGATTTTTGAAGAAAGAAAATACGTTTGGCATCTACAGAATTTCCCTCAAAACATGATTCAGTACGCCAAACTTGAACCAGTGCAAGCATGATATAGTGCTGAAAAGATATCTGAAAGAATATACAAATTGGCACTATATACTGATAAGATCCCTTGCATTTATAGAGTACAACATCATTGAAGCAGCCGACACCTTCTAGGTAAATTCAGATAGACTACCTCTTCTAACGGACCTGCCTACCAAAGCAAACTTTCTGTCACTCTTATATACTATAAAAGTAGCGCTCAGAAACCGCCAATTAGCTCTCTATAAACCATACAGTCACCGCATCACAAGTAATACATCAGTTTTTGTACAAAGACCATGAACATACTGATATCTAAATCAAAGGGTGTTATTAACGTTGGATTTATTTAGTTTAAAGTCCATGCAAGTAAGTTGGCCAAAGATAGAAGGCAAAGGAGAGAGGTATGGAAGAAAACCTCGAGGAAATCAACTTCACACTAACACTTGTAATAGAATGAGTTCAAAATTAAATAAGTTTTGTCGTCTGATTAATTTGACTTTGTTTTTGAATACAATCTAAAATATCCAAACCTCCATGAGCGATAGTGTATATTCGTAGCGTAATAACAACTTATACGCACATATGTATATTTATAGATGCATGTATTTCTTGTATAAATACCAAGCTTATTAGTTTATGTACAAGTTAAAGCTTACATCACATGTGGTAGATGACTAAGTCTGATAATAATGCGGAATATTTTGAGTAATAGTTCCGATTCCTCCTTTGTTGTACCAGCGACTCAGTTAGTTTAATATTTACACAATGAAAATACGCACTTCGCTTTCCATAGTTATAATTTGTTTTGCAAAACATGCGGTTTCAGCTTTGCAATTATATCGTGTACATATTTAAGATAAAAGAATGAACTAATTTATGTTAATATGGTTTCTAGATTATGGAATAAATAGACTATTGCTTATAAGACGGCTAAGACGATTTACTGAAAAACAATGAAGTGTACTGTACTATATCGTAATAATAATAACAATAACGTTAATATTTCTATGGTTTCATATACATTTGAACAGAATCATACAGAAATGTAAAGAGAAAATAATATTAAAAAATTGATTATATTTTATACAGAGAATATTTGTAATAACTCAAAACAACGAAATTTTTATAGGTCCTTTTTAGGTATTACATTTCAATGTGAAAAAATCCTCTAAACATCTTCAAAATTTTATTTAGTGTTAAATATATATTTATTATCGAAGTATATATATATTAAATATATACACGATATATATATATATATATATACGAGGGGAGGTCCAAAAGTTCGTGGAATGGAGGGGATGGAGTGGGGATAGGAGCTAGGTGTCATTCTGATTGGCGACTCATCATTAGTATATAAGTTAAGTTGCAGCCCTATAGCGTCAGTCGTTTATGAATAGTTGCCTGCTAAATAAGTCAATCCGGAAGAAAATTGAAACTATGGAGGAAATTGAACACCGTGCTGTGACAAAGTTCCTTAAAAAGCAAGGAAAGAACGCTCAAACCATATTGAATGAATTGGAAACCGTTTATGGGGAACAGTGACCTAGCAAATTAATGATTTATAAGTGGCATGGTCTTTTTAAACATGGTCAGGAGTCGATTGAAGACGACCCCCCCTCAGGACGGCCAGTTGAGGCCACCACATCAGGTGTCGTCGAAAAAGTGCAAAAATTTCTACTGCAAGATGCCCGTTTGAAGAGAAAACAATTATCTGCATTAGTTGGAGTATCAGATACCACCATTTTGCGTATCCTACATGACCACCTGGGTATGACAAAAGTCAGTGCAAGATGGGTACCGAGAATGCTCACGCCGCTGCAGAAACAGCAGCGCGTCTGTGCGTCCAAATAATTTTTGGAGCTGTGTGGAGACAAACCTGCACAGATTTTGGAGCGGATTGTTACCGGAGATGAAACATGGGTTCATCACTTTAAGCCTGAGTCCAAACAGGAGTCCATGCAATGGCATAAAAAGGGGACACCACCGCCAAAGAAATTCAAAGTATCAGAATCGGCTGGAAAGTTGATGGCTACTTTTTTTTTGGGATTGTGAGGGGATATTATTGATTGATTACAAAGAAAAAGGTAGGAGCATAACCGGAGAATATTACGCAGCGATTTTAGAAAAATTAAAAGAGGCCATCAAGGAAAAACGTCGAGGAAAATTGAGCTAGGGTGTGTTGCTCTTGGAAGACAATGCGCCGGTTCACAAGAGCAAAGTTGCAATGGCTGCTCTGCACAAGCATTGCTTTCGATCAATAGTCCATCCACCCTACAGTCCAGACCTGGCACCTAGTGATTTTTATATGTTCCCCAATTTAAAAGAAGATTTACGTGGGAGAAAGTTTTCCGACGACAATGAGGTAGGTAAAGGAGGCAATTTTGGCCCATTTTGAGGCGAAAGATAAAAAATACTTTTATGATGGTTTAGAAAAATTAATTCATAGATCTAATAAATGTATTGTGCTTAAGGGTGATTATATTGAAAAGGAAAAATTGATTTACTGTTTTATTTTATTTAAAACCCTCTCATTCCACGAACTTCTGCACCTCCCCTCGTATATTAGGTAATAACACTGCTAAAAGGCAAAATTACTACTCGGGGAGGGCCAAACAAATATAAATTGTTATAAAGAAATAAGGTTTTCAAACCGAGCCGTAGATAAGAAAATAGAACCATCCTATCATCTCATCAATAATTTTATAAACTTGAGCAATTCCTAGAGCAAAAATCGCGCTAAGAGGAATAATCAAAATGAAGATTTACAAATTCCAAACTAAATACACAGATTTCTGATTCCTCTCGTATCAATATTCCCTGCTATTCCCAAGAACATCACACTTTACCGAAATATAATTAAAATCTTTACACATACTACACGCTACATTAGTCCAAGGAGCTGCCTGGATGACAATCAAGGCAGTAAAAGAGATAGCTTTGGTCCTGAATAGACACTATAAACTTTATTGTCGACCAGGCTATAAAGAGTCTTAACGCTGTTTAACTTATACCTCGTCTTCATCTACATAGTGCTGAATTGGTTCAATAATAAGTCGTAATCTTAGCCACGTGCACGATAAATACCTTCAACTTTAACCCCACGTCTACCGGACGGATCTAGCGGACCCAAAGTGATTTTCAGGAGTTGTTTTTTTCTTTTAACTTACGATTGCGCTAATTTATTCGTATTTACAAACTTTTCAATATATTTTATAATTTTTAATAAATAGTTTTTGCTGTATAAGAATATTTGAACCGATATGGCGTTGACTGAGTAGTCATTGGTTCATAAAATTGCGATCGTCCCCCGACTTTAATAGAATGGGAGATTTTGTAATAATTCAGTATTTACAGGCTTGAATTTGCTATTTCAGCTTTAGCTTTTTGAAATATATCAGGTAGTTATTTATAAGTTTGATACGTTCGATTTTTCATACATTTTGTCTTGCACATTCACACAAAACGACACATAGCATGTCTTTCCCAATGATAAAAATAACAGAGGTGCTCCGCAAGAGTCTGACAATGATACGGTCACATACTGTAGGAGGAATACTTTTTATCAACTCTATACATCTCAAACAAAAGTATTACATCATATTGCAAGTTTGATCAGATCACAACTAAACTCTACGTAAGTAAATACCAGCTTCATTTCATAAAGTTCTTACTCATAGAAGCTCTCATCAGAAGCAGTTATCTGAAAATGCTGAAAAATGTAGAAATAAAGATTATAACAGATTCAGTCTGTAGCATTCTAGGAAATGTTTTATTTAAATTATTAATGAAGATGGTTTCCATACTTTGCTTCATCTTTTTGAAACACTGTGTATACATCATCATCGTGTTTTATTAATAAATTATACCCTACTATTATAAAGATATAATTGAAATACAAGATATATCTCTGAACTTAAGCTAGGTATTACAACTTTACGGTTTTGAAAATTATTTTAACAGTGACATCGATTGTCATCGGTGAATCTGCTAGAACTGCTGAAAGTAAATTTGAACATCGAGTTTTAATTAATTCAAATATAGTTTACAGCCCTCAGCGACTTTTCCCTATTCCCAAACCTGAAAATATCACTGGGAGGAAAGAGATTTGGCTCAAACGATGAGGTCATCACCGCTATTTTGCAAACCTAGAAACATCCTACTTTTCCAACGGTTTAAAGAGACTGGAGCACCGTTTAAAAAAGTGAATATATCTTCGAAAAATAAAAATAAAAAACCACACCAATACGGTGTTTCTATTATCGATTCAGAAAACATTTCAGGTTACCCTCGTATTAGTGAAACCAATGCCAAAACTGTGTCAAACTACAACAATACATAGGGATGTTGTTTTGTTTCTAATTAAATCGTAATTCAAATTTTCCATGAACGGAAGTATACCAATATATTTCTATTTTTTTCCCGTGTCCTTTTAGTCCTCTTAAATATTCAGTGGCGTATCCAAAACTATTATTAGTATTACTTGATTTATACGAAATTATAGTTTGGTTGAGGTCAAATGGATACCTTGCATCGTACAGGTAATATTCATTTAAAAAACATAAATCTCTTCCTTCATAAACACCACTGTTAGCTAACATAAGCAGAATACTAAAACCCAATAGCATGTAATTAACTGCTTCGTCCAAGAAAATACATTCATTTGACTTATTTGACTTTCCAAGAATTTAAAGACCACACAGTATGCGCCTTTCTTATTTCTTCTATAGGGAAATATGTAATATAATAATAAATAAATCCTATAAATATGTAGAGAGATGCTTGGAAGCCAATTTAAATACTTTGTTTGGAAACGTCATTTCGGACGATAGGCTTTTATTTGACTTACCATAATTAAATCAGATCGACCCGATAAGGCCCCAGAGTAGCACAGCCGAGCCCGTAGCTATATGCTATGTATTTATTTCATGCGGTTTAAACGGTCCCATCTATCGCGTACACATCGTACTTAATTGGAAACAATTAAAAATGTTGCCTATCTCCGTCGCACTTCAATTCAGACGTCTCCTTCCCTTAATTTCGTCGCTAATCCGCCAACAGACTCGCATTTGAATTATCTTCGTATAATAGGTTTTAAATCGAAGCCATCTTGATCTCTTTGGAACGTGAGAGAATTTGTTTATTATAATTAGCACTGGCGAAAACAATAACATTCACAATTTCAAACTCGCTCTAAAGAAAAAGTCGATTGACATTCGCCAGCTTCGTATTAGAACTTGGACATTTCGAGGTTTTTCGCCGTCGTGAAGCCGTGTATCTCGCACTTTGTATAGAAAACGCGAAAAAAATCGTATCCCGAACTACTCCGTGCGATCAGAACGGGCTGTGCCTGTCTTTTCGCGCTTAGGTCCGTCCCGTAACGTGAACGAAATTCACCCCCACTTGGCATCGTAAACTCGTGCGCAAGTTATTGATCGGTTATAAGGGTGTAAGAGCGCAGTCTCCCCCCCTCGACGGTTAGAATATAAAGGCACCCTGTGACTGTGCCGCTGAGCGTTTTTGAAAAGAGAGGATAAACCCGAGGAGGACGCATGGGGTTCGCGGCCACCCAAAACAGATGAAAAACGGACGTATGATTGTGTGGAAGTTGAGAGAAAAGAGCAATGAGAGAAAAAAAAGGATAATCTGCCGGGGAAAATAGGAATGGTAGCGTGGGAAAGAGACGTATCGAAAGAAATAATGAAAAGTTTCCTTTTGTAGTAGACAAGAATACCACAACAAGCTATGTATATGTTTGCATACGTGTCTACAAAGCGTTGTTCGTAAAAATGAAACTTTTTGAATATTTCATGAATTAAAGGAGTTGATTGCGTAGGAGTTTTCAGTAAAATTCTTTTTAAGGAATCATTTTCACTCATTTCATTGTTCTGAAGATCGACTGCAGATGTGAATGATCCCAAAGAAGTTTGTTACCACAGTTTTGAAGGATTCTCACGCAAATACCTTTCCTTTCATCTACGGCAGGGGTCTTCAAATTACGGCTCGCGGGCCGAATCAGGTCCACCAGTGTCATGAATCCGGCACGCGACAGCTAATGGCTTAATGTTGTTATTGTTATTGTGATAATAATAGTGATGATAATATTTATTTGTCCAACGATAATTATCATTTATAGGACAGCAATAGGCGATTTGTGTAACGTGCTGGTACTCGAAAATCGACATAACCTAATAACGATGGTGAATCTATTTCATTAGATAACTGCTTAAATGGAAATCTTACGCTGTTTTTATTGCGACGATCTTCTAATGAATTAAAATTATGTTGCTGCAGCAATGTTACATAATCTGAACCACGATCAGGGTAAGTACCGCTAACCTTGTAGCTAAGGTATTTGAGGAATCGCATTTGTACACCTGATACGTGTACTAAGGATACCAAATTAAGTTGGCATATTCCAATTTAGATCGAACAACAGTATAGTACCGAGTGTACCAGTTTGATGTCATGAAAAACGCGACAAGTTCTCATTAGAAAGCCCAAAGATTTAGATACAGAAAGACATGTAGCAGAGACATATGATCACAAAAGCTTAGTTTCGTATCAAAAAGTACTCACAAATCCCTCACTTTTTCTGTTCTTGTAATGAATGTAGAATCAACAGAGTGATTACAAATCTGGTATAAAAGAACATTTGCTAATATTTAGAAATATGCCATTCAAAGTACATCATTCATTAATAAGGATAAAGTAACGGAATCGATAACATTGTAGATTTTAAGATATTCTGCGTATGCTAAAGCTACACATTGCAATTTATCGAGCAACTTATTCAGAAAAATATTAAATAGGAGTGGTCCACGAGTAGAACCTTGCGGAACTCCAGATGGTATTCTGAAGCGAGTAGACGAATAACCATTATAGAAACCGTAACCACTGTAACATGAGCATCAAGATACACTACCTTCACAGCCACTTTTCCGTTTTCCAGAAAACTTAGGCGATGTTAGTGAGAAACAGGGGGAAAGATTTCACAAAGACATCAGCATTATGAAGGAAAACTACCAAGGAGTATGTAATTCGGTAATTTCGGTTCAAAAAAAATTCCGATCTCTGCTTGAAGTAGACATTTTTTTATGTATTTATTATATTTATTAGTTTTGTATTAATGGACCTATAGAATTTCGCTGTTTTGAGCTACCATTATTGGAAATATTTTCTGCATAAAATGTAATAAATCGTATTAATGTTATTTTCTCTTGCATCTGTTGAAGATATTGGGAAAAGCAAATATTCTGTTTACATGGAAATTTTGCTGAGTGTATTGTTTTATTTTCAAGATTTAAGACGCTTTTGTGAACAAATCATTAATTTGTATGCTCTAGAGTGTACCAATATACTTTGTGTCTATTACGAGGAAGCTTATATTGCCTTTAATTTTTCTCTTAAACCAGTAATAAATATAAAGCGAATTCATCGTATTCAAGATTATATTACTCGAGCTCATTCACTTAGATTTTAAATAAACCAAGTTGAAACTTTTACCAGAATACAATGGAAGTTATAACGAATTCGGTAGAGATGGGATATCGTTCTCTAACTTTCGCCGAGGAAAACGTTTCCTCCGCGAGTTATATCACGTCCCACACCCGAGTTTCGAGTGCCTTTCGCTCGTTGTCTCCTACAGACTTACTCTTACCGTCTTACAGTGTTGCTTAGCCGCGTAGTTCTTCAGCAAGCGAAACGTCTCCGTAGACCGATACTGCCCACACCACCACACATGCACTCATCACACACGCGATAAACATCAAGCGGCACAAGAAAACACCGTCCTGTCGTGTGACAGATAGCTCGGACTCGCTTTGAATGCCGATCAACGATCCCACCCATTCGGCGGGCCGATCCTCCGAACAGGTGAACGGCGGTCTCGGTTTTGTGTGTGAGTAAACCATCTCTCATCGTCATTGCCGCGGCGTGCTATTAAAAGATATGCATCGGAAGTCGAACTTGACTCTCGCCGGTTGTTGCCGCGGCGGTACTTTCTGCGGCCGTTGCTGGAGTCGCGAGATCGAGACGCGTTTACAGTTTGTTTCTTCTTCAGGTTGGGTATCACATTTTGGGAGGAGGTGTTTTGGTTATCTATTGAGTAATGCTATTTTAACAAAAGAAGCTGAAGTATTGGTAAATCAAAGAAGGGCTTAAAATGATTTTAATGGAGCTAGTTCAAGAGCATTCTATTCCTGGAATGGGTAGCTGGTAGAAATACCATGGAACCTTTCTTAATTGGAGACAGAAATAATTTGGAAGAAGTAGATTACCGAAATAAACCGGGCAACAAAGTCATAAAATCAAAACTTATGAAAAATAACAAAGCGGCGAGTCTAGGAGGTATGCCCATGGAATTAAAGCTATCGATGTCAATATCGTAGAGGTCCGCGGTTTGATTATAATTGGAACACATCAAAGAAATGGGAGACCTCATTAAAACGTTGTGTTGCTAGTGTTACCGTAAAAAGTGACAGATGATCTAGTGTTCGCTCTAGGTACTAGAAAATTACACTTAGATAGTAGCCATGGACAATCAATGTAAAAGAGAAAACAAGAACTTAAGTAGAGACATAATCCACCTCACGTAAAGCGCTCTGAAATTTGTTCAGCAGAGCGTCGTATTCGATATTTCGACCGGGATAAGATACTTTCAGGAACCTCCTTTGAACAGACTCTAACGAAATTTACGTGAGTTATATAAGTGGGAAACCAGATCAATGCACCGTATTCCAGTCGGGACCGAATGAGCTATGGCTTTATTTGAAGATTGGCATGCGATAGATTGAAAAATTAGCTGTTTACAAACAAATAATAGCTCAAGGGCAGGCTATATTACCGGAATTTCATGGAAAAACTATTGAGGAATTGAGAAAGAATTCAAAAATAATTGTTTAAACAAAAAAAAATCCGAACCCTATACCTAAAAGCTTGAATAGATAGATGGATAATTTATTTATCTTTTAGCGCATTTAGAAATGCATAGAAACTAACACTAAAAAGATAAAAACGCTATTAAATACAGCTTTTCTCATGGTGAAATTGGTGAAATCATTCACGAGAAAGACAAAGTGAAGAGACAAAAAACGCCAACACACGGACATGTTTCGCTGTGTCTGACTTTGCAGACAAGTGTTTCATTCTTTTGGCACTAGTTAGCGCCTGTAGGGTTAGATATGGTGATAGTAGCAGAGGGAGAATTGCAATGTGTTGAGAAAAAAACCGTTCGAAACCACGCTGATGACGCTGGGTAGGCAGAAGCATGTCCGTGTGTTAGCGTTTTTTGTCTCTTCACATTGTCTTTCTCGTGAATGATTTCACCAATTCCATCAGAAAAGCTGCGTTCAACAACGTTTTTATGCTTGGTAATCTTTTGGCTGTTTTTTTTTGTCCTCAAAAAAAGACAAAAGTCCTCTAATCATTTCATATTCACACCCAACTGTAATAGTTGTGACAATTTAATGGTTCGGTGGTCTAGTGGTGGTTTGCACTTCAATTTGGCTTGCATTTGAATCAAGTATATAGGCACCAATGAAGGTTTTTTTTCTTGGGCTTGACAAATAGTCATTTAAAAAACGTAAAAATTATAAAATACAAACGTTAAAAATAAGATCCGAAACGAAAGAAATAGTACAAGGATACGCACTTCATGACTTGAAACAAAGTAACATAAACATGGCGGCAGAAAGGGAGGAAACCCACAAAGGGCCAACGGAGGTAGAAAAGAAAGCAGCCCTCGTATATTAAATAAATACATATTATAAACGTATACTCAACATTCGCATTGATTAGGTAACACGAAATTAAAAGAACTAATAATAAATACAATACAGAAAATTTTATCAAAACAAATTTCACAAAGAAAAATAACCTCAAAGGCCAATTACGTTGAAAAGGAGATGAACTCGTCCATTAAATGTTACGTTCCAGAAATAAGTGAAAAATATATCCCGCTTTCGTTACTGCTGTTGTTAAGAAAGCGAATCAAAATATAGTAGAGGAAATCTTTTATCAAAGAATTTATTCTTCCTATCGTTGTAATTAAGTGACGTTTTTTCCGTTTCCTGTACGAATCGGTCTTAAAATTAGATCAACGTGATGAGGTAATACTTGGTCGTATTAGCAATTTAGTTTTCAGGAAAAGAAGAGATCTCTATACGATTAGTTTTCGTTAAAACTAACGTACACTAGGGACAGTTGTTATGCAGTCAATTTAAAATTTTTAATGCATCTTTCGGCTTCGTTTGTTTATTAATTTAATATATTAAAAGGTATAGAATTATATGAGGATGGATCTCTATGCTTTACCCTTGACCCCCTTAAAGTAAAACTACAGTGACGTTATATATTTTTAATTTTCGACAGTCTTTCTCTACACTAATGCACCTGGTCCATCGGTAAACCAACATCTCAACAGCCTCCTGGAAAAAATGTTGTCCGATCTATAGCTTGCATCATCTCATGATTTCTGGAAAATTTCGCCCCACGTAAGATTTCTTTTAATTTGAGGAACAGCCTCTAATTACTAGGGGTTAGATCCGGCGAATATGGCGGGTGCTCTACTAATTCAAAGCTTGTTTGGTACGCAGCAGCTATAACCGGATGTAACGCTGGGAGCATTGTCCTAATGGAACAGCTGACTGCAATTTAGAAATCAATTCTGCGTAGGCCACAATTGTAAATAGTCTGTTAAGATGATTGCTTGAGTATCCCAGAACGCAGATAGCAAAACCTTTTCAGCAGATGGCACGAGCTTAAATTTGCGTGGAGGAGGAGAACCATGATGCTTCCACTATCTACTTTGAACTTTGCTTTCGGGATCATAGTGGTACACCTCATCCATGGTCACATACCGACTAAGAAAGTTCTCTTTGTCTCCTTGGTATCTTTCCAAAAGACGCTTACAAATTAATACCCAATTTCCTTTTTGATCGATGGTTAACATTAGGGGCATCGATCTTGCACTCATCTTTTTCATAGTAAATTCTTTAGTCAGCGTGTTATTCACCACATAATATGATAAGCCAGTATCTTCCACAATGTCCCTGATGCGTATTCGTCGGTTTTGCAACACGATATCGTGTACCTTTTTAATGTTTTTGTCTGATGTTACCGTTATGGAAGGACCACAGACATGTTGGTTTTCACAGGACGTTCTTTCGCATTTAAAATCTCGACACCAGCGTTTGTCTATATCATAAGAGACTGCAGACTCACCAATAGTTGTCATAATGTCTTTGTGTATTTGAGTTGGCGTCATGCCCTTTTTCTGGAGGTATTTTATTACGGCTCCTTATTCTACAGGATCCCTTTTTATGAACTATTACGGCACAATTCAAGAATTAGTCACAGCACAACAACACTATGAGATACAAACTTGATATTATGTAGATATGATCTACAAATAGCATATGAACATGTACCGAATCCACCTTTGCAAATATAGCAAATATTCCAGTTACTTTTTACTTTTCTTCTATTGAAATATTGGTTTTAGCCAACTCCCACCATTTAGAAAATGTCCTGTTCAACTATTTACTTTCATTTCATCCCATAAAGCCTAAAAATTAAAGCTTCCCTTTCGATATTGATACATTATCACCAAATACATAAATCAAGTTTCTTCTTTAGAAAAAGATAGGCACTTTTTTCTCTCCTACGATGATTTACGAGGCTACTAATAATTCTTTCGAGTATAATAAACGACTGCCAGAAATATGATCCGTAGAAGACTCCACCACTTTGACTCCTATCGCGATATAAAAATATCGAATTACGACACCCTGGGTCTTGTCCCTTTCGCTTGTCTGGTCTTTTTTCTATCGCACGAGGTCAGGACGACAGGCTCTCGTATAAAACGATAAAGGTTTATTGTAGTAAAATCGGAAAGACCCTTGGAAGGTCGGGAAGAAAATAGAGCGTGAACAATGTTATACAGGATGTGTAGTTGATCGAATGCTAGATATTAAATTGATGTTAGACGGGTTAATATTGGTGTATTCTAGTGGAAATGGCGTGGCTTTCGATTAGGGGTGAAAGAAATGTGACGAAAGATTTGAGGAGAAAATTAGGAATTTATATTCAGCTTTTATTCCAGTACTCTGGCATCAAATGCAGTCAAAAGATTCGTAAGTCTCAGAAGCTAGTTAAAGGAATTTCTTTATCCAATATTTCGAATTTTTAAGATGTCAGTTTTTAGACACCAATTGTCTAAACTATCAACTTTGATCTAATTTCCACGTAGTATTAAGTAACTCTAAAAGAAGAAGACTAATAATAGTTTTAAAACGTTTTTAAAAGTTTAATTTCATAACAAAAAGCCAAAAAATGAAGATACTAGAGAAAGAAAAGGACATTCATTATTATATATGAGGGTGTTAATCAGTTTATTATTAAATAAAAATTGCTAACTTAGTAGTTGTGCACAACTTTATTTTGTCCCTATTACCAATAATTAAGAAATATTTTTGTAAATACATGAAAATTAACACATGGGCCTAACACATAGATGACGCTAGTTTTATTGCAGTCACCTTTCTCTCAGTTAGTACTAACCTTCAAAAGACAGCTGTTAAAATTTCATGATATTCTATTCATTAGTTTGTGAGTTATTGTGCTAAGAGTCACGCTACTTTTGTTATTTTCAAAACAATGAATCAAAAACAATTTCGTGTTTTAATTTTACACTGCTTCTTGATGGGAAAAAATACCGTTCAAGCGATGCAATGGCTTGAAAAGTGTTATGGGGACTTCGCTCCATCAGAAACAACAATAAAACGTTGGTTTGCTGACTTCAAACGTGGTCGTAGAGACACCGATGATGCAGAACGCAGTCGACGTCCAAATGAGGCGGTAACATCAGAAAACATAAAAAAATCCATAAAATCGTTTTGAATGATCGAAAAGTGAAGTGGCGTGAGTTAGCTGACATCGTAAAGATATCAAAAGAACGTATTGGCTTTATATTGCATGAGCATTTGACTATGAGAAAGCTCTGTTCAAAGTGGGTGACGCGTTTGCTCACTGTTGACCAAAAACAAGAACGTGTTGATGATTCTGAGCAGTGTTTGGCCATGTTTAAACGTAACAAACCGGAATTTTTGCGTCGATACGTGACAATGGATGAAACATTCCGGAATCAAAACGATCGTCATCTGAGTGGACAGCAACTGGTGAACCTCGTCCAAACCGCCCGAAAGCACAACAATCGGCTGGAAAGGTTATGGCCTCGGTCTTTTGGGATGTGCGTGGTGTAATATTCATCGACTATCTTGAGAAAGGAAATACCATCAACAGTGAATATTATATATAGCGTTATTGGAGCGTTTGAGGGCCGAAATTGCAAAGAAACGACCGCATATGTTAAAGAAGAAAATTTTATTTCATCAAGATAACGCACCGTGTCACAAGTCAATCAAAACAATGGAAAAACTACATGAATTGAACTTCGAATTGCTCCCACATCCACCGTATTCGCCAGATTTGGCTCCCAGCGACTACTGGCTGTTCGCAGACCTCAAAAAAATGCTCGCCGGTAAGAAATTTCGCACGAATGAAGAGGTTATCGCTGAAACTGAGGCCTATTTTGAGGCAAAAGATAAATCGTTCTACGAAAGTGGTATTGAAATGTTAGAGCGGCGCTGGAATGATTGCGTTGCTCTTGATGGAGATTACGTTGATGAATAAAGCTAATTTTGAACCAAAAAAACCGTGTTTTCTTTGTTAGGCCCGGGACTTTGCACCCCATGTGTTACATTATTCTCGCATTGTCCTGTAAATGGAATTATTTTCTGTTGGGCAATAAAAGATATTATTATTATTCTATAGTCGGATAAACTAATTCCAGAAAATTGTATTTTATGTAAAAAAAAACTATTTTTCTTTCCATTGATGAAATTTGATTTATTTTGTTGCAATAGAAAAGTCGAGAATGAATCAGAATTTGATTCCGTTTTCATTAAAATCCGTCGCTAGACCGAGATCTAGGAAGGCTATTACCGTGTCTACGATATAGGCAGCCCGTTTTACGAGCTTGTATTCATGGTTATACACATTGGAAGGCTCTTGGAATCGAAATAAAAACAAAATTAAGGTTCGTAATTGCACTGGCCAACAAATATCTTTTTTCTGCTGATTAAGACCTGATACTTGTTCTCAACTAATATAGACACGCTAATGTCAAATATGAAACCAACTTTTTTCTATCAGGTCACGTCTTCTACATCATTTCTTGTTTGTCGATTTCAAAATTCTTAAATGGCATCCCAGAACATCCTTGGATGTTGGAAAAAAGAATATTGTACGTGAACCTTTAGTCGGCAGAGAAAAATTCATTTTTCCACCAACTCACAACCAAATTCGTTCTTATGAACGAGTACGTTGAAGTTCTAGATTTGCAAGGGGACTGTTACTGGTACATATGTCAAGAGATTCCATGACTGAAGTTACAAAAAAATTAAAGCTGATGTATTTGATGGAGCTCAAATTAGAACTTTAACAACAGTTCCAAATGTCATCAACTCTTTGAACGAAAGTGAGAAGAAAGGACTGAACTTCATTCTCTATGGTGTCGAATAATTTTCTTCGAAATAAAAAAAGGTTCCAATTACAAAAAATCTAGTGAAATAAGTGCCTCAAAAATTTCACCGCGTAGGTTGTAACATGAGCATATTTATGGTCATGTTGATGTTTCCCGAAAAGTTAGGTGTTGGAAGCCATGAACAGGGTGGTGAGAGATTTCACCAAGATTTAAAAAGTATGGAAATTCGGTATCAAATAAGATGGGATCCTGATATAATGTCTGACTATTGTTGGTTGGGTGTTCGAAGAGATTGCCAAACCAAATACACAATAGAAAGTGCAGCAAACGAAGATTTATTCTTTCGTTGTTCCTTGTGTTTTTATAAATAATCTTGTAATCTTTTTAATGATTGTTAGAATAAATATTTTCAATGAGTACAGTATGGTATAGAATTAAATTTTGACGTGATACGTAAAAATGAATATGATTTTCGAATTCACCACACCCAAATTAGTAAAGGATAATTCCCATACAGAAGTCAACAGAAATTGCGTTGGGCAATATTATATCCTAAGCTTTCTACTTCAAAGAATACTTACAAGTCCTCACGTTCAATTTTCCTACGACTATCCACCGCTACGCTATGTCTCAAATATCTCTCCCGCCTTATGGTTCCTATAACCAAATTAAAAAAAATCAATGTTTTAATTTTTAACTGCACCAAGACACAAATAAACCAAAAATAACTAGTAGGGATGATAATTGGTTAAGGAATTTTTCTTCTTTAACACATGGGCTGAAAAGTCCCGGGCCTAACAAAGAAAATACGGTTTTTTTGGTTCAAAATTAGCTTTATTCATCAACGTAATCTCCATCAAGAGCAACACAATCATTCCAGAGCCGCTCTAACATTTCAATACCACTTTCGTAGAACGATTTATCTTTTGCCTCGAAATAGGCCTCAGTTTCAGCGATAACCTCTTCATTCGTGCGAAATTTCTTACCGGCGAGCATTTTTTTTGAGGTCTCCGAACAGCCAGTAGTCGCTGGGAGCCAAATCTGGCGAATACGGTGGATGTGGGAGCAATTCGAAGTTCAATTCATGTAGTTCTGCCATTGTTTTGATTAGCTTGTGACACGGTGCGTTGTCTTGATGAAATATTTTTTTTCTTTGCCATGTACGGTCGTTTCTTTGCAATTTCGGCCTTCAAACGCTCCAATAACGCTATATAATATTCACTGTTGATGGTATTTCCTTTCTCAAGATAGTCGATGAATATTACACCACGCACATCCAAAAATGCCGAGGCCATAACCTTTCCAGCCGATTGTTGTGCTTTCAGGCGCTTTGGACGAGGTTCACCAGTTGCTGTCCACTCAGATGACGATCGTTTTGATTTCGGAGTGAAGTGATGGATCCATGTTTCATCCACTGCCACATATCGACGCAAAAATTCCGGTTTGTTACGTTTAAACATGGCCAAACACTGCTCAGAATCATCAACACGTTCTTGTTTTTGGTCAACGGTGAGCAAACGCGGCACCCACTTTGAACAGAGCTTCCTCATAGTCAAATGCTCACGCAATATAAAGCCAATTCGTTCTTTTGATATCTTTACGATGTCAGCCAACTCACGCAACTTCACTTTTCGATCATTCAAAACGATTTTGTGGATGTTTTTGATGTTTTCTGGTGTTACCGCCTCATTTGGACGTCCACTGCGTTCTGCATCATCGGTGTCTCTACGACCACGTTTGAAGTCAGCAAACCAACGTTTTATTGTTGTTTCTGATGGAACGGAGTCCCCATAACACTTTTCAAGCCATTGCTTCGCTTGAACGGTATTTTTTCCCATCAAGAAGCAGTGTAAAATTAAAACACGGAATTGTTTTTGATCCATTGTTTTGAAAATAACAAAAGTAGCGTGACTCTTAGCACAATAACTCACAAACTAATGAATAGAATATCATGAAATTTTAACAGTTGTCTTTTGAAGGTTAGTACTAACAGAGAGAAAGGTGACAGCAATAAAACTAGCGTCATTTATGTGTTAGGCCCGGGACTTTTCAGCCGATGTGTTAAAAACAGGAAGTGCATTTCAACTATAACAAACGTCTTTCGGAAAAAAAAATGGAATCTGTAAGGTTTCTTAGGGTGACAGGTAAAATCAGGATAATCTCTACTATTTTCAAAACTTTAATTTACCGTAGTAATTCGCCTTCAACGCCGTCAGACTGCTGACAATCCGAGCCCTGTGCGACGATATCTTAACGCCCAGCTCTTTGATGTCGCGCTCGGAAAACTCTATGATATCTTCGACGCCTTCGAATTTCGCGAAAACGGCGGCGTAATGGTCCAGCTCCAGATCGGCGAGCCATTCTTTGATGTCGATGTGCTTGCGTTTGGGCTGGCTCTTGTGGTCGGTGTCGGCGACAGCGGTTATCGCTATCAGATCCGGCTGACGTTGCTGCTGGTTGTGACGTTGGTGTTTCAGCGAGATTTTCGAACCGAATCGGGGCCACGTCATGTCTGAAAACGAAAGAAAATCGAGCATTAGAAAACGAGGAAGACATATTTTTGGTGTAGAAATGACAATTAAGATTTTTCCACGTTACGTGTACCGATTTACAAGACTTGTTTCTTTTTAATTTACGGTAGAGTTAAAAAGGTATTGATTTATACTTTTTTCTGCAAAAATAGACGGTTAGAGTGGTTCTCTTTGGCGCTGGATGCACTAATGCAGGCAAGTCATTTCTTAAATCTATTGAATGGAGATGTCGCTTAATTATAGATTTTTGAGCTTCGTCTAAGTGATCGTATATTGTTTCTCGAAGCCGTTTCTTAGGGGGCAAACTGGGAATTTATCTTGTATTAATTTCTTTGGCATTGTTCTCATACTATTCTTTCACTTAAACCAAGTCATGTTGTACTGCCAATATGTTTCCCTTGAGGGTTTTTCAATGGTCCTACAAGTGGATGTACTATTACTTCCTCGGGCATACCATAATCAAAGCTGTAATTTTGTAATAGTAGAGTAAAAATTATTCTGTTTGTATAATTATGTAGTACCTTGAATTATTAAATGATGAGATAAAAGAATTCTTTTTGCCACAATTTGTTTATAAAGATGAAATTCCACGAAAAACTGCAGGAAACAACGGCAACAAAATCGTAAGTGAATCTGACAACTGACAGAAATTTCATATAAAGAAATTGCATGAATTTCTCCTGTGTGAACATGCCTCGCCCATTAGCCAATAGCAACCCCGTATTTTAAGGCCTATCTATTCCAAGTCTGCATTCTTAACGTGAATGGAGTATAGATTCGATTATTCTATTTTTCTAAACCTTTCATTCGAAAACGATAACGAAAAATCTACAAATTCATTGAACAAACAAAGGAAACAAAACAAACAATTCGTGATTCACGTAAACCCCTTCAAATATCCACGTATGTGGTTTCCGGGTTGTGAAATGCATAGATTAATACTATATTTATTTATCGTATATCATTTACACGAGATTTCACCTTTCTAGGTACATGTTACGCATAATTAATTCGAAAAATTCAAATTTCGGATTTTCCTTTTAGTTACTACGCTGATATCTTGTATATATTAGCTTCGTCATCCAAATTTTACGATATTGTTAATACTAATATGAAGTTGGTTAAACAAAGATTAACAATAGAGTAATAATGTTTAGTTCGATATCTATAGATAAATGTGTTGCCGAATTGATTCAAGTTTTATACGTTGAGCATGTGGTTTTTACAGCGGTTGTACCTCACGGACAATAAAAAAAATGCCAGATATAAATACATATGTAAATTACTGATAAGAACACGTACAATGTTTAAATTTTAACTTAGCGTTGGTAACACAGCATGTTGTGTACGTTAGAAATTCAACGCAATAAACAATCTTTTTTAGTACGGTATTCCAGATATATTTACAAATGCTATAAGTAGAGTATTGTCAAAAAGTAAACATACCTGTACCCATTCTAATTCGCTGGAGATAGCACTTAATATCCATCTAATACAAGCGGATTTTCTAGTGTCAAATCTGAAGCCGAATGGCAAGATTTCTTTCGATGATTAATAATGTTAGCGTACCGATAAGTAATTGTAGGTGTTCCACCGATATTAAAATTTACACTACTCATTGGTATCGATCGACACAGGACACTCCGTACGTCAGTTTATAGATTTATGTTGAGCCCGATTCAAAGTGGAATCGTCGATAGGCTTTATCGTCAAACGTCGCGAAAATGTAACGTTATCGGAAGTCAATATTTGTTAAAGTATCGAAACCGAAGTCCCTCTTCTGAATCCGTTCACGATATCACGTTGGAGATTTGCATACTTGAATGCATACATTGTGTATAATAAAATGATGCAGGAATTGATTATTATTGTATACCGGATGCACCTATAAGGCATGTATACATGTCTATCTGCGCTTGCGCAGATGGTTACGATTTGAAAGTAAACGGAAGTAAACGCAACACATTCCACGGGTCAAATCGCATTCTTCAAAGATTTCTGATCTATTACAATATCATTGAAAGAATATTATTTACGAGGTAGGCGCTATAATTCTCGGCCTGACAGGCTTATCAAGTTCAAACGTATTCAAACTCCGTCACGGCGTGCACTCGAGGTCCACGCTATAACACATGGGCTGAAAAGTCCCGGGCCTAACACATAGATGACGCTAGTTTTATTGCAGTTACCTTTCTTTCCGTTAGTACTAACCTCTAACGAACATCTGCGCTGCAGTACAAAGGAGCTGCACCAGAATAAATCGGACAACTGAAAGATAAACACCGGAAAAAGCTGGAATCACTATTACGTCGAAAGGGAAGCAACTCGGTTGATCCTAGGAAGACAGAGATTAATCTATCCAGTAAGTAGTTGGACGACAACGCCATTAAAATATTAAAATAAGACGAAGAAGTTCGTAATAGCCCCCGCACGAGTACCCACGCTAGATATGTTACTAGCAGTGGAAATGGCAGCAGGAAAAATACAACCACCTGAAGCACAACGATGGATATAGCCCAAACAACAACTCTAGTTACTTATCGCGATTTTACCCTAGGAAGACTTATTATAGTTTGGTGTTGAATATTAACTTGTTTTGCTATTGTTGGAGCTGTTAGTCGACGATCTTCTAATGATACCACCTTTAACGCATTGATCTTCACATTTTGTTGTCGCTTAAGGTCTTCCACTACACTTCCGATTACGTAAATGTTCTTTGGCTTCCTTCCTCTTAATAGTTTGACATACACAGTATTTGGATATATCAAATTGTCATGCTATTGCCCGAATCAATACTTTTATAAAGTGTAATGCATCTATTTATGCCTTAGTTTGAAGACCTAATTGCTCTTATTTAGGAATTGTTTTCACTCGTAACAAATTTATAATGAACTGAAAACAATATATAATGTTATTTTCTAAATAATCTTAAGAAAATAAAGAAATTTTCAAATTTTTAAAAAAGAAATAGAAGACATACGTATGCACATATACCGCTCAAAAGTGGTTAGGCACTCCCACTGACAGCAAAAATGTATAAAAACTCAGCAAAAATTGCTTTCATCTATGTGACCTCCTCTTGATTTAATAATAGCAGCACACAATCGAGGCATTCTCGCAATAAGTTTTGCCAGAGTTTCTTGCGTTATTCAGGTCCAACTCGATTGCAATTTGTTCCACACGTCAGTAGCTGATGTCGGAGCCGATTTCCGTACTTCCCGATCTAGTTCGTCCCCGTAGTAACTCGATTGGATTCAAGTCGGGGCTCTGGGGAGGCCATTCCATAATTTTGAGAGTTCCTTCCTCTTCTAAATGGCGTAAATAGTATTTACATAATTTAGAGGAATGTTTTAGGTTATGCTGGAAGATAAAATTTCGACCCAAAAGTCGAATTCCGGAAGGTATTGCGTGGTTCACCAAAATTTCGGGGTAGCCGTCTTTTTTAATATACCGTCAATTTTCACAATGTCCCCTACACTAGTGCCAGCAAAACAGCCCCAAATGATGATAGAACCTCCACCATGCTTCACCGTAGCAGCAATACACACACAGCAATACGTTCACCCATAGATCTTCTTACGAATATGCGTCTTCGGGTTCCGAACAGCTCAAATTTGGACTCATCCGTCCATAGGACGTTGTTCCACTTTTCTATGGTCCAGTGTTGGTGTTCACGAGCCCATTTAAATCGCTTTTGCTTGTTTTGTTTGGGTAGTAATGGCTTTTTCATCGCAATACGTCCATGGAGCCCGGCTTTCTGTAGGCGACGTTTGACTGCAGAAACACTGACTAGTTTTTGGCGACCAACATTTAATTCTGCGGTGATTTCCCGGGCTGTTTTGCGTCTATTTAACTTGCTGGTAACCACGATTATGCGATCGTCTGCAGATGTTGTCGCTTTTGGCCTTCCACTCCGTTTTTATTAAGAAGACTGCCAGTTTCCCGATATTTTTTTACGTTATAGTCAACCGTAGCGTGGTATATTTTCATTTTTTTTGGCAATTTGTCGATTACTTATGCCACTTTTACGGTAAGCTATTATAAGCGCACGTGTTTCCGTACTAATTTCTCTTCGCGGAGGCATTTTAAAGAATTGTCACACGATATTTCACCCACGACGTGAATAGAGTAAATACCACACTGCAACTAACCATAGGTTACAGATTTCACTATAATCTTCTAGGAAGGTAATTTAAACATTATTACCTACAATCTAACAGATGACTAAATTTACCCAGTAAATTCAGAGGGATTGTTATTGTAATTGCATCGCAATAAACAGTTTATGGTAATCCGACCAAGTGCAGGTAAATGATAGTAAACCTTATGCGATATAATGGGTGTTTATCTTACAGAACTACATTTTAAATACGTATTTCATTTTATTATTTATGTTTTTTTGATAAACATAATACTATATGAATAATCCATGAGAACAGGGGTGCCTAAACACTTTTGAGCGGTAGTGTAGATGGTTTTGGTGTACGCAGCATAAAGTATGATTTGTTCTACACATTTGGAACACACTGTATAATTGAAAATGCTTTAAAATCATTAAAGGATGTTAAAGATTATCAACTAGGGTTAATTTCTTTTCCATATTACTATGATCACTTCTAGTATAAGAGGGTGGCGCTAAAATGCAACAGCCTGTATATACAACATTCATGTGTCCTGAAAGACCTTTCGATAAGGTGTAACATTTACATTTAAATTTCTGTTCTACTTCAGTTTAAGAATTATTCCAAGTATCAACATACTGTATTTACCGACCAAGATGTTTCATTAAGAGTCTCGAACCCCATCCTCATAATTAACAAGTAAAGATAATTAGTAAACAGTAAGAACGCTTACGAACATAAATTAAAAATATTGTTACTAAAATCCACTGATGAAATGAGAGACTTATACGTATGAGTAAGTATTCTTGACCTTCAGGAATAACACTGAATTTTATATCTTTACAAGTCAAAACAACAAAGATTTAAACTGTACATTGATTATTTCCAACACTGTCGGTTCGTGTTCATATGGATTTGCGTTTATTCTCTCACTTCATTGAAATATATTGATGATTGATGTTGTACGATACAATTGCGCTAAATTATAAACATGTTAAAGGTTACGTCATGTCCAATGTAACATTTTAACGCTAGTAAATGGCGCGATGATACATTTACAAGCGTATAGTATAGTGTTATTAAATATTTTCCCTAACGATGTCAACAATTCGCGCTGATTAATGTCAGAATTCGCTAATCGGCCATGCCTTGTTAAATGTTAAGAAGCACACATTCGCTCTTAATCTAGCCGAATGGAGGCCAGATATGGTTATTAAGGATGGTTGCATAATATCCAGATTACGTCATGGTGTATTTTGCATGTTGTCTAATAGGAATTTATCTAACCTAATTTTAATTTTCAACAACCCATTGATGTGTGAATGGTAACATTTAGTTTTGAAATAGAAACAAACTCATATGAAGTAATAATCTTTTAGGATTTGTTTTGTTATAATGCAAGCGGTTTGGTATTAATTATTGCAAAGGCAATATTAATCAAAGAAGCACAAATTAACACATGAAAAGTCCCGGGTCTAACAAAGAAAACACGGTTTTTTTGGTTCAAAATTAGCTTTATTCATCAACGTAATCTCCATCAAGAGCAACGCAATCATTCCAGCGCCGCTCTAACATTTCAATACCATTTTCGTAGAACGATTTATCTTTTGCCTCGAAATAGGCCTCAGTTTCAGCGATAACCTCTTCATTCGTGCGAGCAATTTTTTGAGGTCTGCGAACAGCCAGTAGTCGCTGGGAGCCAAATCTGGCGAATACGGTGGATGCGGGAGCAATTCGAAGTTCAATTCATGTAGTTCTGCCATTGTCTTGATTGGCTTGTGACACGGTGCGTTGTCTTGATGAAACAAAATTTTTTTCTTTGACATATGCGGTCGTTTCTTTGCAATTTCGGCCTTCAAACGCTTCAATAACGCTATATAATACTCACTGTTGATGGTATTTCCTTTCTCAAGATAGTCGATGAATATTACACCACGCACATCTCAAAATACCGAGACCATAGCCTTTCCAGCCGATTGTTGTGCTTTCGGGCGCTTTGGACGATGTTCACCAGTTGCTGTCCACTCAGATGACGATCGTTTTGATCCCGGAGTGAAGTGATGGATCCATGTTTCATCCATTGTCACATATCGACGCAAAAATTCCGGTTTGTTACGTTTAAACATGGCCAAACACTGCTCAGAATCATCAACACGTTCTTGTTTTTGGTCAACAGTGAGCAAACGCGGCACCCACTTTGAACAGAGCTTTCTCATAGTCAAATGCTCATGCAATATAAAGCCAATACGTTCTCTTGATATCTTTACGATGTCAGCTAACTCACCCAACTTCACTTTTCGATCATTCAAAACGATTTTGTGGATTTTTTTAATTTTTTCTGGTGTTACCGCCTCATTTGGACGTCCACTGCGTTCTGCATCATCGGTGTCTCTACGACCACGTTTGAAGTCAGCAAACCAACGTTTTATTGTTGTTTCTGATGGAGCGGAGTCCCCATAACACTTTTCAAGCCATTGCTTCGCTTGAACGGTATTTTTTTCCCATCAAGAAGCAGTGTAAAATTAAAACACGAAATTGTTTTTCATCCATTGTTTTTTGAAAATAACAAAAGTAGCGTGACTCTTAGCACAATAATTCACAAACTAATGAATAAAATATCATGAAATTTTTGTTGCCCACATATGCACTATATAAAATAAAATAAACTATAGTTCATTCCAAAAAGAGAGAGACAAAATTCTGAACGGAGTCCTAGCCCAAGTTACAACCTATAAATTAATGGGATCAATTTTACGCGGTAAACTTAAATTTGAGGATCCGTCTGAAATATTAGGTCTGTACCAAATAAAATTGTATATGGATATCACAGAGATAATTCTACAATTGAAACAACAGAATGGTAAATGTAGTAGTTACAGCATATTAAAGTAAATAAATTTGTCTAGCAAACACATATTTCATTTATTTGTTGAAAAAAGTTCAAATAGTACATATCATTAGATAGGTAACTGTGTGTATATATAGCAACAGATAATAAGCAATTGTATTCTTTTTGAATGAAAAAAACATTACTTCGGTTTAAAATGAATACGTTTTCTTTAACCTAAAGAAATCACCACAATAGCATATCAAATCCTTAGGATATCCAATCATCAAAATACACCACGCACTGAAACGATATTTTGCTCTAAACTGTACTGAATCGCCGTAATTCAATGAGCCAAATTTGTGGGCGTTGTACTAGTGCTCGACTCATCTTCCATTCCGGTAAAGGAATTCGTTACCTTTCTGGGATGTTTGAGGAATGTTTCATTCATAAAAGCAGTCCGTGACCTTCCGAGAACGCTCTTGTCTCTGCCACATGGCCGTTTTCGTGAGATGCAGCGGTAGCAGCTTGCTTGTTGAGTTACCGGGTCAACCGTCGTGTCAAAAGATAACGAAAGATGAAAACAAATATGATCGTCCGCCTAATGGGTGCATATTTAAATTTATATATCGCCGGAGATCGTAGTAAAGTTAAATGTTAGAGGTTGAAAGAGATACAGGAATATCTTATTTTCGTCGACAATGGTAATAATAAAAAGCGGAGTTATGTTACTAAAGTCACGTTCTTAGTGACATTTTTAGAATTCCACATGATATTATAATTTGCGAATTAAAATTACTACTATACTACAAAAAGAAAGGCAAATGAAAGAGAAATTTTTACGGATAATTTAATTACAATAACTTCAAAATTCACTGAAGATTTATAACAACACCAAAAGCTCAAAATTACCAGCTCTTTATCGGAAGTTCTGAATAAAGCTTCCCATTACTGAACAATAATCAGATTAGATTAGATTAATTAAGGGTGTGCCCTCTTATATCAGCTGTAAGCTGCTAGGGTTTGCTCGCACTTATAGCTCCCTATCCAGTCTAAGAGCTTTAAGAAATTGCAATAGCTGTGATGGTTTCAGAATAAAATAGACACCAGGTAAAGCGGTATAAATATGTAAACAGATAAATTCTAAAAACGAATTAAGAACTTTCTCTTGTCATTAGGGTAAGGGTAGATGTATCGGAAAGAATTCGTCATAGTTTAGTATCGTTACAACTATGCCTCGCTTACAAGGTTCGAGTGATATTAGCGACTTCACCCGGGGTGTCGCATCGTTGGCCAGAGTGAACGCGGTGCTTCGCAACGTCAAATAAGTAAATTTTTAAATATTCCGTTGGCCCCACAGTTAACCGTGTGATTACACAATTTAAATGCAAGGAAAAACCAACAGTGGAGCCGAGACCAGGTCGTGCCGGACCTTACGAAAGAAGTAAAAGGGTGCTCGTGCGCGAAGTGTTAAGAGAACCGCGAAAAAGTACAGCTGAGCTCGCGGAAAAGTCAGCGCACCGTTCCGCGATACCTCCACAGTGCGGGGATGTATAAAGGGGTGGCAAAGAAGAAGCCTCTCCTTACGGCGTTTCAAAAACGGCGCCGAATGGTTTGGGCAATCGAAATGCGAACGAAGCCCGAAGAGTTTTGGTCTGTCATTTTTTTCAGACGAAAGCAGATACTGCCAATTCAGTGATGGTGGTCGTACGTGGGTATGGAGACGTTCGTCACAGCAACTGGACGACAAATTTTTGCAACAGACGGTGAAATACGGCGGTGTGAGCATCATGGTGTGGGGCGCGATATGGTATGGTGGTAGATCGCAATTAGTAATCTGCGACGGAAATATAAATGCGGCAAAATATATCCAAATATCCACAGAAGGAGTACTACCGATATTCGACAACACCATTTTATCTAAAGGAAACGCCACTTTTATGGAGGATGGAGCACCCTGCCACAAAGCAAGAACAATAATCACATGGAAAGAGGAACAGGGGATTCGGATTTTACAATGGCCAGGTCAATCACCAGACATGAATTCGATAGAGAATGCTTGGCACATAATCCAGACAAATATGGCGAAACGACCCCGAAAACCCAGCAATAAGGAAGAAGTCGTGGCAGCTGTTACAGAAGAGTGGTTAAATATTCCAGAAGACACCATTAATCATTTAAGGGATTTCCACGACGACTCGCAGCACTTCACGCAAGTAAAGGTGGATCGACAAAATATTAGTCTAATTTGAAAATTTTAAAATATTTTGTATATATATAACGAGAATATATATACAAAATATTAATTAGTAGGTGTCTATTTTATTCTGTCACCTTAGTGTATTTCCACCTTGTCTAGGACTTCTTTGCCAAGATCGTTGGCAGAGCAGTTAGATATTAGATGTTCCGGACTTTCAGCCTCTGCCCCACAAAACCTGCAGTCACTATTCTGTTTCAGACCTATCCTTCAGACAATTCCCTGCAAGAAAACCTGCGAGGAGGCGTGGTCTGTTTCTACTAAGTTCTAGCATAGTCGCATTGATCTCCGCTTGACAGACGCTAGGGTATGTTCCCATTGACTATGAATATCTAGGTGCATTCCAAAGAATCTATCTCTGCTGCAAGATCCTCTTTAGAACAGATGTTTATAGTATTAATTTAAGATTTAGAGGTCTACTTACTCCTCCAGTTCATATCTTAGAAATGTTAAAAGGATCATTTTTTTTACACTGTTATTAAATATCTTAATGCCATTCCATTGCACCTTTATGTCTTAAAGCCAACATTATTTGTTTATTATTTTTTATTACCACTTTAATTGTTAGTTAAGCCATTATAGTAATACTTCATTTATTATTGTGCTTTTGTATTTGTGTTTCTTTATAGTTCAGCATTAACTTCGATACAAAATTTGCCGAAGATATTAAGAAAATATTCTGTTCAAAAGTACAGATGGAACTACAGAAATTTCGTGCGCGTAAAAACGTTCATACCATCGCAATTTTCCATTTTAATTCGACAGGCACGAAAAATTATCCTGTTTTAACGTGCATAGTCACACAATATTACATATTCCTCAAATATTACGCAAGATGTCAATTTGCATGAATATCTTTGGCGTCCACTGTACAATCCTGAATACATTAAACGTTACACATAAATACTTCCATTGACCTTGTTGACTCTTCATCGCTTTTCGACTGTTTGTTTAATACACGTCGCAAGGTATATTTACATAACTGGGAATGCTAAGTCGTCCTCTAATAAACGGCTAAATAAGAAAAGCAAACGCTCTTATGAAGTGAAACTGTGAGTCGAGAGTCGTACGGTTTCGCCTATGTACACTGTTGTTCGTATAAGTTTGAACGCTTAAACCGATGTGTTATTCGAAGATGAATGGAATATTTATTAAAAACTAAAAATCATTGTTTGATCTTGAAGAGAGAATATGATGTTTTATCCTTTATATTGTTATTAGATATACGAGGGTGGATTTGTATGATGTACTCCTGAGCCCCTTATAGTAGAACTACACTAACACATGGGCTGAAAAGTCTCGGGCCTAACAAAGAAACCACGGTTTTTTCGGTTCAAAATTAGCTTTATACATCAACGTAATCTCCATCAAGAGCAACGCAATCATTCCAGTGCCGCTCTAACATTTCAATACCACTTTTGTAGAACGATTTATCTTTTGCCTCAAAATAGGCCTCAGTTTCAGCGATAACTTCTTCATTCGTGCGAAATTTCTTACCGGCGAGCATTTTTTTGAGGTCTGCGAACAGCCAGTAGTCGCTGGGAGCCAAATCTGGCGAATACGGTGGATGTGGGAGCAATTCGAAGTTCAATTCATGTAGTTTTGCCATTGTTTTGATTGACTTGTGACACGGTGCATTGTCTTGATGAAACAAAAATTTTTTCTTTGCCATATGCGGTCGTTTCTTTGCAATTTCGGCCTTCGAACGCTCCAAGAACGCTATATAATACTCACTGTTGATGGTATTTCCTTTCTCAAGATAGTCGATGAATATTACACCACGCACATCCCAAAATACCGAGGCCATAACCTTTCCAGCCGATTGGTGTACTTTCGGGCGCTTTGGACGAGGTTCACCTGTTGCTGTCCACTCAGATGACGATCGTTTTGATTCCGGAGTGAAGTGATGGATCCATGTTTCATCCATTGTCACATATCGACGCAAAAATTCCGGTTTGTTACGTTTAAACATGGCCAAACACTGCTCAGAATTATCAACACGTTCTTGTTTTTGGTCAACAGTGAGCAAACGCGGCACCCACTTTGAACAGAGCTTTCACATAGTCAAATGCTCATGCAATATAAAGCCAATACGTTCTTTTGATATCTTTACGATGTCAGCTAACTCACGCAACTTCACTTTTCGATCATTCAAAGCGATTTTGTGGATTTGTTTGATGTTTTCTGGTGTTACCGCCTCATTTGGACGTCCACTGCGTTCTTCATCATCGGTGTCTCTATGACCACGTTTGAAGTCAGCAAACCAACGTTTTATTGTTGTTTCTGATGGAGCGGAGTCCCCATAATACTTTTCAAGCCATTGCTTCGCTTGAACGGTATTTTTTCCCATCAAGAAGCAGTATAAAATGAAAACACGAAATTGTTTTTGATTCATTGTTTTGAAAATAACAAAAGTAGCGTGACTCTTAGCACAATAACTCACAAACTAATGAATAGAATATCATGAAATTTTAACAGCTGTCTTTTGAAGGTTAGTACTAACTAAGAGAAAGGTGACTGCAATAAAACTAGCGGCATCTATGTGTCAGGCCCGAGACTTTTCAGCCCATGTGTTAATACACTTGGTCCATCGGTGCTACAGCATCTGAACAGGCTCTTGGAAACATTTTTGTCCAACTTTCTCTTTAGTAGCATCTCGCAATTTAGAAATCAGTTGCACTTAGTAGGCCTCTGTAATGCAGGATAATCAGTTCACAGGTATAGCAGTAAACTCCACTCACACAAATTAATTAATTAATTATGCGGAACGCAGCGTTTCGAGAGCACGTGGGCTCTCATTGTCAACCGTGTTACCAGTCGGTGGAGTTCACTGCTATACCTATGAATTGTACATCCACACAGTCGTTGCAATCGTCACAGGATAATCAGGATGATTCCATGAGCTTCCCAGAATACAGATAGCAAAACCTTTCCAGCGGAAGGCACGACCTTAAATTTGCGTGGAGAAGGAGAACTAAAGGATTAACTAAAATAAGGATAAATATGGATGAATGATAAGGCGTTAATGATGTTCCAAAAATGATGTTCACTTGTTCTATTATGCGTTCTTACTCTGTATTTATATCGCATTACATTCGATACTTTAACTGAAATTTCAACTAGAATTTTGAAGCGTAATATTACATACAAATATGAACTACAGCGCCCTATTTTGGAGTCATTCAATGTTGTAATTCGATCTTCACAACGGAGGACAAATCGATCAATTGTTTATGTGTAAATATTAGCTATCGAGTTGCAGCTTACGCGATGTCAACATCCTACATCTCGAATGATCGATATTTTATCGATTGTTCGACTACATCCGATCGATTTCATTCTACAGATGCAACGTACACGTATCTTCTTCTTTCTCGCACACATGCACAAACAAAACGATCTCGTTTAAGCTTACTTAACTATTGTAAACCGCTACTGACGTAATATAAAGACGCATTATGTGTGAAATGTATGGGAAGTACGAACTATTGTAATGCAAATCGTACGCAATTCGTCTAAAAGGTTCTATGATAGGAAGTTGCTGTTTTAGATCGTCGTTATGAAAATAAGAAAACGTCAATGGAAACGTCTTTAGTGTGGCAATAGTTGAAATAAACTATATGAACCGGTCTTCCTATTGAATAGGCTGGATATTTTCACTTATTTGGAAGATACTTACCAAATTAGTGTAATAACTCGTAACCTTCAAAGGTAGATGCCCTTTTGGGCAATATATTCCATAAAATCCTGAAAGGACTGAACTCAAATTTTGATCATGTAACAAACTATGCATGAAAACTTGAAACTTGTACATTTTAAACCAAAACAAATAGCGTGTCCTTTGAAATTGACGAAAACGCAAATCTTTTGCATTAAAAATAAAAAATAGTTGGTTATTTGATTTTGTATTATTCTTTTGTTCCCTATTACCTTTATTACTTTCTTGAACATTATACGTTATCTTTCCTTGTTCAATGTTAAATAGTATCTCACTATGATGTTCCCTCACTTGGAGAAATGCGATACGTTCTAAGCATACATTGTATACTTCAAAAATTCAAGGACCAGCGAATATTATGCTGAACACTCTCCTTTACAAACAGTCTTTTTTGTTTGAACATTGTATTTCCGTTAAAGATCGCATCCAGCGAAGAGCCAAAACTAGAAGCCATGACCGAAAGAGCTGAGAGAGATGTCATTAATGTTTGCATAGACAGTATACCAAAAAGAATAAGAGCAATTATAAAAGGCAAAGAAGGCATTACAAAATATTAGTTATATAGTTGTAACGATGTCTAACACATGGGCTGAAAAGTCCCGGGCCTAACAAAGAAAACACGTTTTTTTTGGTTCAAAATTAACTTTATTCATCAACGTAATCTCCATTAAGAGCAACGCAATCATTCCAGTGCCGCTCTAACATTTCAATACTACTTTTGTAGAACAATTTATCTTTTGCCTCAAAATAGGGCTCAGTTTCAGCGATAACCTCTTCATTCGCGCGAAATTTCTTACCGGCGAGCATTTTTTTGAGGTCTGCGGACAGCCAATCGTCGCTGGGAGCCAAATCTGGCGAATACGGTGGATGTGGGAGCAATTCGAAGTTCAATTCATATAGTTTTGCCATTGTTTTGATTGACTTGTGACACGGTGCGTTGTCTTGATGAAACAAAATTTTTTCTTTGCCATATGCGGTCGTTTCTTTGCAATTTCGGCCTTCAAACGCTCCAATAACGCTATATAATATTCACTGTTGATGGTATTTCCTTTCTCAAGATAGTCGATGAATATTACACCACGCACATCCCAAAATACCGAGGCCATAACCTTTCCAGCCGATTGTTGTGCTTTCGGGCGCTTTGGACGAGGTTCACCAGTTGCTGTCCACTCAGATGACGATCGTTTTGATTCCGGAGTGAAGTGATGGATCCATGTTTCATCCATTGTCACATATCGACGCAAAAATTCCGGTTCAAAGATGGTCGTAGAAACATTCTATTCATTAGTTTGTGAGTTATTGTGCTGAGTCACGCTACTTTTGTTATTTTCAAAACAATGGATTAAAAACAATTTCGTGTTTTAATTTTACACTGCTTCTTGATGGGAAAAAATACCGTTCAAGCGAAGCAATGGCTTGAAAAGTGTTATCGGGACTCCGCTCCATCAGAAACAATACTAAAACGTTGGTTTGCTGACTTCAAACGTGGTCGTAGAGGCACCGATGATGCAGAACGCAGTGGACGTCCAAATGAGGCGGTAACACCAGAAAACATCAAAAAAATCCACAAAATCGTTTCGAATGATCGAAAAGTGAAGTTGCGTGAGTTAGCTGACATCGTAAAGATATCAAAAGAACGTATTGGCTTTATATTGCATGAGCATTTGACTATGAGAAAGCTCTGTTCAAAGTGGGTGCCGCGTTTGCTCACTGTTGACCAAAAACAAGAACGTGTTGATGATTCTGAGCAGTGTTTGGCCATGTTTAAACGTAACAAGCCGGAATTTTTGCGTCGATATGTGACAATGGATGAAACATGGATCCATCACTTCACTCCGGAATCAAAACGATCGTCATCTGAGTGGACAGCAAGTGGTGAACCTCGTCCAAAGCGCCCGAAAGCACAACAATCGGCTGGAAAGGTTACGGCCTCGGTATTTTGGGATGTGCGTGGTGTAATATTCATCGACTATCTTGAGAAAGGAAATATCATCAACAGTGAATATTATATAGCGTAATTGGAGCGTTTGATGGCCGAAATTGCAAATAAACGACCGCATATGGCAAAGAAAAAAAATTTGTTTCATCAAAACAACGCACCGTGTCACAAGTCAATCAAAACAATTGCAAAACTACATGAATTGAACTTAGAATTGCTCCCACATCCACCGTATTCGCCAGATTTGGCTCCCAGCGACTACTGGCTCTTCGTAGACCTCAAAGAAATGCTCGCCGGTAAGAAATTTTGCACGAATGAAGAGGTTATCGCTGAAACTGAGGCCTATTTTGAGGCAAAAGATAAATCGTTATACAAAAGTGGTATTGAAACGTTAGAGCGGCGCTGGAATGATTGCGTTGCTCTTGATGGAGATTACGTTGATGAATAAAACTAATTTTGAACCAAAAAAACTTGTTTTCTTTGTTAGACCCGGGACTTTTCAGCCCATATGTTATGAGTATAATAGACCAGCATGGTAAGTAGTATTATGTTAGGCAGACTTAGTGAAATTTCTCATAAATTAGTTCTATTAAATATTAGTTTGTATACAGGAAATATTTTTATCTAATGGACCACGTGTTAATAAATACGTATAAAATTATATTGTTATTATTTTTCCTTCATAAAAAGTAATTAATTATATAAATATATAATATAAAGAATATAGAAGGCTACTATTCAAAAAACTCCGAATAGACAATGTATATAATTAAGAAACTTTTTAAGAGCGCTACGTATAAATAACCACATTGTAGCTGTCTTGCTTTGTCAGCATTCTTGCTGCATCCGCTTCAGTTTTTTTTCAAAGGTCGTGTGTATGTTGAACAGATGCCGTCGTACGCATTGTGTTAACCGATTCCAATTTATTGATATTCATGTGCCGTACTGAGCAACAATTTTATTATGTGAATCTGTCAGGACTAATAATAGCACTACGGTTGCAAAAGTAACTCTATCTGTTCGTTTAGATATTATTGCAGTGTATATAATAATAACACCTCGTGTTTCATTAATATTTTATTAAATGTATTTTAGGATGTTTACGATTCGTCAATGTATATATAAAACAATGCGAACAGTTCAATTTAAAACGGATGAAGTTGCTTCCGTATGATTTATTTTTAAGGTAATATAAATCAATTGTGATTTCACTGATAGATAAAACGAAATAGACGAACAATCTATTTTGTATTCCATAGACGAGAGAGGTTCGTCCAATATATGCCAAAACAAATTTTGCTAGGTGTGATATAAAATTTTGCTGGATTTGTAAAAATTAATTAGTATTACGAAAAAAATACGAAATTGTCCTGAGCTTTGTATAATCAATCAACAACTAATCCAGCTGTTAAGGACTTAACATTGTTTTTTATATTTTATATATTTTTTTTACTACTATGTATTTTATCATCTTTGCATTATTATTTTCATTTAGAATATTATTTTATTTTCATTTTTATATTTATTTATTTTCATTCTTATATTTATTTATTTTGCCCTCTTATATCCAATTTTATTTTAATATGTATGTACATTACGCATTGTATATGTATGCAAGTCAGCCATTCGCATTACGCTAGCTAAAACTGCCTAATTAGAATTCATTCACTGCAACGTCGTCGGATATGTAATGGGAGTTTTCTTAAAATTTAAGGTACACAAGCATAGGCAGTCGTCTCCCGCGCGACGGTCGAGGTATTAGCGATCGTGCACTCTCGGTCACCTTTCGTGCCTCGTCGTAACGTGGACAGTAACGTCGTCGTATGATTATTAGAGATTTCTAAGATTTTCTAGTTTTGGCGGGAATCGTCGAGGACGTTGTATATACATTTATTTCTGGCGGGAGTCATTTGGTAACGTCGTCGGATCGTATGTATAGATTTTTTTAATAAGTATAAATTCTCGATTTTCTATCATCGTACGTCGAGGCTACTGTGTCCATTGTCGTCTATACATATTTTTAGTCTTCAGTTAAGTTTGTGTCGGAAATTATTTTGGTGAGATTGTCGGCGAGCATGTATAGACCTCCTCTACAAGTACGATCACTCCGCTTCTTGCTGACGGTCGTTGCGGCCGCAGCGCCCGTTGTCTTTTGTACGTTTGTTCGGTCCTTGTCGTATCGGGACTTAGAAATTTTTTCATTTAGTTGCTCGTCGTAGCGGACGAGTGTCACGGACCAGTTTTCTTATGTAATGTCGGCATCATCGCTCCGTTTTATTTGTCGGTGCGCAGTTCGCACATTTGCTGGTTACTGGATTTTTCCCTTCTTTGGGGCGCAGTAGTATAGAGCTAAAGATTGAACATAGCGTAATATTTCAAACGAGAACGCCTGGGTAGCTGTGACATTACTTTTGTATTGAGATCGGCTATTATCGCTACTGTCGCCCTCGACCAGGCGTTCAAGATCTAAGAGATAGGGTGGGTTCCCCTATAAATGTGAAAATAACAAACGTATTTGGTTCAAGTACAAATACATGCCAATAATACAGGGCCAAGTCCCTTAGGCAAATTTAAAACAAGGAAAGTATATTAGGCTCCCGGAAAGGGACATATAAATAAGCATAGCACCGAGGTGCGCTTATAAATTTAAGAAATAAATAGGGTTGGCTCCCCTATAAAAAGGTAGTGGTGCATGCAAACAGATAGAGGCATTAGTACATGCCTCTAACAAAGCTTCAGCGGAAGCATATAAGAGTTTAACCTTTTAAACAGAATTAAGACATAGCTTTGCAACGTACATGCTGAGGCATTATTTTATGTTGCTACCAATGAAAATACATATACAAATGCTAATGTACATTACATGTATAAGCGAGCTCGAATAACTGCAATTATTGCAAATATATATATCTTACGTACATCGTACATGTACATAGGCAAGAGTGGAAACCGTGTACACATTTTATTTTTAAATATATTTTTTTGCGCATGCGCATTGAGTTTCACTGTACAACCTCTCCTCTAGTAAATAAGCGAACATACTCTACAAGTAAGTATTGGTCAAATAATTTAGGAAATTACGAGCAGGCTACAGCGGCGTTGTTCTTCAAACCAGGAGAACGTAACACCAGTAGCCCAACATACGACAATTATTACACGGAATTCAAACTTATTCCTCAACTTATTGAAATGGGGATCACTGCTGTTGGTGCCTTGTATCCGAAGAACATTGTAACAGATTTCAAGCCATCCAACAACCATCCAGTGGTTTCAGCAACACAGTAAATGCTCGCTCATGTAAATACCCGGTAGTGGAAACGTCGCAAACAGAAATTTGTTGCTATAGGAACAAATGGAACACCCGCTAATGTAAACAAGCTTGCACCACGTACAATTCGATAATGTGAACAGTTTACGGTACCGGTTATTCCCCGATTTATGTATGGGATTAATTAAAGAGGGAGCAAAATTATTGGATGAAAACCTAAAAGAGATCGAAAATTTTGTAGCCGGTGATTGCTGGCTAAAAAGATTTAAACGGAGGTATGGAATTCGACTGTTGTCGATATCTGGTGAAAAATTATCGTCACCATCACAATTAGTGCAACCGTTTAGGGAAAAGTTAATGAACAAAATCAAAGTGCTACATTTAAATGAGGAGTAAATACACTAGGGTGGCAAAATAAAATAGACACCTACTAATTAAAAAAGCGATTCTATTCTCGTTACATATATATAAAATATTTTAAAATTTTTAAATTAGACTAATATTTTGTCGATCCACCTTTACTTGCGTGAAGTGCTGTGAGTCGTCGTGGCATAGAATCTATTAAATGATTAATGGTGTCTTCTGGAATACATAACCACTCTGTTGTAACAGCTGCCTCGAGTTCATCCTTATTGCTGGGTTTTCGGGGTCGTTTCGCCATATTTGCCTGGATTATGTGCCAAACATTCTCTATCGAATTCATGTCTGGTGATTGGCCTGGCCATGGTAAAATCCGAATCCCCTGTTCCTCTTTCCATGCGGTTGTTGTTCTTGCTTTGTGGCAGGGTGCTCCATCCTCCATAAAAGTGGCGTCTTCTTTAGATAAAATGGCGTTGTCGAATATCGGTAGTAGTCCTTCTGTTAATATTTGGATATATTTTGCCGCATTTATATTTCCGTCGCAGATTACTAATTGCGATCTTCCACCATACCATATCGCGTCCCACACCATGATGTTCACACCGCCGTATTTCACCGTCTGATATAAAAATTTGTCGTCCAGTTGTTGTGACGAACGTCTCCATACCCACGTACGACCACTATCACTGAATTGGCGGTATCTGCTTTCGTCTGAAAAAATGACAGATCGCCAAAACTCTTCGGACTTCGTTCGCATTTCGATTGCCCAAGCCATTCGGCGCCGTTCTTGAAACGCCGTAAGGAGAGGTTTTTTCTTTGCCACCCTTTTATACATCCCCACACTGTGGAGGTATCGCAGAACGGTGCGCTGACTCAATGGTCTCGTGGTGTAATGATAGCACAATACACCGGAAACGTAAAGATGTTGGGGGTTTGAGTCCCTCCGAGACTGATATTTTTTCAGTAATTTAATTACGTTGGATAATTGCAAGGGAATTGTAATTTTATCATTACTAATGCCAACGGCGGTTTAGTATTAATATTGATAATAGTTTAACATAATTACGTATTTGATTGCCCTCATTTAACCCGACTTTCAAAGGTAGATACTTCTAATGGAAATGAATTACGTTGATAAGAAATCGACTTGATAGTAATACAAATATTTTTAAGACGATTAACTCAAGTTGTGTGAGGTTCGTATAAACAAGTTGACGCGCATAGAAGTAGCATAAATTTGCTTGAATGAGCTGGTTTATACTCTTATCGTTATAAATATCGAAGAAATGATCTAGTTTTGACAAGGTACTGCGTAAAGTAGCACTTGAATTGATTACAACCGTATATATTTTTTAATCTAAAATATTTACAACATCAAAAATATTATCCATCAAAGGAATGTTTATTTTCACTACTGAATATTTCTCCGTATAAATAATCGAACGGAATTGGTTCATTCGAATGGATCATGAATTATTTGCATTCAACAACCTAATACCGCATAACAAAACATGTGAGACGAAACCATGAAAGTGCTTTAACAGCGTTTGTTATTATACTTTTTCTACGTATACACGTAAATATTACAAATAGATGACCTTCGATAACCAGGTTTTTTGATGACATCACTAATCGAGAACTCGTATAAAAGTAAACTTTCTTCTGTATTTCACATTTCTTATGTATGTATGTACACTACCGTCCATATTAGTTGCACACACAGTAAAATGTTGTAAATTCTACTAAAAGGTAATATAGTTGCTTTTATATATATATAACATTTATATTAGGTCATCTATGAAGTTTAGTGTAGTGTTTACTAGTTGTACAAGCAAACCTCCAACAATATCGATTAGAGAATGATTAAAACTTATTATACTTTATTACCCGATATAGTAATTTTCAGAATAGTCCTCATTGCCACAAATAGGATTATTTTCGGGACAATATTGCAGGTAATAAATTTACAATACTCTATGGGGTGGGAGCAGGCCACCCGAAAGTGTATCGTGAAACGATAAATGTTTTAGTTTCCAAATAAATCTGATTGAGTGTACGTTAGTGTTAAGAGCGTATCTCTTTCTGTGTCTAAAATATATCAAAATGCATACGCAACTGAAGATTTTGATGATTAGAATGTAGGAAAATTATCCATCATGGAGGAGGATTTACCAATGGTCATTACACTTTTCACGTGGTTTCAAATCTTTAGAAATGAATACCGTCTAGATGGGTCCTCTTGTGCCAATTTTGGTTTTAGAATCGTATTCTGTATGATTGGAGATAGCATTCGGGGAGCCTTGCACCAAATCGAAGATGGGCAATATTTCGACGAATTTTCAAAGGGATGCCGTGAATGTTGTTTTAAAATTTATTTGCGTGTCCGAACAAATATGAACGGTAGTGTTTGTATGTATATATACACTACCGCTGTGTTTAGGCACTCTCACTGACAGCAAAAATGTTAATATTTATTTTTTATGTACAGATACACGTATATGAATAAAAATACATTAAATAAATGTGAAAATTAAAACGTTCAATTTAAATTTTGCTTTCATCTATGCGACCTCCTCTAAATTTAATAATTGCAGCACACAATCGAGGCATTCTCGCAATAAGTTTTGCCAGAGTTTCTTGTTTTATTGAGGTCCAACTCGAGTGCAATTTGTTCCACACGTCAGTAGCTGATGTCGGAGCCGATTTCCGTACTTTCCGATCTAGTTCTTCCCATAGTAACTCGATTGGATTCAAGTCGGGGCTCTGGGGAGGCCATTCCATAATTTTGAGAGTTCCTTCCTCTTCTAAATGGCGTAAATAGTCTTGCTGGAAGATAAAATTTTGACCCAAAAGTCGAATTCCGGAAGGTATTGCGTGGTTCTCCAAAATTTCGCGGTAGCCTTCTTTTTTTAATATACCGTCAATTTTCACAATGTCCCCTACACTAGTACCAGCAAAACAGCCCCAAATGATGATAGAACCTCCACCATGCTTCACGGTAGCAGCAATACACTCTTCTCTGGCACGTTCACCCACAGATCTTCTTACGAATATGCGTCTTCGGGTTCCGAACAGCTCAAATTTGGACCCATCCATCCATAAGACGTTGTTCCACTCTTCTATGGTCCAGTGTTGGTGTTCACGAGCCCATTTAAGTCGCTTTTGCTTGTTTTGTTTGCGTAGTAATGGCTTTTTCATCGCAATACGTCCATGGAGCCCGGCTTTCTGTAGGCGACGTTTGACTGCAGAAACACTGACCAGTTTTTGGCGACCAACATTTAATTCTGCGGTGATTTCCGGGGCTGTTTTGCGTCTATTTAACTTGCTGGTAACCACTATTCTGCGATCATCTGCAGATGTTGTCGCTTTTGGCCTTCCACTCCGTCTTTTATTAAGAAAACTGCCAGTTTCCCGATATTTTTTTACGTTATAGTCAACCGTAGCGTGGTGTATTTTAATTTTTTTGGCAATTTGTCGATTACTTATGCCACTTTTATGGTAAGCTATTATAAGCGCACGTATTTCCGTACTAATTTCTCTTCGCGGAGGCATTTTAAAAAATCGTCACACGATATTTCGCTCACGACGTGAATAGAGTAAATACCACACTGCAACTGATGAGTTACAGATTTCACTATAATCTTCTAGGAAGGTAATTTAAACATTATTACCTACAATCTAACAGATGACTAGATTTACCCAGTAAATTCAGAGGGATTGTTATTGTAATTGCACCGCAATAAACAGTTTATGGTAATCCGACCAAGTGCAGGTAAATGATAGTAAACCTTATGCGATATAATGGGTGTTTATCTTACTGAACTACATTTTAAATACGTATTTCATTTTATTATAATGTTTTTTTTTGGTAAACATAATACTATATGAATAATCCATGAAAACAGGGGTGCCTAAACACTTTTGAGCGGCAGTGTATATGAAGTACCATTAAATAAAATTACTAAAAAATGTTAATAGGGATTTTAAGAAGGGTATTTTCATTTTATTTGCGTTAAGCAAAATATAGCCAATAAACTTTTAAAGCAAAATTAATTAATGGAATTACCCATTGTAAATCAATATTTTGTTGATGACGTTCAATATATTTTCGGAAAGGTTACTAATTTTTAAAGGTGACTAAAGTCATTAAAAATGTTGCAATGTAATTTGTACTAAAACGAATTAGGATTTTCTCTTTTATAATACGCCAAAGCTAACGAACACCAAACGCAAAGAAATGCAATAACCATCGAATAATTAGCCTAACGAGCTACACCCTCAAGATCTTTCTGATGATCATACGTCAGAGAATATTTAGGAAATTAGAACAAGACCTTAGCGACTCTCAATTTGGATTGAGGAATGCAATGGGAACAAGAGAAGAGAAGCATTATTGGGTGTCAATGTGCTGCCTCAAAGACGTTATTTCTGGACTATAATAGAGGTTTTGACAAAGTTCGTCATAGCAACTTGATGCAGCTTCTCAAAGCAAAAGACGTAGATAGTAAGGATATTCGGATAATAGCTTATTTGTACTGTAATAAAACGGCGAATGTCAACTTAGGAGACGACATTTCGGTTGAAATAAAGATAAAACGTGGTGTGAGATAAGGATGCTTGTTATTCAATTTGTACTCTAAACACATCAATCAGAAAGCGTTAGCAGAAATAGCAATCGGAAGAATTATTAACACCATTAGATATGCGAACGTAGAAGCATAATGTTGGCCGACATGAACATATCATGCCGCCCAACGTAACTCCACTTACCCGACCGATGGATCAAAATCTAATAAAAATTATTAAATTATATTATCGAAAATTTCTACTTTCTTCTGCGTTATCAAAAAATCCTAAAAACATTTCTGAACCCTTAAAGCAAGTAACTTTACGTGAAGCAATTTTGAATTTAGATATGGCGTGAAATGCCCTTAACCAGTAAACAATCAGAAAGTGTTGGACACATTTGCTTTACTCCAGTGATGATTATGACAATGAAGACAATGCACCTCTAATCTGATGCTGAAGGTATTGACAGTGTATCATCGGACGTTCTCAAATTATTAAAAGCAGTAAATCCCAATATTGTTTGCACAATTACCGATGGTAGCTTATGGAATGAGGAAAATGTCGCGAGTGAAGATGACGGCCCTCCGATTGAAATAAAAAATATAGTGAATGACGCGCAAGCTGTAGGAATTTCTAACCCAGCGTTAGATTGAAAAAAATAGAACATTGTTTTTCAAAATAATGTAAAATTATATGTATTACATTATTCATTGTTAATAATTTATTTTTTAATAAACATACATATTTTCTTTTATGCAATTTATTTATAAATAAAATAACTCTCGCTAATGTAAACCTTCAGTAATGTGAACAGTGCTTGGCTGATATGGTTCACATAATCGAGCGTCTACTGTAGATTAATATAAACACCATTTTCCTATTAAATTTTGCTGGTTTTTCCAACATTCTTTTCAACTAATTCGATCGCGTATATTATTTTCTAGTACTTACAATCGCTGGATTTTTTCTTTTTCATCTTACTCGAGGACTTCCCCATTATTCCTTTTTTTCTTGCTGTTTCACCTTTTCCACCTCAAACGCACAAAAAAAAAACTTACACTCACAACCAAAATATTACGACACAAGCTTCGAAAACAGAAAATATAACGCACAAACAAGAAAATAAATCGCTGAATCGAAGCAACCCTTGGACTAGAAACAAAAATAACGACCGCGCTAAAAAAGATCGCTCGCACAGCTCACTACGACGCGTAGTATTATCCGCGTCGATCTGGCCAGCGGTTACGTTGAGTCGGAACGCTGTTTTCTAGTGGGGAATCGACGTTGAGATTATACCGTTCGCCTGTCGTCCGTACGTTTGGCACGGAACGTCTTCCCTTTGTAAGCGCGTCTGTAGACTGGCTATCTGTCAATTTTCTTCGACTTGGATCTCGATACCCGTGTCTGGAGGTCTTGTGGCGCGTTTACCTGGGTTGTTTACATAAGAAATGGTGTATACGAAAAGGGAAACTGGGTAATTAAGGTTGAAATTGTTTGTATAACGTCTTCAGACAGTGGACGTAATGTTGTTTACAAATGGTGGTATATTCTGTGTATATACATCGTGTCCAGAAGTTAGATTTTGAAATCGCTGGAACCTTTTAATGTCTCGAAGGGGGAGCGTAAGGAGAAGCATTTAAAGATTTTCGTGTTCTTGTCGTACAGTTGCTAATCTGGCTTTTGTGTTTTGTGGTCTTCAGAATCATCATTAGTTTTTCTACCTTTGCTGGCGCTTAGAAGATTAGTAGAACTACGCCTGTGTTATAGAAAGGAAATCGTTCAGACCTTCAAAATTATAGACCAATAAATAGTTTATCAAACTTTGCATAAAAGCTTGTCCATCTTCTGTCTTACAGAATGTATGTTAGTGTTAAACCTTATTTACCTATACCACAATATTGATTTCAGGGTTCTAGTAAGTGTTTCTAGTATTTATGGCGGTGTTAATTACACTAGGGTGACAGAATAAAATAGACACCAGGTAAAGCGGTATAAATATGTAAACAGCTAAATTCTAAGAACGAATTAGGAACTTTCTCTTGTCATTAGGGTAGTGGTAGATGTATCGGAAGGAATTCGTCATAGTTTAGTATCGTTACAACTATGCCTCGCTTACAAGGTTCGAGCGATATCAGCGACTTCACCCGGGGTGTCGCATCGTTGGCCAGAGTGAACGCGGCGCTTCGCAACGTGAAATAAGTCAATTTTTAAATATTCCGTTGTCCCCACAGTTAACCGTGTGATTACACAATTTAAACGCAAGGAAAAAACAGCGGAGCCGAGACCAGGTCGCGCCGGACCTTCTGAAAGAAGTAAAACGGTGCTTGCGCGTGAAGTGTTAAGAGAACCGCGAAAAAGTACACCTGAGCTTGCAGCAACTTCACAGAAAAGTCAGCGCACCGTTCTGCGATACCTCCACAGTGCGGGGATGTATAAAAGGGTGGCAAAGAGAAAAACCTCTCCTCACGGCGTTTCAAAAACGGCGTCGAATGGCTTGGGCATTCGAAATGCGAACGAAGCCCGAAGTGTTTCGGCGGTCTGTCATTTTTTCAGACGAAAGCAGATACTGCCAATTCAGTGATGGTGGTCGTACGTGGGTATGGAGACGTTCGTCACAGCAACTGGACGACAAATTTTTGCATCAGACGGTGAAATACGGCGGTGCGAACATCATGGTGTGGGACGCGATATGGTATGGTGGAAGATCGCAATTAGTAATCTGCGACGGAAATATAAATGCGGCAAAATATATCCAAATATTAACAGAAGGACTACTACCCATATTCGATAACGCCATTTTATCTAACGAAGACGCCACTTTTATGGAGGATGGAGCACCCTGCCATAAAGCAAGAACAACAATCATATGGAAAGAGGAACAGGGGATTCGGATTTTATCCACCAGAATGTTAGGCACATAATCCAGACAAATATGGCGAAACGACCCCGAAAACCCAGCAATAAGGAAGAACTCGTGGCGGCTACTCCGGAAGAGTGGTTAAATATTCCAGAAGACACCATTAATCATTTAATAGATTCTATGCCACGACGACTCGCAGCACTTCACGCAAGTAAAGGTGGATCGACAAAATATTAGTCTAATTTAAAAATTTTAAAATATTTTGTATATATAACGAGAATAGTATCTTTTTTTTAATTAGTAGGTGGTGTCTATTTTATTCTGTCACCTTAGTGTATTTAATGATACTTCCTTCTCCGTGTTACTTATGTAGGAAAAAATAACACTGCTGTGGAAAGCTTCTCATCTAAAATCTTTAAAAGTTTCTAGGTGATCTCTATTGTATTAGTGTTGAATAGAGAACAGATTCTTTTATTCAATCCGAAAGTATTATTTCACTAATTAGCGCCATCTAATGTCTAGATTTTTATCAAATTTGTTAAGGAAAGGATTCTGCATATCATATCTATCGATTGGGGATTCATTTTATTTCCGTATATTATTTCCGCGAGTACCAATTCTTTATACGCTTCTTTCCATAAAACTTACGTAAGTATATTAATACCCATTCAAGATACTAATAAAGGAGTGGGCCAGATAGGTCATAGAATGGATTAAGTCAGAGTCATTCATAGATTTGACAACATATATAATAAGCGAGTTGAATCATCAATAATTCAGTTTTAAACCGAAAAGCTACAATGGTATTATTTAAAAAAATCTGTTTTAACTGAAAAAGTAAAGTCGAGAAACAATTAATGTTGACTTAATCAATTCTATGACCTTTATTAGTATTTTGAATAGGTACTTATGTAAGTGTTAATAATATTAAAAAAGGAATCGTATAAAGATTTGGCAGTCGCAGTTGTACTATGATGATGACTAGTGCAATATTGTAAAACATCTAATGATATGCTTGGAAGTTCTTTAATAGACGGCTTACATTACATAAATACTAGCACACATACGTATAACCTTATCAGCATCTGTAATTCATTATCTAAGAGTTAATTTCTAGCGTTTCCGGTCAATTAAGACAACGAAGAGAGTTTCAGTCATATTCTCTTTAATACGTAACGTCAATAGCAACGTTTATAGACGTTATGCGGTACCGCTCATAAGATTAAGAAGCTGTACATACGCGGTACGTCTCAAAATTAATGCAAATGATTAGTTTAAAAGTAAAATAGAATATAATTTAAATTTATCAGTAACAAACAGACGTGTAACAAACTTTTTTCAGTGGCTAAAAAAAGATTTCAAAATCACCTTCAAACAAGACACGTAAACAGGCAAGACTGAAATTTGAGCAAGATCATATGAGATAGGATCATAAGTCATACTTTCTGATTGCAGAAACATTTCAGGTCGCTATCGTATGTGTAACACATGGGCTGAAAAGTCCAGGGCCTAACAAAGAAAACACGTTTTTTTTGGTTCAAAATTAGCTTTATTCATCGACGTAATCTCCATCAAGAGCAACGCAATCATTCCAGCGCCGCTCTAACATTTCAATACCACTTTTGTAGAACGATTTATCTTTTGCTTCAAAATAGGCCTCAGTTTCAGCGATAACCTCTTCATTCGTGCGAAATTTCTTACCGGCGAGCATTTTTTTGAGGTCTGCGAACAGTCAGTACTCGCTGGGAGCCAAATCTGGCGAATACGGTGGATGTGGGAGCAATTCGAAGTTCAATTCATGTAGTTTTGCCATTGTTTTGATTGGCTTGTGACACGGTGCGTAGTCTTGATGAAACAAAAATTTTTTCTTTGCTATATACGGTCGTTTCTTTGCAATTTGGGCCTTCAAACGCTCCAATAACGCTATATAATATGCACTGTTGATGGTATTTTCTTTCTCAAGATAGTCGATGAATATTACACCACGCACATCCCAAAATACCGAGGCCATAACCTTTCCAGCCGATTGTTGTGTTTTCGGGCGCTTTGGACGAAGTTCACCAGTTGCTGTCCACTCAGATGACGATCGTTTTGATTCCGGAGTGAAGTGATGGATCCATGTTTCATCCATTGTCACGTATCGACGCAAAAATTCCGGTTTGTTACGTTTAAACATGGCCAAACACTGCTCCGAATCATCAACACGTTCTTGTTTTTGGTCAACAGTGAGCAAACGCGGCACCCACTCTGAACAGAGCTTTCTCATAGTCAAATGCTCATGCAATATAAAGCCAATACGTTCTTTTGATATCTTTACGATGTCAGTTAACTCACGCAACTTCACTTTTCGATCATTCAAAACGATTTTGTGGATTTTTTTGATGTTTTCTGGTGCTACCGCCTCATTTGGACGTCCACTGCGTTCTGCATCGTCGGTGTCTCTACGACCACGTTTGAAGTCAGCAAACCAACGTTTTATTGTTGTTTCTGATGGAGCGGAGTCCCCATAACACTTTACAAGCCCTTGCTTCGCTTGAACGGTATTTTTTCCCATCAAGAAGCAGTGTAAGATTAAAACACGAAATTGTTTTTGATCCATTGTTTTGAAAATAACAAAAGTAGAGTGACTCTTAGCACAATAACTCACAAACTAATGAATAGAATATCATGAAATTTTAATAGCTGTCTTTTGAAGGTTAGTACTAACTGAGAGAAAGGTGACTGCAATAAAACTAGCGTCATCTCTGTGTTAGGCCCGGGACTTTTCAATCCATGTGTTATACCTACACCCAATTCAAAAGTGTATACCGTTTCAACAATTTATACGTATTAACCTTGCATGGTTTAATCTCTATTTAATCAAATATTAACTCTGTGTAAAACTGACACGAATCTTTCTTAAATTTTTAAAGCGTAGTACATCACCATGCACATATAATTACGTGATGTTATCGTGTAGCAATAATTTGAAGATAATTACGAATAAATATGAGGCATTCAAAAAATTCCGGTAACACGTTCCAAGAAAATAAAGGAGAAACACGTGTTCTTACGCAAATATTGCGTAGATGTGTATATGCATGCTAAATAGAAAATAACATATGTATGTGCAATGTTCTGAAAATTTTTAATCACATCGTCTAATTTAGATTAGCGTTAAAACGTTATGTTACAATTATGTTCACGGAAATTACGATTACTATTATTATACGGAAATAGAATGAAACTGCAATCGATGAAATTTATTTGTAGGATTCTTTGCTTATTAATTTTTGATAAAAATCGAGACATTAGGGGGTGCTAGTTAGAGAAATTGTTAAAGATTTTAGATGAGGAGCTTCTCACATTTCTCTTGATTTAATTGACTGCAAGACGCGATAACAATTCTGCAAGTTAATGATTGTAAATATTAATGACAACAACCCCAATTTCATTAACAATCTTATCGCGTCGGATGAAGTTTACTTCCATCTGAACGGATATATCATCTGCTTTGTACAAGAAAATTTAAATTCCCAGACTTACAGTGCATTCTTAAATTCGAACTTATAAATCCATACAAGATCACATTAGCTCATTCTAACCGACGTTATTGGAAGAAGGTCGAACGTATTCCTATTATAAACAACAAGTTCGATCTAATGATTAGACGGAAGCGGCTATGCATTTTATAAATAAATCTTTTGTCACGATACCATCATATCATGAGCTGACGCGGCCTGTTTATTAATTCTTGATGAGAGGCGGGGGTCCACCATCAGCTAGACGATGATCGTATAAACGCTGACAGCTGTTAATCGAAGATCTGTCGAAATGACGTCTTAATGTTAGGTTTATACTCGATTCATGTATTCCGTGTTATATCGGAAGGTTTCCTACAGCTTTATATACATACAGTCCCTGTCCAATTTATTAGGGCCATTTGGTAAAATAGCGATTTTGTTAAAATATATAATGAAAAACGTATTGCACAAGCATACGTTTATTCAGAACTGTTCATAGACATCGTCACAACTATATAACTAATATTTTGTAATGCCTCCTTTAGCTTTTAGCGCATCTCTAGCATCCTCCAATATCTCTTACCAATTTCTCTTCTGTAGTATTTCATCTCGATTACACGCGTGATTTTAGAACACTCCACACGTTCTCAACTGCATTGAGGCCGGAAGAATTTCCCGGCCGAGGTAACACTGGCAGTACTATTCATGAATTTTACCCTTGTATTTGTAAATTATCGCGTTCGAAACACAAAAAAGCTTGAATCTATAAGGTGGCCCTAATAAAATGGAGAGGGACTGTAATTAAATACCTTGATTCGGTATTTTTATATGCACCGCTATTATTTCGCACACAGCTGTACGTGTATTCACTGGAATACACTTCTTGATCTTACTTCAACGCGAATATAAGAGCGGATACAGCATTTTATGCAATACAAAGTGCTTAGAGATAAGTCGAGAGGTATGCGTGCGGATAATATGAAAGTGCTAGCAAGGCCGGACTTCTTCGAAAGCATTCATTCTCTCGCCTCGGTAGGTCTATGGGATAGCGATTGTAAATTCACCAGTCGGGGAACGGTTCGCTTATTCTTATTGAATTATTTGCATAGATATTTTAAGGCCTTCATTCCGATAAAGAAAGCTACAAACTTCGAATTGATAAGTCACGTATTTACTTACCATATCCGTGCCGGTTAGATGCTTATTATGAACGCTAACAGGTCCATTAGATAGGTGTTTCTTTGTTGTTTTACAAGATGAAAAAAAAAAATTGAATAAATAATAAAAAGCCATTTTTTAATTGCTACATTTAGGTCACTGTTTCTTTTTTAGAAACGGATTTGAATTTACATTCACAGCAATTTCTATAGTTCCATATAATTTGATAGTTCCGCTAAAAAGATTTAGCAACGGTATGAGTTAAGTTTGGAACAGAAGTAAATAATATAGAAGACATCTCCACAAGGGAAGGGGTAGAGGAAATCCATAGTAAGTCGAAACGGTGAAGCCCCAGGTAACGACAACATCAATATCGAATTTATTAAATGCATTATATTATTTTGAAAAATAATGTCCTATTTTTGTTTGCGTAAATTTACGCTTGGTATTTTCTAATGCCATTGCCCGTAGTTTACGGAGCACGAAAATATCGGAAGTATTACATGATCGAATTGTACGTGGTGCAAGCTTGTTTACATTACCGGGCGTTCCATTTGATCCTATAGCAACAATTTTCTGCTTGCGACGTTTCCACTACCGGGTATTTAACGCATGGGCTGAAAAGTCCCGGGCCTAACACATAGATGACGCTAGTTTTATTGCAGTCACCTTTCTCTCAGTTAGTACCAACCTTCAAAAGACAGCTCTCAAAATTTCATGATATTCTATCCATTAGTTTGTGAGTTATTGTGCTAAGAGTCACGCTACTTTTGTTATTTTCAAAACAATGGATCAAAAACAATTTCGTGTTTTAATTTTACACTGCTTCTTGATGGGAAAAAAATACCGTTCAAGCGAAGCAATGGCTTGAAAAGTGTTATGGGGACTCCGCTCCATCAGAAACAACAATAAAACGTTGGTTTGCTGACTTCAAACGTGGTCGTAGAGACATCGATGATGCAGAACGCAGTGGACGTCCAAATGAGGCGGTAACACCAGAAAACATCAAAAAAATCCACAAAATCGTTTTGAATGATCGAAAAGTGAAGTTGCGTGAGTTAGCTGACATCGTAAAGATATCAAAAGAACGTATTGGCTTTATATTGCGTGAGCATTTGACTATGAGAAAGCTCTGTTCAAAGTGGGTGCCGCGTTTGCTCACTGTTTACCAAAAATAAGAACGTGTTGATGATTCTGAGCAGAGTTTGGCCATGTTTAAACATAACAAACCGGAATTTTTGCGTCGATACGTGACAATGGATGAAACATGGATCCATCACTTCACTCCGGAATCAAAACGATCGTCATCTGAGTGGACAGCAACTGGTGAACATCCGAAAGCACAACAATCGGTTGGAAAGGTTACGGACTCGGTATTTTGGGATGTGCGTGGTGTAATATTCATCGACTATCTTGAGAAAGGAAATACCATCAACAGTGAATATTATATAGCGTTATTGGAGCGTTTGAAGGCCGAAATTGCAAAGAAACGACAGCATATGGCAAAGAAAAAAATGTTGTTTCATCAAGACAACGCACCGTGTCGCAAGTCAATCAAAACAATGGCAAAACTACATGAATTGAATTTCGAATTGCTCCCACATCCACCGTATTCGCCAGATTTGGCTCACAGCGACTACTGGCTGTTCGTAGACCTCAAAAAAATGCTCGCCGGTAAGAAATTTCGCACGAATGAAGGTTATCGCTGAAACTGAGGCCTATTTTGAGGCAAAATATAAATCGTTCTACAAAAGTGGTATTGAAATGTTAGAGCGGCGCTGGAATGATTGCGTTGCTCTTGATGGAGATTACGTTGATGAATAAAGCTAATTTTGAACCAAAAAAAACCGTGTTTCCTTTGTTAGGCCCGGTACTTTTCAGCCCATGTGTTACATGAACGAACGTTTACTGTATTTATTTTATATATTAATTTTGAATAAATCTATAAAAGTTTCGCTGTTTTGTTTTTTTTTAGTATTATTTTCTCTTGCATTCTCAGTATTAACTTAGATGCATAATTTTCCGGAGATATTAAGAAAATCAAATATTCTGTTCAAAAGTACGGATGGAGCTATAGAAATTTGTCTGAGTATATGAATTATATTCTGTCACGTACAGTTTTATTATAAATCCGTAACAAAATTCGTATCCCACAGCACTATTCTTACTAACGGTTTCAGTTGGAACACAGAATTGTCTAAGCCGTGTCGTGAGAATTTGGCTACTCAATTACCGTATAGATACGCATAAAATGAATATAGAGGTTACGAAATAGTGAATCGATAAAAGATTTCCCAATAACTTGTCTATTCCGTTATTTAGTTTCGATTTTATGTTCTACCTCTCTTTTTCTTACCAGGAAATTTACGATTCTCGATATCGAAGCCTAAAGAAAACAGGAAAGAAGATACCTAATCGATAAATTTGTATCTAGGAATAGTTTTCATTGTAAAATTTCGTAGACATAAAACATCCTTCACGCTCCATGTAAGTGTGTATCTAAATGGAAGGTAGAGCTCTAAAAACCGGTCGTAAACAGCTTTATCTTGTCCCATTTCTTTATCTCCAAACGGCACAGAGAGAAGGGGGTATTGTTTGTTTTATGTATTACTGTTACGGAAAGTTAGGCATGAGCCTACCTACACCTACAAACGTTAGATCCTAGTTTAATAAGGTTTATTTTCCTGTAGGTGGGCTGTGCCTGTTTCAGAATGGGATGTTTCGTTTAATAATAATAAGTTGCCTTTACGAAAGAACTACAAAAGTGAGAACTGACGAAGTGTAGAAAATGCAAAATAATACAGAACAAAAACTTAGAAAAAAAATAGACAAACATCAATGATAAATGCAAGCAAAAGTTATCTTAACCTCTAGCAAAATATTTCGAATTTCCGGGGCCGTTTTCCCAACCATCCAGAAGTGTTTTATCACTCCTTATGATATGAATATGATTTTTTTTTCAATTTCCATATGTTCAACTGGGAAGAAATTCTAGAGAAATTGGCACAAATTTCCCCGCGATAATTTTACAAACGGAATCGAAAAAAGGAACAAAATCGAATGTAATATTTGCATGTAGATTCCGAATACAATGCACGTTTTTCCTTTTTCCCTCGGCAAAATACAAACGGTACTATTATGTGTTATCGAAGCAAGCCACGTCTTACCCAAACCCTGTAAACTTTATTTATACGTTTTTTTTTTTATACGAGAAAATTTGGAAAACCCTTCGATAAATCCGCTCCAATGCGTATTTTCGATAAGCAACTTTTAACTTACCTGATACGGTAAGATCGTCGAGGCGACTTCCATCTACTTGATGAAATGGTAGGGCGTTCGTGCAGCATGCCCACGTAGTGCGATTGCCCACGTGCGAGCCCCAGATGTCACGTGTACCACTTCCGCTCCTGCAAACGCAAAATTCACCGATTGTACTGCTATTTCGGATACAAATGGACGGGGAGGTTGTTCTCTATGCAAAAAAAAAGCGGGCCCCTTCCCATTTCAGTTGATGTACTGTAGTATTGTTGAGAAATTGGTAGTTAGGGAAAAAAAATATACATTGTCGTCCATATTAGTTCGGACACCCAGTAAAATGTTGTAAACTCTACTACATCAGGTCCTTTATGAAGTTACGACTGTACTGTACACATATACACTACCGTCTAAAAGTTAGGAACCAGCAAGAGATTTCACGAAGTTAGAGATACAGTCAAATTTTATTGTGATTATTAATGAATTTAGAAGATAAGTGACTGTCGTTAAATAAAAGTAAATTAATTCGAACATAATAGTATTAATGCATTATTTGCGTCGTAACTTTATTTTCGTCGATGTGACCTTTGACTTTGATAAACGCTGTACCAATTTTAGGCATTCTTCGAAACAATTTTTCGAGACAGTCTGCGTCAATTTGTTACCGTGCGTTCTGCAAATATTCCCATAGGTGTTGGGTGTTTTGAGGTCACCGCTGCCTAGCCCTTGGACCAAGCTCATCCCATAAGAGCTCTGTGGGGAATAAATCCGGACTTTGAGGAGGTCAAACCATCAGTTGTAATTCATTTCTTGTAATAATAATAATAATCATCTTTATTTGTCCAACGATTACTATCACTTACAGGACAACATACAAAGAATTGGTGCAATTACATTGATTATGTATATACCTCATGCGTAATACTATTACAAATCAACACACATGTACAATACATTTCATAACAATTAACATAATCCTAACATAAACAAATATTCTACGAGTATATTCTGTTGAAATTGGTGACCATATGGAATATAGGAGATTTGGCCAAGATATTTGTATTGTGCCTACACGCCATGAGAAAATCAAGGGATCGTGTGTAACGTGGTGGTACTCGGAAATGGGCATAAGCTAATAATGATGGTGAATCGATTTCATTAGGTAACAGGTTAAATAAAAATCTTGCGCTGTTTTTATGGCGACGATCTTCTAATGAATCAAAATTATGTTGCTGCAGCAATGTTACATAATCTGAGCCACGATCAGGGTAAGTTCCGCTAGCCTTGTAGCTAAGGTATTTGAGGAATAGCGTTCGTATACGTTCAATTGAAACCACCTGATACGTGTGGTAAGGATACCAAATTAAGTTGGCATATTCCAATTTAGATCGAACAGGGGTATAGTACAGAGTCCTTACCACTGAGATGTCACGAAAGGCGCGACAAGTTCTTATTAGAAAACCCAAAGATTTAGATGCAGAAAGACATATATGTGATCAGAAAAGCTTAGTTTCGTGTCAAAAAGTACTGCCAAATCCCTCACTTTTTCAGTTCTTGCAATAAATGTAGAATCAACAGAGTAATTAAAAATGATCGGATTAGAGCGTCTGGTATAAGAGATCACTAAACATTTGCAAATATCTAGAGATATGCCATTCGGAGTACACCAATCATTAATAAGGGTAGGGTAAGTCTGCAACTTAACGCAATCAACTAGCGAATCGATAACATTGTAGATTTTAAGATCATCAGCGTAAGCTAAAGCCTCACATCGCAATTTATCTAGCAAATCATTCAGAAAAATGTTAAATAAGAGTGGTCCGAGATTAGAACCCTGCGGAACTCCAGATGGTATTCTGAAGCGAGTGGACGAGAGAGGTAAGATGAAATTAATTTCACCAACGCAAGGCAGAAGCCAATAGCTTCCAATTTAGCACAAAGTAACTTGTGATTAATACGGTCAAATGCTTTAGCAAAGTCAGTATAGACGACATCGACCTGTCCTCGCTGGTCCAACACTCCGGATATATACTGGGTGATATTTGCCAAGTTCGTTACTGTGGATGTACCTGACATAAATCCATGTTGATGGATTGACAGAAATGGTTTAACATTAGAAAAAAGATTATTATATAAAATATGTTCAAATACTTTTGCAAAGTTAGCTAAAATGTTTATAGGTCTGTAATTCGCAATGTTAGCTCGGTCACCTCCCTTAAACACTGGCACTATTTTACTAGTTTTCCAAATTGTCGGAAATATGAAACTTTTAATAATTAAATTGTATAGTATACACAGTGGATACGCAAAGATAGAGGCACATTCACGAACTAGAAAACTAGGTATGTTATCATCACCCGATGTCATATCATTAGAAAGCCTTGAAGCACTGTTCAGCACCTCATCCTTGGTAATAAAGGATACACCAAAAGAGGGACAGTTACTATTTACAGTTTGTGGAACCAATATGCCGGCACTAAATGCATTAGAAAAATGACATGCAAAACTATTAACGATGGCCTCAGGTTCACTTAGTTGCTCCTCGTTGTGGAACATGCGCCCAGGGATCCTTGAAGTTGTCCTCCGACCACCAACAAACGACCAAAAGGCCTTGGGATTAACCTTGATATTCGCTTCCACCTGCCCTCGATAATTATGGAAAGCGTTATCTGCCTCTACTTTAAGTAATTGACGAAGTCTTCGGAACTCATTGGGATAATAATCCAACCTTGTATTATTCCATTTCTTAAAGTAATACTCTTTCATATTTAGAAGTCTTTTAACATTTGCCGTGAACCAAGGCGGATAGTGTCGATTTGTTGATTCGATTTTAGGTACGCAGTGATCTAGGACAGTGTACAATCTGCACTGCGCAGTTAACATTGCCATGATCCAACAAAGTATCCCAATCAACCGCGCCAAATTCCGAACATAGTGCTGGAACATCCACCTTCCGGAAATTGTAACGCAAATTAGGTAGGTCGAGACTAATCAGTATATCAAGAGCAGGATGGTGCGGGTCCTGACCAACAAAGGGGGCCAAATCATGGGCAACCGCGAACTCCACATCCAGGTTCGTAAGAACAAGGTCTGAGCAATTTTCCATTTAAATTTGTTATATCGTTCAGCTGTCGCAGATTAAGGGTCTCCATCAAAAGTAAAATACTGCTAGTTCTTCTATCATCCAAATCTGGCATGTTAAACCCGGGAACATTAAAATCTCCAACTAATATGCATTGCTCGTAGATACGAACGCTATATTTGGAGTCATTGTCTTGCTCGAACGCAAAAGGCTCAGACGGTTTCCACAGCCAATAGCATGATTTTGCAAAATATTAGTTTGTATTAGTCAAGTAATACTTGATACCATTGGTGTAAATAGCTTGTAAACGTAATACTGTTGTAAAATATTTTAATAAATAACCTATTAGGTAGAATTCATCTTGTTATAAAAACTTTAACAGTGTCTTAAATAGATTCTTCGGATTCAATATAAAAGCCAACTTCACTCGAAACGAAATTTGACTTTTTCTTTTTTTTGCGATAGACCTGGTCAAATGCAATGACAAAGAATCCTTACTCTTGCGAGTACTCGAACGTAATAGTATACTAACACATTTTCCGAAACAACAAGACGATGAGCAACCATTATGTACGTGCAACGTACACACACGACGTAAGATGGCATAATTCAGATAAAACGAAGATATAACGTGATGCCGCGTCGGCATTCTTCTATTATTTGTTTTCGACCAGGTAATCGTGACTCTCATTTTTATACGGGATTAAAAGAAAGCGTCGTGGTATAGGAGGAAGTAGAAGTCGAACATCGTGCCGTAATACGAGTACACAATACGTTGAGTCGGCTTGGAGGTTTGCTTTTCTTTTCTTTTTACAACGAGTATCATGCTCTAACACATAACAATGTTTATTTTAAGCGTTGTACGGATATAAACGCGCAGTTTAGCAAGCCGACATTACGATGTTATTCGTTATTTTTTGCTTTAACTGCATGGTTATAGTCAGAGACAAAACGATAGAATGAACATATGAGGGTTGTTGCGAATATGTCTAGACTTTGGTAATTTAGGTGTAATAAAACTATTATTAATGTTATTATTACTATTGTTATTCTTGTTATTTTTTTATATATTACTCTAACAAAGAAAACACGGCTATTTTGGTTCAAAATTAGCTTTATTTATCAACGTAATCTCCATCAAGAGCAACGCAATCATTCCAGCGCCGCTCTAACATTTCAGTATCACTTTTGTAGAACGATTTATCTTTTGCCTCAAAATAGGCCTCAGTTTCAGCGATAACCTCTTCATTCGTGCGAAATTTCTTACCGGCGAGCATTTTTTTGAGGTCTGCGAACAGCCAGTAGTCGCTGGGAGCCAAATCTGGCGAATACGGTGGATGTGGGAGCAATTCGAAGTTCAATTCATGTAGTTTTGCCATTATTTTGATGGACTTGTGACACGGTGCGTTGTCTTGATGAAACAAAATTTTTTTCTTTGCCATATGCGGTCGTTTCTTTGCAATTTCGGCCTTCAAACGCTCCAATAACGCTATATAATATTCACTGTTGATGATATTTCCTTTCTCAAGATAGTCGATGAATATTACACCACGCACATCCCAAAATACCGAGGCCGTAACCTTTCCAGCCGATTGTTGTGCTTTCGGACGCTTTGGACGAGGTTCACCAGTTGCTGTCCACTCAGATGACGATCGTTTTGATTCCGGAGTGAAGTGATGGATCCATGTCTCATCCATTGTCACATATCGACGCAAAAATTCCGATTTGTTACATTTAAACATGGTCAAACGCTGCTCAGAATCATCAACACGTTCTTGTTTTTGGTCAACAGTGAGCAAACGCGGCACCCACTTTGAACAGAGCTTTCTCATAGTCAAATGCTCATGCAATATAAAGCCAATACGTTCTCTTGATATCTTTGCGATGTCAGCTAACTCACGCAACTTCACTTTTCGATCATTCAAAACGATTTTGTGGATTTTTTTGATGTTTTCTGGTGTTACCGCCTCATTTGGACGTCCACTGCGTTCTGCGTCATCGGTGTCTCTACGACCACGTTTGAAGTCAGCAAACCAACGTTTTATTGTTGTTTCTGATGGAGCGGAGTCCCCATAACACTTTTCAAGCCATTGCTTCGCTTGAACGGTATTTTTTCCCATCAAGAAGCAGTGTAAAATTAAAACATGAAATTATTTTTGATCCATTGTTTTGAAAATAACAAAAGTAGCGTGACTCTTAGCACAATAACTCACAAACTAATGAATAGAATATCATGAAATTTTAACAGCTGTCTTTTGAAGGTTAGTACTAACTGAGAGAAAGGTGACTGCAATAAAACTAGCGTCATCTATGTGTTAGGGCCGGGACTTTTCAGCCCATGTGTTAGATGATTTGGTTGTGCAACATTTTTCATGTCAGGTTCATTAAACTTAATGAAATAAATGCACCATTTCTAGATCCCGTCTGTGTAAATAACAATTGCGATTGCAATTCCATTAAAGCAGTTCAATCGCGCACTTATTGCTCCTGCCATCATTCTACAAGTCAAAGAACCTCATACGCAAACATTAGTCTATCCCACGTTGTCTTCCCATGGGCGAAGCAAAAAAAAAACACCGGCTGCGGGATATGCAAATGTGCTCTGCAAGAGTAAAGAAAAAAACGCGAACGATACGCATGAAATCCTAAAACAAGCACGAGGAAGAAAGAAAAACGTTTCTCGCCGTTAAGGCAGCGCGGTTAGTATATTCGGACCCGATCGTAGAATGTGAAAAAAATCGAAAACTAGTTAGACGAACGCCTACTACGAATCGCGCGTGTAAAACGGACGGCCTATTACGCGAATCTTGGACGAAATGCTTAATTAACTGCGCGCTGTATATTACACCTGCTATACGCAATGATTAATCGCGTTTGTAATGGATAATTGCCCATAAATCGCTATGGAAATTGTGTAAGAACGTGATTCTAATCGTTTCTGGATATCGACTTAGTGTTATAGCATCGTATACAGGGTGTTACGCAAAGTATTTCTATACATGGTGCAGACATAGATTAGTGTACTAGTAAATAGATTAATGATACATACAAAGTGTCCAATTGCAAGTGCACCGGATTGGCAACACAAAAATCCCTGCTTCTAAGAAAAATAGTTCAGTTTTATTTCTATATGTTGGACAGGTTTACGTTGACCCGTCCCACTGCTGTCAGTTTTCAGTCATTATTGTATTTATGTTTTTGTTAGTGAATCTATCAGCTTTTGCGTTTATTTCTTTAATCGGTACCCTTTAATCTGTTGTCTGTAATCATTATACAAACAAGACAATGCCGTTTACATTATAGCAAGATACATTTATTGTGATGGAGCATTTTCGAAGTGCGATATTAACTGAAAATGGAAACTGTGAATATTCACTACCCTCATGCTTTCAACAGTTCTATAATGAGTATCCTGATGTCATGATAGCTTATGAAACATTTAAGTGTCATCGTAATAGACTGGTAAAGAGGTTTAGTGTTCCATGGTTTAGTGCGTAAATAAAACAACGTCTTAAATTAAAAGAATTTTACTTCAAGAAGTGGAAAAGAACAAAAGCGATATACTATTTTAATGAATTCAAACGATTGAGATCTCTCACAAAGAATGAAATTAGAGACGCATACAAGGCTTACTTGGCAGATGCTGAAATTAATATCAACAGAGATCCTAAGTTGTTCTGGCGCTTCATTAACAACAAGAAAACTTCTTCCAGAATTCCGGGAAGTATGCAGTATGACGGCAGAGAATTTACCCAGCCAAACGAAATCGTGGATGCCTTTTCCAGTGTCTTTGCGAGTGTGTATAAACCTAGTGTTCAAAATGTATCTTTCAACTCTTTTCTCAATTATAATAATTTTTGTGTTCATGCCTTCTCTGAATTGGATGTGGAGAACAGTATCAAGAGACTTAAATCTAATATGACAACTGGAGATGATGGAATACCGAGCTTCTTTGTACGTGATTGTGCTCCTGTTCTGTCCTATCCACTGTCAACTATATTCCACCTAGCGATAAGCACGTCAACTTTTCCAAAGGTTTGGAAAATTAGCAGAATTACCCCCGTATTTAAGAAAGGAAACCGATCTAACATTGCTGATTATAGGCCTATAAGTATACTGCCCAATTTCGCTAAGGTATTTGAACATTTGCTTTACAAAGAAATATCTACCTGCATAACTCCTTTCATATCTGAGCATCAGCACGGTTTTGTTGCAGGTAGGTCGACGATCAGTAATTTAGCATGCATTGGTCAATATCTTGGTGAAGCGCTTGATAAGCGAAAGCAGGTGGATGTTATTTACGTAGATTTTTCTAAAGCTTTCGACTGCATTAACCACGAGATGCTACTACAAAAAATGGACAAATTTGGTTTTGGTGTGGGTTTCCTGACGTTGATTGAGTCTTACCTTACTGGAAGGAAGTGTTATGTCTGCTACAATGGTTATTCCTCTACGCCGTTTTCTCCAACATCAGGTGTTCCTCAAGGTTCAAATCTTGGACCACTTCTCTTCAATTTTTATATAAATGATTTACTATCTCTGTTTACGTGTCACGTCTTAGCATACGCAGATGACGTAAAGATATTTAATACTGTTGGTAGCATTTTCGATTGTAAACATTTACAAGACAATCTTCTTCGCATTAATACTTGGAGCAAGGTCAATTATCTCCCTCTGAACATCAACAAGTGTACTGTGGTTTCCTACAATAACACTCACACTACTTTATACTATAACTACCAAATTAATGATGCAGCCATACCACGCAATATCAAAACTTTGGATCTTGGTGTTTTGTTTGATAATAGACTGTCATTTACGGAACATATTTCGTCCATGTGTTCATCTGCTTCCAAAACTCTCGGTTTTGTCATGCGTTCTTGCAGGCATTTCTCAGACTTAGGTGTAATGAAACGTTTATATTATGCCTACGTTCGTTCTAAGCTTGAATACGCCTCCATTGTTTGGTATCCCCGTTATTTACACCAAGAGCTTATGATCGAACGCGTTCAAAAGAAATTTCTAAAATATCTCTCCTTTCGAATGGACAACGTGTATCCTGCAAGAGGTATCGAGTATTATAGCTTACTTGTTGAGCATGGTTTTCTATCTCTTGCAGACCGCCACGAGCGTAACAGTGTGGAGTTTCTTTGCAGGATCCTGAAAAATACTGTCGACTCGCCAGCCCTTCTAGCGCAAGTAAACTTTACCGTACCTACTCATCATACTCGCTACTTTAATACATTTCAAGTACCTAGAGCTAATACCAACATTTTGCTTAAGGCACCTCTCAGTCACATGGTGAGGAACGCAAACAAACGGGATCTGGAGCCATTTTTGTGAGTCTTTCTTTTTTTTTTCAGCATGTTATTATTGTAAGCAACACGATTTGAATTATTTTATTTTAAATAAGAATTGTATTGTAATTTGTCCTGTAATTGGCCCTTGGGCTGTTGGGCAAAAAAGGATTATTATTATTATTATTATTATTATGGAAACTGGTAGCGTTACAAAACGGAAGGCTGATCGAGCACCATCTGTGCTGACAGAACATAGAGTGGATGATATCAGGCAACGAATGGATGCTAGTCCTAACAAATCTGTTAGAAAATTGGTACTGCAAACAGGTACCCGTGCGATTCAGAGATTTCTTTTTCATATTTACCAAAATTGTAGGTATTTCTCGTGGAACTGCACATATTGCCGTAAGGAAGAAATTGCATGTGCATCCCTACAAAATTCCAGTTATGCAACATTTACGTGTGCAAGATTTTGAACAACGAAAAATTTCTGTCGCTGGTTTAATGAAACTCTAGATGATGATTTAGATCGCACCTTTTTTTCTGACGAAGCCTGGTTCCATTTGTACAATTAATAAACAATAAATTTAATAAAGGACCCAATATAAATGTTATTTATATATAAAAGCAATTAACACATGGGCTGAAAAGTCCCAGACCTAACAAAGAAAACACGGTTTTTTTGGTTCAAAATTAGCTTTATTCATCAACGTAATCTCCATCAAGAGCAACGCAATCATTCCGCTCTAACATTTCAATACCACTTTTGTAGAACGATTTATCTTTTGCCTCAAAATAGGCCTCAGTTTCAGCGATAACCTCTTCATTCGTGCGAAATTTCTTACCGGCGAGCGTTTTTTTGAGGTCTGCGAACAGCCAGTAGTCGCTGGGAGCCAAATGTGGCGAATACGGTGGATGTTGGAGCAATTCGAAGTTCAATTCATGTAGTTTTGCCATTGTTTTGATTGACTTGTGACACGGTGCGTTGTCTTGATGAAACAACATTTTTTTCTTTACCATATGCGGTCGTTTCTTTGCAATTTCGGCCTTCAAACGCTCCAATAACGCTATATAATATTCACTGTTGATGGTATTTCCTTTCTCAAGACAGTCGATGAATATTACACCACGCACATCCCAAAATACCGAGGCCATAACCTTTCCAGCCGATTGTTGTGCTTTCGGGCGCTTCGGACGAGGTTCACCAGTTGCTGTCCACTCAGATGACGATCGTTTTGATTTCGGAGTGAAGTGATGGATCCATGTTTCATCCATTGTCACATATCGACGCAAAAATTCCGGTTTGTTACGTTTAAACATGGTCAAACACTGCTCAGAATCATCAACGTTCTTGTTTTTGCTCAACAGTGAGCAAACGCGGCACCCACTTTGAACAGAGCTTTCTCATAGTCAAATGCTCATGCAATATAAAGCCAATACGTTCTTTTGATATCTTTACGATGTCAGCTAACTCACGCAACTTCACTTTTCGATCATTCAAAACGATTTTGTGGATTTTTTTGATGTTTTCTGGTGTTACCGCAACATTTGGACGTCCACTGCGTTCTGCGTCATCGGTGTCTCTACGACCACGTTTGAAGTCAGCAAACCAACGTTTTATTGTTGTTTCTGATGGAGCGGTGTCCCCATAACACTTTTCAAACCATTGCTTCGCTTGAACGGTATTTTCTCATCAAGAAGCAGTGTAAAATTAAAACACGAAATTGTTTTTGATCCATTGTTTTGAAAATAACAAAAGTAGCGTGACTCTTAGCACAATAACTCACAAACTAATGAATAGAATATCATGAAATTTTAACAGCTGTCTTTTGAAGGTTGGTACTAACTGAGAGAAAGGTGACTGCAATAAAACTAGCGTCATCTATGTGTTAGGCCCGGGACTTTTCAGCCCATGTGTTATATTATCTTTCAGTAGGATTTACAACATTGTACTGGGTGTCCGAACTAATATGGACGATAGTGTACATGTTAGATTAATAATTTTTTGAATTTCTGGTTTCGAGATCGCCCCTTGTAAACGTATTATCATTCAACACTCAACTGTACCAGATGCTTAAAAATACGCTTTAAATCTACAGTTGGTCCTCGTAATTTCTTAATAATCTATCGGTCAACGCGAGTAACATGAGCTAATGGCAAAACTTACTTGATACGAACCTGCGAGATTTTTAAAGATCATAGTCATTCAGGTACAATCGATCTATGCAAAGCTCTGTGTCGTATATGCATAAATTCATTAGCTTTTTTACGTGCGTATTAGGTATACATACACAGATACGTTTTTAATAGCGCCACATTCTTTCTCCTCCGTACCGCGAGATGGAAAAATCTGTGTCGAGATGATGAGTTATGCAAATTCGCCGGCGTAATATGTAAATTTTCCGCTTTATTTTACTATTTTGCTGTGATTTACAAGCGAAAACCGAAGCTCACTCGGGTATGATACTAAAATCTAACGACATCCTTAAGATAATGCCTATAAACGACAAATTGCTTCATGAGAACGACATTATAAAGTCCATTTTCGTTGATATCGAATCGATTTTCTTCATTTCGTCGAGTCTACGTTATCATCTACGAGAATTTTACGAAAGGAAAACATAAATGTTAAATCGGTTCTTTTCTTGAAATTGCACAATTTATTATACGAGTGTATGTGGGGTTAAATTGAGAGATGGCGTACAAGGATTGAAGTAGAATCATTGCTTGGCAAGGGCAACCTTTTTTTTATGGCAACTGTCAAAATTTTAGACGTCTATTGTCGATAGTTGTCGTTTAAGAGTGTGATTTGTGTAGCAAGTCAGACGGTTTCGCAAAAATTGGTAAAATCGAATTTCGTGCAGTTGCAAACACTTCTGGATGGTTGAGAAAACAGTCAAATTGGAAATATTTTGCTAGAAGTTCATGGCATCATTTTCGACCATCAGCTTCTGAATGAGCGACTGTTTCCTATTCCCAAACCTGAAAAAGAAAGAGATTTGCCTCAAATGAGGAGGTCATCGCCGTTATAGATGGTTATTTTGCAGACCTCGAAACATCCCACTTCCCCAAAGGCTTGAAGAGATTCGACCACCGTCTTAAAAAGTATATTGATCTTCGAGGAGACTACATCGAAAAATAAAAATAAGAAACCACGCCAATACTTTTTCTCTTGTCGATTCCGGAAACATTTCAGGTCGCCTTCGTATTGCAGAATCCTTCAGCGCTTTAATAAGGGAATGTCACAGTTACGACAATACATTTATCGAACGTAAACTACACGAATAAAAAATATTTGGCGATATTTAACATAACAATTACACAATAGCGTTGGTTCACACTAGTAATATTAAAAGCTGAAGACTATTGTAGCGTTGTCCTTATTGATAGTGTGCAGTATATTTTCGAGCAGGTATGTCCAATTCTAGCTGTAAAGCTGGGAAATTCCTATAACACAATCGCGCCTTTACTCAAAAACTAACACGAAGGCAGCACTCATCGATATTTTGGTTAGTGGTAGTGGTAATGTAACCGCGTAACAAATAAAATTTATCAGTAACAAATTTAATCTGGCAGTAAACTTTTTCGGTGGCTAATAAAAGTTTCGAAGAGACACCTAAACAGGCAAAACTGAAATTTGTCCAAGATCATACGAGTTGGGATCGTGAGTGGAACAACATCTTTTCTGACGAGAAGAAATTTAACTTGGAAATATTATTAAATATAAGTTGCGATGAATCAAAATTATGGTGGGGGTAGTATTGGTTTGGGCGACTTTTAACCATAATAATAAAACCCCTATAACACATGGGCTGAAAAGTCCCAGGCCTAACAAAGAAAACACGGTTTTTTTGGTTCAAAATTAGCTTTATTCATCAACGTAATCTCCATCAAGAGCAACGCAATCATTCCAGCGCCGCTCTAACATTTCAATACCACTTTTGTAGAACGATTTATCTTTTGCCTCAAAATAGGCCTCAGTTTCAGCGATAACCTCTTCATTCGTGCGAAATTTCTTACCGGCGAGTATTTTTTTGAGGTCTGCGAACAGCCAGTAGTCGCTGGGAGCCAAATCTGGCGAATACGGTGGATGTGGGAGCAATTCGAAGTTCAATTCATGTAGTTTTGCCATTGTTTTGATTGACTTGTGACACGGTGCGTTGTCTTGACGAAACAAAATTTTTTTCTTTGCCATATGCGGTCGTTTCTTTGCAATTTCGGCCTTCAAACGCTCCAATAACGCTATATAATATTCACTGTTGATAGCATTTCCTTTCTCAAGGTAGTCGATGAATATTACACCACGCACATCCCAAAATACCGAGGCCGTAACCTTTCCAGCCGATTGTTGTGCTTTCGGGCGCTTTGGACGAGATTCACCGGTTGTTGTCCACTCAGATGACGATCGTTTTGATTCCGGAGTGAAGTGATGGATCCATGTTTCATCCATTGTCACGTATCGACGCAAAAATTCCGGTTTGTTACGTTTAAACATGGCCAAACACCGCCCAGAATCATCAACACGTTCTTATTTTTGGTCAATAGTGAGCAAACGCGGCACCCACTTTGAACAGAGCTTTCTCATAGTCAAATGCTCATGCAATATAAAGCCAATACGTTCTTTTGATATCTTTACGATGTCAGCTAACTCACGCAACTTCACTTTTCGATCATTCAAAACGATTTTGTGGATTTTTTTGATGTTTTCTGGTGTTACCGCCTCATTTGGACGTCCACTGCGTTCTGCATCATCGGTGTCTCTACGACCACGTTTGAAGTCAGCAAAGCAACGTTTTATTGTTGTTTCTGATGGTGCGGAGTCCCCATAACACTTTTCAAGCCATTGCTTCGCTTGAACGGTGTTTTTTCCCATCAAGAAGCAGTGTAAAATTAAAACACGAAATTGTTTTTGATCCATTGTTTTGAAAATAACAAAGGTAGCGTGACTCTTAGCACAATAACTCACAAATTAATGAATAGAATATCATGAAATTTTAACAGCTGTCTTTTGAAGGTTAGTACTAACTGAGAGAAAGGTGACTGCAATAAAACTAGCGTCATCTATGTGTTAGGCCCGGGAATTTTCAGCCCATGTGTTATGTTTTATTGCTTCTCGAATGAATTCTAAATCTTATATACAACTTCCAGAAATGGTTCTGATAGGCATTGGTGGACAATTGCCAACGCGAGATTGGATATTTCAAGAAGATGATGCAGCAATCCATAATTCCAGGCAGACAAAGTAATAGTTTCCTCAAAAGGTAATCAGTTTATTACAACGACTTGCTAGCCCGATCTGAACCTGATCGAAAATCTTTAGGGAATATTGGCAAGACAGGTGTAAGCCAATAATAAATAATACCCCAAAGAACTAAAATCTATGATAATGAGGTATTGGAATGATATTCCTATTTCAACATTGACGAAGTTGATAAACAATGTGAACGCACGGATGTTTGAAGTTATTTTCAATACAGTGTGTTCTGTTTAAATTGTAAATCTAAAATCCCTCGGACATGCATCCCGCAATTGTTTTCTCATATACTGCATATTAATGAGCGTCAAAAACACTATTACTTTGCTGATTTAACCTATTATCTAGAAACAGTACTAACAGAGATAGCAATGGTGCTCACTTTGAATTACCTAGTACATGGATGGTATGTATCTGTCTGTCCCTTCGACAATGGGTTTAAGAAATAAATATATTTCGCAATGTATACATCATAATAAATTCCATGTAAAAATATTCAGAAAAGAACTTAAATCAGATTCTCTAATACGCTAGTCCAAATTTAATGATCAAAACTGCACATATTTACGGGCGAAAAAAACCCAAAAAAAAAAATCAACAGGTATATAGTGACTTTCACTATTCATTCAAGCCGCTACATATATCAAGTCCACTTACATTTGTTCTCACGTAAGCTTCATTCAGCGACCACAGTAACGTTAATAAAACTCACTCGCATTCTTACACCCGGCGAAACGTTTAATATTACGGGAACGTATTCGAATCGGCCCATTCTTTCGCCAACATCGCGCGAACACGTACTGAGCGCAGACAGTACTTACCGAACGCGATATTAGTCAAAGGTAAACCGTGCAAGGAAGAAGCGAAACTGCTGCACCGGATAAGACGAAAGGCCGCGTGTATCTAACGTAATGTACTTACATATGTACATTCGTTGCTTTAACGCGTCAGAAGATAATCGAATAATTGCGAAGATGCAAAAGACCTTGCGCTTGAGATACTACAAGAACTACTGCACCGATGCCGTGCATACCTACGACTATATTAAGGATTTATTCGAAAATGGAATATGATTATTGTAGAGTGGTAGAAACGAAAAGAAATTGTTTAACGTTGGTTCTTTAGGATAATTCCTCAATAGCAGAAACTCTCCTAAGGGTTTCAAATAGTCAAATTATCAATCAATAAAGTTGCGTTAATCCGGAGCAATAAGCAAAAAAAAAAAACTGTTAACTTGTTACTTTGGTGGGAGTTTTCAGATCAACTGTCAATTTTCAAAGCGAAACTAAAATTTATGTCATTTTGTTGATAATAGACAAATCGATGTCGAATAAACAAACCGAAAATTAATAAATGAGAAAAAAATCCTTCGCATTACAGACTGTAGCATATATACGAGATAATGAGGAGAGTGGACGGGTCTGATGGCGATGACGCCAAAAAGACGGAAAAACGTGAACAATCGATTGCGAACCTCATCGCTTTTGGAACTATCGTAGTTGTGGTGAGGATATTGCCGTTCTTTATAAGGATCCTTGCATCGGATGAAGAGTGTTAAAGTTCCTAATGTGTATTGTTATGAAATTTAAAGTACGAATAACACATTTATTTATAGCATAATCTCATTGCTGGTTTTATTTAATTATAATACACTAGGGTGACAGAATAAAATAGACACCAGGTAAAGCGGTGTAAATATGTAAACAGCTAAATTCTAAGAACGAATTAGGAACTTTCTCTTGTCATTAGGGTAGGGGTAGATGCATCGGAAGGAATTCGTCATAGTTTAGTATCGTTACAACTATGCCTCGCTTACAAGGTTCGAATGATATTAGCGAGTTCACCCGGGGTGTCGCATCGTTGGCCAGAGTGAACGCGTCGCTTCGTAACGTCAAATAAATAAATTTTTAAATATTCCATTGTCCACAGTTAACCGTGCGATTACACAATTTAAACGCAAGGAAAAAACAACAGCGGAACCGAGACCAGGTCGTGCCGGACCTTTTGAAAGAAGTAGAAGGGTGATAGTGCGCGAAGTGTTAAGAGAGCCGCGAAAAAGTACAGCTGAGCTTGCGGCAACTTCACAGAAAAGTCAGCGCACCGTTCCGCGATACCTCCACAGTGTGGGGATGTATAAAAGGGCGGCAAAGAGAAAACCTCTCCTTACGGCGTTTCAAAAACGGCGCCGAATGGCTTGGGCAATCGAAATGCGAATGAAGCCCGAAGAGTTTTGGCGGTCTGTCATTTTTTCAGACGCAAGCAGATACTGCCAATTCAGTGATAGTGGTCGTACGTGGCTATGGAGACGTTCGTCACGGCAACTGGACGACAAATTTTCGCATCAGACGGTGAAATACGGCGCTGTGAACATCATGGTATGGCGGAAGGTCGCAATTAGTAATCCGCGACGAAAATATAAATGCGGCAAAATATATCCAAATATTAACAGATATTCGACAACGCCATTTTATCTAAAGAAGACGCCACTTTTATGGAGGATGGAGCATCCTACCACAAAGCAAGAACAACAACCGCATGGAAAGAGGAACAGGGGATTCGGATTTTACCATGGCCAGGTCAATCACCAGACATGAATCCGATAGAGAATGTTTGGCACATACTCCAGACAAATATGGCGAAACGACCCCGAAAACCCAGCAATAAGGAAGAACTCGTGGCAGCTGTTACAGAAGAGTGGTTAAATATTCCAGAAGACACCATTAATCGTTTAATAGATTCTATGCCACGACGACTCGCAGCATTTCACGCAAGTAAAGGTGGATCGACAAAATATTAGTCTAATTTAAAAATTTTAAAATATTTTGTATATATAACGAGAATAGAATCTTTTTTTTAATTAGTAGGTGTCTATTTTATTCTGTCATCCTAGTGTATTATCTTTATTGCCCACCATATGAGTCTAATTACAGGACTATTATAAATTAAAAAATACAATAGTAAAACATAAACCAAAAGTTAATTTGAAGTAAACTTAAAATTATAGACAAGGGTTTATTACTTTTGCCAATCGGAAAAAGTGATATTAACATCACAATTAATTTCTTTTACGGTGCTACACATTCTGTATATTCGTGAATTAATTAAGACGTTTGTATTAGCATTGGGACAGTAGAAAACCTGAGACAGGCGAGTACTGTGTGATGGTATAACCAAGCGAACGCGTTCAAGTACTGAAGGAGTGTCTATCTTATTGTTCAGCAGATTGTAAAAAAATTTCATATCGGCTTGACGACAACGCTATTTAAGAACTGCATCTGAAAGCTGTTCAGCGGAATATTATAATTATCGTCCTATATTGCGTATAATAATAATAATAAGAAGAAGAATAGTGATTTATTTCCAATAGGTTATAACACCTAATTACAGGAAATTACTAAAATACATAACATCAAGTAAACAGCAATTCATATACATACATATATAAGTATGTATACTAATCCAAACTAAACAATACCAATACGTTAGGGAGCATAAAATAGTAAATATTACAATTACCCTATGCTATAAGAGTATATATAAAGAAGGTTGTTCGACTAATACTAAAATTAAATTAAATCAAATTAAATTAAATTGGTGATGAAATGTTGACAAATGTTAGGGGGAAGAGGACCCGCACGTTATTTTCCTCGAACCAGCGCATTACTTCGCGAGATTTATGGCACGGTGCATTATCTTGTTGGAAGTAATACTCTGGCTCATCATTATCGAATAATTTTAATGCACACGGTTCCAGAACTTCTTCCAACATGTCGATGTACGTCCGACTGTTCATTCGGCCCTCGCAGACGAACAGTTCTCCGACGCCTGTTGTACTCATGGAACCCCAAACGATTATGCTACCACCCCTAAACTTGGCAGTCTGGATGGAAGGCCTCTCCTCGCCCGCGTCGCACGTATTGAGCCCCAGGTTTACCACAAAGCTACCAACAAAAACATGAATACTGTTACATTTTGGAACCCATTAAAAAGAATAAAAACACTGTAGATAGCAGGAATTTAATACAGAATACCGCAAATAAAATAATTATGTATTACTTACCTCGATATTTGACTCATCCGTCCACATAACATTGGCCCAATTGTCAATGGACCAGTCGCGGTGACTTTTAGCCCACAGCAGTCCCTTTTTCCTTTGTTGCGGAGACAACCGTGGTTTATGTCGAGCTTTGTATCCACCCAAATTTAATTCACAAAGGCGTCTTCTAACCGTGCGAGGAGAAATAGCAACATTATGTAGCCGGAAAGCTGTTTAGATCCTTTATTCCGGTCTCGCAAATACATCCGCTCTAAGACTCGCTCATCTCTGCTAGTTGTCTTCCTTTTTCGACCAGTTTTCGGTTTGTTTGTCAAAGATCCACTCTCTTTGTATCGTTTTATCGTCATCAGCAGACACCGATAACCCTTGCTTTTCTAACACTACAATTTGTACTCGCTCTACCTCCGTCAATTCGCGTGTTTTCGGCATTACTTTTTTCTGTATACTATCGTATTACACAGACAAAATCACAGACACAATATCTTCACTCTAACTAGCTCAACCTTACTCTTACAACTTTTAAGAAAGACTGAAGAAATATTCAGAAATTACAATTTTACGTCTATTTTCTAATTTACTCAGAATGGCCTACAATAAACCATTAAACCCTCATTACCAGGTACCTAGTTAAGTCCGTCATCGACCCTGCTTCTTAGAAATACAATATTCGTGTAACACTTTCAAAACGAGAGTGGCGAATACATAGGGCCACAGCTGTAGATTATTATTATTATTAGAAAAGTTCGGGTAAATTCTTTTCTTTACATACTGTAACTTACAAGGATTCAACTTATACTTTTGAAGATAAATAAATCGATATTTATATGGACAGTGCATTTATTTTTATAAAAACAAACTCAAGATTCAAGTGCCAAGAAAAAAATACCGTAAAAATACAGGACCGGACTAGGTAATTCAGAAATTACGAATTCGTTTTTTCGATTAAAAAATAATTTTATTAAATAAAACTTTATATTAGAAATTGTATAACAATATAGTACAATTTTAACATCAGCTTGGTATTTTCTTTCTTCTATTTCTATTTTTAACATTAGCCACGTCATAGAAGTTGCTACCAATCTTCTTCCTCTTCAACGACCTTTCTAGAGCACGTCTTTGCCTGCTAGTCAACTTTTTATCTTTACCCTTCGAATCCGTTTTCACTTTTTCCACCTGGAAATCTCTAGAAGTCGATGACGCCACTTCATCTCGACTAAGATCGGTTTCCATATCAGAATAGAAGCTCATGCTTGAAGAATCATCGGAATCATCTTCGATATCACTATTATCCTCAGATTTACTTCCATCCTCCACAGTGTCCTTCGAGATATCATCACTAACTTCTTCAGTAATTTCAGAATTCGATTCACTTGCTGGCGAATCCTCAATCGGTTCTAAGTCTTTAACGTCCTCCCCAGCGTATTCCAGGCCTACTTTGATCTTCGTAAGATCTTGGATCATATTCAAATTTTCATCTTTGTTCGTGGTAGTCAGAGGTTGTTCGTATCCCTCCGGAACTACGAAGAAAGGTAGCTTCCCCCTCTGCCAATCGTTCAATACCATCCTAGCTACGATGCCTATATCAGGCTCGCCTTTTTTGAATAATTTTCCCGATTTGAAAGCTAATTTCTCGAGAAAATCTGTCGGACTGTTCCAATCAGGAACTTTGTATGTTTTCGACATGTATTCAGGCTTTACCCTTTCGAGAATTGCCCCGATGTAATCTTCCGGATTATTTACCAATTCCACACGAACTACTCCTTTCAATACTTTCTCTGTATCGGTTTCAGCGGAAGGATAAACAACACCAGGGCAATCTATCAGATATATACGACGCATCAATGTTATATATTGCCACACTTTCGTTTCACCTGCAATCGGAGCCACTTTGCACACTTTTTTGCTTCGTAACGTATTAATTACGGAGGATTTTCCAACATTGGGATATCCGATGAATCCAACTGATATTTGCTTTTTATCGATGTGCAATTTCCCTGGAAAAATCAACTTCGATATCATAAATAGTATGGATTTTGACACAGAGACTTACCAAATTGTCTTAATAAGTTAATTAAAGTTCCTTTCCCGAAAGGATGCGTTAAACTGGCATGGAATGCTATAGTCGGATACTCCTTGCTTAAAATAGCTATCCATCTCTGTGTAACCCACGTTGGAACCAAATCGACCTTATTCAAAATAAAAATTAAGTGTTTGTGAGGCTTTTCGGTTTTTAAAAACTTCTCCAAGTAAGGTGATCTCGTACCATTCGGATCTCTAGCATCTAAAACCTGTAATAGCACATCTGAGCTATCAACAACTTTATACAATTCATTCCAGATCCTTTTCGATTGTCCAGCGGCCATGACCCAATCACGAGGCAAATCCTTAACACCACCATCATCTTTGACGATATTCGTATCCTTTTCCTCATTATATTCCTCCGATGATTTCTTTACTGCTTCCGAAAGTTCTTCTAAACCTCTCACGGAGAGATTCGGTCGTTTTCTTGTCTTCTTCTTACCGAAAACACTTTCAAAGCTTTCGGTCTCCAATACATGAACCCTTGCATTCTTAGCTTTTTCGTTTAATAAAGTCGTTGGTAAAGTAGTTGGCTTCATTATAACCTGGTAAGGATTCTTCATTGCTGCACCTAGTTCCGTTTGAAATTTCTGTAGGGCGTTTTGGGAGATAACGCGGGAATTTCCGAACCATTTTTGATTCGGTTCTACACGTGCTTTTGTACCAGATGGTAAACGACCCTATAATTGTTATGAAAATTAATAAAATATTAAGCACGTTGGACAAATAAAATACCTGAAATGGTGCTGGTGTTAAGATCTTTCCTGTTTTGTCACGTTTAGCTTTAAAATTTCTATACATTTGCAGTCGTTTGATCGTAGATTTAGTTCTAGGTTTACCAACCCCTTTCAAACCATCTTTCGATCTCTCTGGGTTCATCGAATGAGCAGATTTATTAACCCCTTGCTTGCGGGGTGGCCCGCTTGTTGATTTAACTTTGGGCATTTCTAAAAAAAATGTAAATATACTTTGAAATTTTTGATTGATTCAAACGTATTACTATTGCTATTAACAAGTTAATAAAAAGAAACTTAAAAACGACAAGCACATTATTCTCTTCATACTCCCGTAACTTTTAAGTTTGTAAAAGTTCAACATTGAAGATTCTTTTCATAATCTATGTCAACATTTTCATGTGCACTTAGATTTTAAGATATTTTAAGCAATTTGCATTTTCCATAAAAAAATCGTATCTGAATCCCCTTTAGAAATTTATCAAAATTCGACTACCCCTAGATTTGCGTTAGAATTGGTATTTTAATACACTTGAATGCGCTCAATACCAATCATAAAATCAAAATAGGTGAAATTTCGTTTGACTGTAATTTAATATTTCTAGACTTGAATAATGGTGTCAGTGTTTTCGGACTCGGAGTGATGACAAGGTCCCTAGTGGTGTAGGCAAAATTTATATATTCCTTTGGTTGTGCTGCCTAATTTGCTATTTGAGCTTTACCTCTCTGGAATACAGCAAACAGTTATTTATAAGATTGATATGTTCAATTTTTCCTGTATTTAGTTTTGCTCATTACAGAAAATGAGGTGAAGGTAGAAGAAATGAGCAACATTGAGTATAATAGTGGATACTCAAGATGTTTCATTAAGATAACCTTAAAAACTATACTTTTCTTTTAATTCACTATAAATACAATTAATAAAATAGGGAGAGTAGTTATTTCTTAGACTGTAAAAAGAACAATTTTCAACTTACTTCTATTTTCGTGGAGATTTAATAATAAAACGGATTAGATTGGCAATGTTTTAATAAAAAAACACGTGCTTAAAATGGAAACGTCAAATTTAAACGTTATGGCGTTACCAACCTAAGAATACTACAAAAACCATTTTCCGATGTAATTTTCCGCTAATCACCCGTTAAAACAACCAGTCGGCATGGAAGTGAAAATAACAAAATAAATTTCAGTTTGACGTTCTTCTTGTCACTGCCTATAAATTTATTATTTTTTCGTTAAATTGTGTTAAATTTGCGTATTAGTCGGTACATGTGTAGTTATTTTCGGAATTGGTCGTGCCGTTGGCTAGATTGAGCTCTTTCTTTTATGAAGGGACCATGGCTGCCGATCAAGAACAATTTTGCCAGCTTTTGTCAACTTTATTGTCAACGGATAATAATGTTAGGAGTCAAGCAGAAGTAAGTACTTTTGAAACATTCTAATACACCGTTTACGTTAAGATTTTCATCCAGTTGATTCGTAAATCCGCCGAATTGTTCCGTATTTATACATGTGCATTTTGCCAGCAACAACGTGTACGATGATGAATACGCACGGCTTTTTCGTGAATTAGTATGAATCATTCGCCAAATCCCTTGTCACGTTTTAATATTACGCCTTTAAAGTATCGAAATCGATCATATACGTAGATTCCAACCGAGCAAATGTGAATTGTACATTCCAAAACGAATTTTTGGCACAGTTATTGTAGTATTTACATAGAAAAACGCGCCAAAAAGGGTGTGTTTGTCCTGGATAGCCTATACAATTTTACTATTTCTGTTTGACTTTTTAGGAGACCTATTCGAATATCCCAATTGAAAGTAAAGTAAGTTACCTCCTACGTTCGATTCATAATGTGTCTCTCAGTGAGGAAGCCAGACAAATGTCAGCTGTTTTACTGCGAAGATTATTCGCAAATGATTTTATGGACTTCTTCCCAAAATTACCAGTTGAAAGTCAGACACAGCTTAAAGAGCAGATACTACTTGCTATACCATTGGATCAATCGAATCAGATGAGACATAAAGTTTGCGATGTGGCATCAGAAGTGGCTAGGAATTTAATTGATGATGATGGAAATAATCGGTGGCCTGAGTTCTTACAGGTAAGTGCATCTGTTTCAATCAAGCTTTAAAAGTGCTGATAATGATAAACTAAAACTTTCAATACAGAGATGGAAGGAAGAAATTTATTGAACTAAAAATATATACTTATGTCACTGAACCCTATTTTATTACATTTTGCAAGTCACATCTGTTCTATGGTGTATATATGCATATTGAGATAAAGTTTTTGAAAGTTTCAGTTGAATATGTTGATTTTTATGAAAAATTATATATCTGCATATACAGGATGCTTTTGAATGTGACAGTTGAACTTGTAGAAGTTTGTAGTACGATAGTGATCGGAAATACAAAGATGTATACCCGATACAAACGCTTTTCAATAGCATTTGTCTTTGTCAGCTATAAATTTCTATGCATCCCAAAGAATACAAAGAAATATCGGTTACGTTTTATGAATTTGCTGCCTTAATAAGACATTTTTGAATTTAACTAAATTACTATATTCCCCTCAAAGTTTGGCATTAATTTTTATTCATCTTGTTCTTCGAGTGTATGTATTTTCAGCAAATTTTATTTAGCATGTGATACCTTTTTTTACTTCGTTTTCTATCTTCTGACGATATCAAGGCTTATTAGGCTGTAAAATTTTAATCCAATGTTTACGGACTTCGGTTTATCTGGACAAATAGCTTGTATTACCACGCTGAATAACCCCTTCAAGTTTGTCGTTGTTGTTCGAAAACATCCTGTATATATATATACAGGATGTTTCAAAAGTTGTTGTTTAAATTTTAATATGTGCTTAGATTTGTCGCAAGAAGCAAAAAAAGTTACTAAACCCATGTGATATTTTTAGCCATTATCTAGTTACAGTCGTTTTCTAAATTATATTACCAAGATTCAAGTTTATCCATGGCAATGTTGTTGTTTCGAAACTTATCATATGGCATTCATGTTCTCTTCAATTAATTAAATAAGCTCCAACTGTTTCGATAAATGAAACAACTGAAGGATACATTTATATTGCAATTGAGGTCACTTTTACTTTATTATTGCGGTATTATTTTATCAGGTCAAATTTTTTCAGCAAATTTTCTATTTATTTAGCATGTGGGGTGCTTTTGTTTTGTTTTCTGTCTTCTAACTATGTGAATTGTTGTTCCTTAACGATGCGTTTTCGGATTTAAGTTTGTTTCACCAAATAGTTTATATCATACCACACAAACTCCCCCCTAGTTTGGCCTTGTTATTTTAAAACACCCTGTATATCTGTACAAGATGTTACTCAAGCTTTAATATGTGATTATTGAGATACTGTGAGATTGGTCTTGTTTTTTCTTTTTCTTTTCCCCTACATTTTTATATAAATTTACCTTACTTAATATACCAGCAAGTTAGCAACGCCCCTTTTTCTAATATGTGGTTTGGCCTGCCACAAAAAGCAAAAAATGTCTTATTTTTAGTCGTTATCTAGTTATAATTATCTTTTAAAAGATTGGCGTTTTATACCACATCGAAGTGTAGATTAAAATTATTCTTTATAAAACATCCTGTATATAGTGAGTTAAGACAGTGATCCTATTTCCAGTTCTTATTTCAATGCGCTAACGCCACGAATCCAGTGCTGAAGGAGGCAGCGCTACAAATGTTCACATCCGTGCCTGGGGTGTTCGGAAACCAACAGAACAACTATCTGGATCTGATCAAGCAAATGCTACAGCAGAGCTTGAACCCCACCGAACCGTATGAAGTTCGCTTTCAGGCCGTGAGAGCGATTGGTGCCTTTATCATGATCAACGAAAAAGAAACGCAGATTCTAAAACATTTTTCCGACCTGCTGCCCGCTATGCTCACCGTGATCATCGAAAGCGTACAGCAGCAGGAGGACGATACCCTCCTCAAAGTTCTCATAGATCTCGCGGAGAACGCCCCGAAATATCTACGACCTCAACTGCTGCCGATTTTCGAGATGTGCATGAAGATCTTCGGCGATCCGAACACGTTGGACAGCTGGCGACAGTTGGCGCTGGAAACCATGGTGACGTTGGCGGAAATGGCGCCCGCCATGGTCAGGAAAAGCGCTGGAAAGTACGTCCTGCAGCTGGTGCCGTTGGTGTTGCAATTCATGGCCGACATCGATGACGAGGAGGGCTGGTCCGAGCGGGACGAACTATTAGACGAAGATAACGATAGCAATAATGTGGTCGCCGAAGCTGCCTTGGATAGATTAGCGTGCGGTTTAGGTAAATATGCATTTTTTTTCTCTCCTTGCAAACAATTCAAAGTTAATTTTGTTGGTTTTTCGAAATTTAATGCCTCTAGTCCTGGCCCCCTTACAGTAAAACTAGAGTGGCATTATATTTTTTATTTTCCGACATCCTCTATTTTAGGCGGCAAAACTATATTACCGCTTGTAACCCAAAGCATCCCCGGCATGTTGGCTAGCGGTGATTGGAAACAAAAACACGCCGCATTAATGGCGCTCAGTGCAATTGGAGAAGGTTGCAATAAACAGATGGAGGGAACGTTAAATCAGATTATGGACGGCGTGCCTGGTGTAATGGACGGCGTCCTAAGATACCTGCAAGACCCACATCCTCGGGTCCGCTACGCCGCATGCAACGCGATCGGTCAAATGTCCACGGATTTCGCGAACATCTTCCAAAAGAAGTTCCACGATCGCGTCATACCCGGCTTGCTCATGTTATTGGACGATAACGGCAATCCTAGGGTGCAAGCGCACGCTGGTAAGCTGCTCTATAGGAGATCTACGACGGATCTAAACCTACCTCTCGTAATTCCCGACAGGTGCCGCTCTCGTCAATTTCTCCGAAGACTGTCCGAAACATATACTCACCGGCTATCTGGACGGTATAATGGCGAAACTAGAAGGCATTCTCACCGCCAAGTTCAAGGAGTTAGTGGAAAAGGGTACGAAGTTGGTCCTCGAACAGGTCGTCACTACGATTGCAAGCGTCGCCGATACAGCCGAGAAGGAATTCATCGCGTACTACGATCGCCTGATGCCTTGCTTGAAATACATCATACAGAACGCGAACAAGGAGGAATTGAAGCTGCTGCGAGGCAAGACGATAGAATGTGTCTCGCTAATCGGTCTGGCCGTCGGTACGGATAAGTTCCTCGCGGACGCCAGCGAGGTTATGGATATGCTGTTGAAGACGCACGCTGAAGGTTCCGAATTGCCGGACGACGATCCCCAAACGAGCTATCTGATATCCGCCTGGTCTAGGATATGCAAGGTGATGGGCAAGCGTTTCGAGCAGTACTTGCCGCTTGTCATGGGTCCCGTAATGAAAACCGCCTCTCTAAAACCTGAAGTTGCCTTATTAGATAATGAAGATCTGCAAGGAGTAGAAGGGGATGTCGATTGGCAGTTCGTGTCCTTGGGTGAACAGCAGAATTTCGGTATTCGGACGGCCGGTAAGTTAGCGAACTTTTTTTAAAATGGAAATCAAGTATTTTCTTAGTTAAAAAAAAATATATCAACAAACTAAGAGAATTGAAGCCATATTAAAAATCAGGGGTCTCCAAACTTTCGAACCTTAGGGTTATACTGATTAGTCCAGTAATTTCCAAGTGCCAAAAGCGTCTTAATTTTTAGATCAGTCGTCAAGTACGAACTTTGAGCGAGCATACGCTTGCTAGATTCGCTAATTCATTTACTATTGTGTGTTGTTACACCCGTGACATTTGACGACATCTGGTGGTCGAAAGCGGAAATAGGTAGTGGTAATATCTTCTATCGCTAATAGATCGCGCCTGTAGTACTTTTAAAAGCGTAGTAACAATTAAATATTTGTGAATAACCTCGTTGGTTCAATAAAGTTCTGGTGTATTCTATTCACTTCGAGATGGCTGTAATTGGAGTATAAAAACACTAGCGGCGAATACATATGGCCACAGCTGTATAGTAGTGCGTAACACCATTTAAAAGACACCTTCGAACCGACTCATCAACGTAATAGCATTTTGATTCATGATATTGGTCATTAGCTGTCGCGTGCCGAATTGATGACATTGGTGAGCCGTAGTTTAGAGACTCCTGCTAAAGACAATACAAGAATCGCAATTAGAGAATTGCGAAATATATGCAACCAGATGGCTGCGTATATTTTGACTGTTGGCGACTTTTACATTCCGCCGATGGTATATTTCACATTCTCCTAACATTATTTTCTTGCACAGGACTCGAGGACAAAGCGGGCGCCTGCATGATGCTGGTGTGCTACGCGCGCGAACTGAAAGAAAGCTTCGCCGATTACAGCGAACAGGTGGTGAAGTTGATGGTGCCGATGTTAAAGTTTTATTTTCACGACGGCGTCCGATCTGCGGCTGCGGAATCGCTTCCGTTCCTCCTGCAGTGCGCCACGATCAAGGGACCACCTTTCGTGCAAGGCATGTGGGCGTATATATGCCCGGAACTGCTGAAGGCGATCGATACCGAGCCCGAAACGGAGGTCCTATACGAACTGCTCGCGTCATTTTCCGGCTGCATCGAGGCGTTGGGCGCTAATTGCTTGGACGCGGCGGCGATGGCTGAACTGCTGCGGATTCTCAACAAGTTACTGCAAGAACACTTTGAGCGGGCGCAGGACCGTACGAAGAAACATTTGGACGAGGATTATGATGAAGTGAGTAAACAAATTACTGGTCATTGAAAAAATTCTTGAAAAGTTTCTTTCGGCAATGTGGGTAAAGAAGGAACTCTGTAAACGGGGCACCATTCTAAACAGCATGAATGAACTGAAATGTTAATGTTATATTTTGTACATTCCAAGTATGTAGTTATATCTACAGAGTAGTACACTCTTGTAAGTATATTCCAAAATCTGGAATGAAAATACGTCTAGGGGGCAGCACTAGTACTATTGCCGGGGTTACGCAAATTACCGAAGATATTTTATTGTTGCGTACTATTTTTGTTTTTTTTTTTCTTTTAAAAAATACATCGAAATTATTTTTATAATTGGTCAGGTAACAGGGGTTAAAAGGTGATTTAATTTGAACCTATAGTAATATTGTAAACAAATTATTTAATCCAGACCTGAGATTGTATTATGTAGGACTTATTATTAACTTATTAACTTTTATTTACAACAAAAGCGTCTTCATTAAATTTTCGTGAAGGATGATGTTTTTTGACCGAGTGACGTCACACGTTACTTGAATTCGGATTTTAATGATTTCCGAAAGTGTATTCCTATTATTTTCAGGTTGTGCAAGAACAACTGGAAGACGAGGAATCTGACGACATCTATGTGCTCAGTAAAATCGCGGACGTCGTGCACGCCCTCTTCACGACGTACCGCGAACACTTCTTACCTTTCTTCGATCAGATCTGCTCACACTTCGTCAGCTTACTGTCGCCGGAAAGACCGTGGGCGGATCACCAATGGGGCCTTTGCGTGTTCGACGACGTGATCGAGTTCACCGGTCCGGCGTGCGGCAAATATCAGGGACTATTTCTACCACCGCTCGCGGTGTACATCAAAGATAAGACGCCGGAGGTGAGGCAAGCGGCCGCGTACGGTTGGGGTGTGCTGGCGCAGTTCGGGGGTGAACAGTTCGCCGCTGAGTTGGCGAAGGCGCTGCCGTTGCTCGTCGAAGTGATAAGTAATCCGGAGGCGAGAGAAGCGCGTAACGTTAGCCCGACGGAGAATGCTATCTCGGCTGTTACGAAGATCATGAAGTATAATTCGTCGGCCGTCAATGTTGACGACGTATTACCGGTGTGGTTCAGTTGGTTGCCTGTGGTCGAAGATTCGGATGAAGCGCCACACGTTTATGGATACCTTTGCGATCTAATAGAACAGAATAACCCGACAATATTAGGACCTGGTAAGTATGTTTTTATATGCCAAACATTCTCTATCGGATTCGTGTCCGGTGATTGGCCTGGCCATGGTAAAATCCGAATCCCCTGTTCCTCTTTCCATGTGGTTGTTGTTCTTGCTTTGTGGCAGGGTGCCCCATCCTCCATAAAAGTGGCGTATTTTTTTAGATAAAATGGCGTTTTCGAATATCGGTAGTAGTCCTTCTGTTAATATTTGGATATATTTTGCCGCATTTATATTTCCGTCGCAGATTACTAATTGCGATCTTCCACTTTACCATATCGCGCCGCACACCATGATGTTCACACCGCTGTATTTCACCGTCTGATGTAAAAATTTGTTGTCCAGTTGCTGTGACGAACGTCTCCATACCTACGTACGACCACTATCACTGAATTGGCAGTATGTGCTTTCGTCTGAAAAAATGACAGACCGCCAAAACTCTTCGGGCTTCGTTCGCATTTCGATTGCCCAAGCCATTCGGCGCCGTTTTTGAAACGCCGTAAGGAGAGGTTTTTTCTTTGCCACCCTTTTATACATCCCCACACTGTGAAAGTATCGCAGAACGGTACGCTGACTTTTCTGTGAAGTTGCCACAAGCTCAGCTGTACTTTTTCGCGGTTCTCTTAACACTTCGCGCACAAGCACCCTTTTACTTCTTTCAGAAGGTCCGGCACGACCTGGTCTCGGCTCTACTGTTGTTTTTTCCTTGCGTTTAAATTGTGTAATCACACGGTTAACTGTGGGGACAACGGAATATTTAAAAATTTACTTATTTCACGTTGCGAAGCGCCGCGTTCACCCTGGCCAACGATGCGACACCCCGGATGAAGTCGCTAATATCACTCGAATCTTGTAAGCGAGGCGTAGTTGTAACGATACTAAACTATGACGAATTCCTTCCGATACATCTACCCCTACCCTAATAACAAGAGAAATTTCTATATTCGTTCTTAGAATTTAGCTGTTTACGTATTTATACCGCTTTACCTGGTGTCTATTTTATTCTGTCACCCTAGTGTATATCCAAAGAAACCTTGTGAAGCTAGAAATCGTTGGAAGCAATTAATTTGCAGTACGATACGGCCTATAGTGCCACAATTGTTACAAATTTGTAAGTTGACCAACCAGAAGCACAGTCCTCAACCTCGTAAAAGTTTAATTAAATGAACTTGGTCACTCAGGGTGCCAGCCTGCTCGTCGACGTGAGAATGGGTTTATGTGTTTTACTTTTATTGACCAAAATATTTTTTTCCTAATTCAAAGGGTTAAAATGATTTCTTATCTTACGGGGGGAAGGCGAACTCCAATGAAAACAAAACTATAGTTCATTCACGTTAAGAATACAGTGGATAGTGTCATCTCTAAAAAATTTGTTGAGGGCGCTATCTGATGTCCTCTCGCGTAACCTTGTGAATAGCAAAAATGAAAAATTACCATACTCCATTCATGTTAAAAAATGTAGAGTTAAAATAGATAGGCCTTAAAATACTGGCTTGCCCTTGGCTAATCAGCGAGGCATATACACACAGGACAAACGGATGCAATTTCTTCATATGAAATTTCTACCAGTTACACACACGGCACTTAGCGCAGATCACATTTAAGACCTACACCTCCCATCTCTGAAAACATATAGGAGATATTTTCGTTGCCATGGTGATTCTACTATAGTCATTTGTCGCCTAATATCTGGATCTAGTAGCGTGATCGAGATTCAATATGCGGACCAACTGACAAATAGCGTCGTTATAAAATTTTCGAGCATCAACAGAGTTTCTCAAACCGTCTATACCGTTCCAGTAGGATCGAGTGGTTTGGCACCCATCTCTACCTAACGATGTTCCGCCAGTTGTTGCAGCCTTCTATGGCACCCCAACACCACTTTGGAGGTAAACCTGACGGCTTGTAGCGTCCTAAGGTTGGCTTGCCTGTTCGATACGATTTCCACTGCTTCAAAGTCATGCACGTAGTATATAGAGTTGTCTCCGCACATGTCTGGAGGGAGAGACTGATGGCCTCGTCAGCCGGTTCCATTAGCTTCCCCTTCCATTACCTGTGTCAATCATTTTTGTCAGTTTATGTCAGTGTCAAATGTACTGATCATTTTGGTGTTGTTGTTTCCTGCAGTTTGTCATGGTCTTTTATAATTGAATGGCTTACTTTAAAAGCGAGATTCTAACTGATGAAACTTTATTGAACCTTGAACTACTTCAGATAACAAAAAAAAAGTATGTGGTTGATAATCCTATAACATACGTTATTGACCGGACGGTATCGGAAAGTTCTATGTTTTGAAACAACCGTTGTCATTTGACAGTTCCATTAGTTAAATTTCGCTAGTGTTAATACACTCGCCGATTCCTTCGATAGATATTACGTTATACCCGCTAACAGATGGCGTATCACGTACCTTTAGTGAAAATTTCGAGTTGCAGAGATTCTACGTCCTAAATATGGTTAAATTTTTTTCGAGTTAGGGATAAATTCGAGTTAAGGACAGTCACATGCATATAAATTTAATAGGTAACGTACGGGATAAAAAAATATTCGAGTTAGAGAAATTTTCGAGTTAGGGGAGTTCCACTGTACTTTTATAGAAAATATCGCACAAATTGCTGTGCTTTACTTCGTAGTGTTGTTCACGTTTAAACGTTGGAATTTTAAAACTCTCCTACTAATTAAAAATGAGACCGTAGAATGGTATATCATATACAAATTAAATCGCGTTAAATAGTATATTCTTTTTTCTTTATAGGTAATGGTAACATTCCTCGCATAATTAGCATATTCGCCGAAGCCTTCTTCAGGGACGCGATGGACCCAACCAGTCAGGAGAGCCAACGGATATTGAACATAATCAAACAGGTCCAAGCCAATGCCACGTTATTCCAGAACGTCGTCTCCACATTAAGGCCCGAGCTACAACAAGCTTTGCACGTTGCTTTGAACAATTCTTGCTAAAAAAAAAAAAAAAACAGATAATTAAGCAGCTTGTCTATCGCCAAACGAGATGTGTATCGGAATATCCTTCCGGTGACGATCCCCTCTTTCCTCGGACTCCCTTTCACGTTCATCCCCTCCTCATTTCATATATAATCAAATGATGAGTAATTTTATACTTACGTAAATGTTGTTTGTAGTATAATTAGTATATTTTAATAATGCTAATTGCTTTCCTTTGTATATTCTTCCATCGTTTTTTTTTCTGTTTTTTTTTTGCCTTGTCACGGCTGCGCGATTTTTAAGAGATTTGTGTTTATGTTCGTACACTGATACGTTAATTATCATTCAAACAAACAAAGACATCGTGCTCGAAACCAAAAATTAAATAAATAACCACATCAAATAAAACGGAACGGATATCCCGATATGTCGATGCAAAAGATGGCGAACCCGGATATGCGCTTTTCATCCAGAGGACTGTATGTGATACTTCTTTTGTTTTGTCGGTTATTCAAGATGATGTGTCTATGACTTGACTTTACTGATTTCACGTTAGTAATGTATTCTTATATATTAATCATATAATGTTATTATTGACCCATTAAAGATCTTTGATTTTGTCTAAAAGATGTCTAGTTTCTTTTAACTTTCTATCTTGGCAATATAAAAATAACGCATCACGTAAGACGTAGAAATAAATTTATTTGATCATTTTCGGAAGGGGGAAAATTAAACAATGTTTGAGAATAGGACGTTACATGTTATGACAATAATAAATCGAGAACTTTGAATGTTTTTCCAGGTGTACCCCAAGGTTCAATTCTAGATCCGTTATTTTTCATAATTTATACACAAATGATACCAAAGATAAGAAATGCTGTAAAACTACAGGTTTTCTCATGGTATTAGTGAAATCATTCACGAGAACGACAATGTGAAGAGAAAAAAAACGTTAACACACGGACATGTTTCTGCCTATCCGGCGTCATCAGCGTGGTTTCGAGCGGTTATTTGCTTCGACACATTACAATTCCCTCTCTGCTATTATCGCCATATCTAACCCTACAATTCAAGTGATTATTCTTGGCGCTAACTAGTGCCAAAAGAATTAACCACTTGTCTGCAAAAGTTAGATACAGCTAAAAGAAGCGGGTACAATTTCCCACCCTTTTCTCGAGCAATACTTGGATTGCTAGTCCACATGTGAATGATTTCTCAGGCTTACCATGACGTCTTTAAAAAACATCTAAAAGGCATCCTTTTAGATGTATTCTTTATATACAGGGTGGCGCAGGGGAACGGGAAATTTTGAACGTTATAGTTGTCAGCACTGTACAGCCGGCAATTGTTCGTAACGTCGCACAATTGTTGTGAACGCATTGCCCTTTAGTAATCATGGATCGTTGGACTGGTGCGGAACATACAGTAGCTGTGAGAGCGTTTTATAAAAATGGTGATAGTGCGACTGCCGCGCAGAGAATATTTGGACAGCATTACCAGCTTACGTCATGGACGTGTCCCATCTGCGCATGCGATTACAACGTGGGTGCGTAATTTTGAAGAAACAGGATCTGTCTTGAAAAAGAAAGCTCCAGGTTGCATTCGAACGGTACGTACCCCTGAGAACATTGAGGCTGTTAGAGCTGCAATCGAGAGAAGTCCTCGCCGCTCCGTTCGACAGCATGCATCTACGCTAGGGATTAAGCGACGAAGCTTACAAAGAATACTGCAGGAATTACATTTCCATCCCTATAAGTTGCAGATTGTGCAACAATTACATGAACGAGACCCAGCGTCACGTATGGAATTTAGTAGGCAGATAATGGTTAAAATTAACGAGGACGCGAATTTCGTTGGTAACATATGGATATCAGACGAAGCCCATTTCCACCTGAACGGTTTCGTAAACAAACAGAATTTTCGTTATTGGGCCCAGGACAATCCTTGTGAGTTACACCAGCGACCACTACATCGTGACAAGGTCACAATATGGTGAGCTGTATCATGTCATGGTGTTATCGGCCCTTATTTTTTTGCACGTGAGGATGGTAGAGGAGCGACAGTAACATCTAAAACTCTGAAAGTACGGCGTATCTTCCTTTCATTCACGGTGTTACTGAACGCATCGGTAGAATTCTCAGAAAACAGAACATCAAAGTAGTGCTTAAGTCTCTTTCGAAAATTGACAACATTCTCCCTTCTCCTAAGGATCAAGTTTAGACCGCATCCTTTAAAGTTGTCTACAAAATCCCCTGCTCTTAACACAGATCGTTCAATAGAAACCCGTATTAAAGAGCACAAACTTTGTCTAAAATCGAGGTACGCATCATCGTCTGCGGTAGCCGAACATCGTTTGGAAACGGGCCACAATATTTTGTTTGAAGAAACTTCGGTCAGCGCGAAAACTCCTCATTTCTATGGTAGAAAAATCAGGGAGGCAATGGAGATTCAAAAACACCCCGGTAATATCAATAGGGAAGACGGATATTATCTATCCGCGATTTGGAAGCCGCTCCTGCAAGCCCCACCCTCCTCTACCCAACCAACCGTTCAGGCCACCGGCCTACCGCATCCTATATAAACCCGCCTCTAGCGTGGTTAACACTTTCTTTTTTTTCTGTCTCTCCTTTTCTTACTCTTATTTCATTTCTATATATCTCATCATGACACGGTCCAATTACAGAAGTAGTCCGTTTATTACAAATACACGTTGCTTATCTCATTGATTACTTTTGTCTGTAATATTTATTGCGCGTCAAAACAAGCGAATGTTGAGAGACACCATTTTCGAAACTTACGTATAACCATAAGTGGAATCGATAGACCGAAGACACAATAGAACTTATAACTAGGTTGGGCTAAATCTTTCACGCGCTAGGTCTGTATTTTTAAAACCTGCGCCAGGTCCGGACTCTTAAAACCTGCACCGGGCCCGGCCTCTTAAAACCTGCGCCAGGTCCGGACTCTTAAAACCCGCGCCAGGTCCGGACTCTTAAAACATGCGCCAGGTCCGGATCCTTAAAACCTGCGCCAGGTCCGGACTCTTAAAAACTTCGCCAGGTCCGGACTCTTAAAACCTGCGCCAGATCCGGACTCTCAAAACCTACGCAAACTACTGTAATATTTATTGCGCCTCAAAACAAGTGAATGTTGAGAGACACCATTTTCGAAACTTACGTATAACCATAAGTGAAATCGATAGACCGAAGACACAATAGAACTTATAACTAGGTTGGGCTAAATCTTTCTCACGCTAGGTCTGTATTTTTAAAACCTGCGCCAGGTCCGGACTCTTAAAACCTGCACCGGGTCCGAACTCTTAAAACCTGCGCCAGGTCCGGACTCTTAAAACCTGCGTCAGGTTCAGACTCTTAAAACCCGCGCCAGGTCCTGACTCTTAAAACCCGCGCCAGGTCCGGACTCTTAAAACCTGCGCCAGGTCCGGACTCTTAAAACCTGCGCCAGGTCCGGACTCTTAAAACCTGCGCCAGGTCCGGACTCTTAAAACCTGCGCCAGGTCCGGACTCTCAAAACCTACGCAAACTACTGTAATTGATAACGCCTATAGAGAGCACAAACAGAAAAGCAACGGCAGACAATTGGTACTCTTCCATGAAAGTTATCGACGAGATGCGAGCAAAAGAGATTAACTTATGTAGGCACGCTGATAAAATTAACGGAGATTCCTCCAAAATTTTTGTCTAACGGAGATAAATCAGAGGGTAGTGCGATGTATGGTTTCACAAAAGATACAACGTTAGTGTCCTATATACCAAAAAAAAAGAACTCATGCTTTTCAGGGTTCAGTAGGCACCACGTCACCAGTTATGTCACATAATTTAAACGTCACTAATAGAAACTTAATTAAAAACGACAACTTAATTACAGTACAGTAAAGAAAACAATTACACCAGCACGTTAAAAATGTATATTTTCCTAATACATCAAATAATATGTTCACAATATAACTTACAATTCATCTTTGCGGGATACAATTAATTTGAACTAAAAATATATCACATTATTCGCAACCTGTTACATTTGCGAAAGATTAGGTGTACAATAAGAACCGTACACTGATCCTAAACAAGCATATCCATTAGAATAATTATTCGTAACATCGATTTGTTTATGAAGGTACAAAGACAGGTATTATCTTAAAAATATAAATTAAATCATCACAAAAATAGTCGCTTCGTTTAAATTACATACATTATCACACTGTTTCGCACGTTCTCACCTAGCGATGGATAAAAATATAGGTACAAGAAGATTGCTTTTTAATTCTGAAGAACGAATGTTACGAAACATAGTGTTAATATTAATAACACGGCATTACACTAAATAATATCGCTATCTTCTGCAGCTTCAAATTAAGGCTGCAGAAACGGGTACTTTCGAAATTGTATTTTGACTTTTCCTCCGTGTTTTTATACACGGACATTTTGCAAAAAAAAAAAGAAAAAAAGAAAAAGGAAACATGTATAAATAATAATAAGTGTTTTCTTTAACTCCACAAAGTTCCACACAGATATTACCAAGAGGAATTCTTACTTAAGATTCTTGAGGAATATCTCTGTTTCAGGTTCTAGTATATACATAAAAAGAATCGTGACAGAAAATTTATATATACATATATCACCCGCTACAGTATATATATATATATATATATATAACATTCTCTATAATATATATATATAACTAGAGACCGGATTATATGCAAACTGCAAAAATTTAATTTTTGCACTTTGCATATTATATATATATATATATATATATACACACAATAGGGCCACATAAATAGCACAGGCATCAAATTTCATTTGAATTAACCACTCAAGCTGTCCCTGTTTAAATTTTTATGAAATTAGCGTGAGAGTCGCCGAAAAGGTTGCGTGTACTTCCCCTAGCTACGTATTTCAGAACAATAATACGGCATTTAATGGAAAAAAAATTAGTTTCACTTTGCTAACAGGCACATAAATAGCTTCTGTAGCGGAATCTTATTATAGTGTTACGGTTCGAGTTATTTTGTACCAAAAAAGTGGTGTACTTACCATTTGTAAAATTAACGTTTTATTAATATCAAGAATTTAGGTGTTAGTATAATGGGCAAGTCGTGTCAAATAAAAAAGAAGATTGCAGTTTGCGAAAATGCACAAAGAAAAGCCGCTTTCTTTCTGAAAATGTGTACTTCGGACAGATGAGAGTAAACACAACCGAATAAGTGTATGTGCGACGCCCCATCAACCGGAGATTCAACTCTAGGTCCACTATAAAAACATTGAAACACGGTGGAGGAAGTGTTATGGTATAGGCTTCTATGTCATGGCGTGGTGTAGGAAAATTGGAGTAGTATGTATATTGCAACATTTTAGAAAACGTGATGGAACTATATGCTGATGATTTCTTCCAGTAATCTGGACTTTAATGCGCGACAATGATCCCAGACACACCGCAAGGATCGTAAAACAGTGGCTAGAGGAGAAACAGGTTCCGGTATTGAAATGGCCTGCACAAAGCCATGATTTAAACCATCATAGGAATATCTATGGGGGAGGGGCTGTTGAGATTGTTATCAAGCCTAAATCTCCAGTGGCGTTAGACGAATTATGGAGTACTATTGAAGAACTCTTGCATAACATTCCTGTGGAGAGATGTTAACATTTAAAAACTTATCAATTCATCCATATCAATTTAGCTGTGCTATTTATATGGCCTCCAATGTATATATAAAATATCCGCTACAACATATATATATACATATAGCGTAGGTTATCGCGGCTTCCATTTATTATGAAAGTATCTTCCAGATGCTATGTTGTCGCTTTCTACGAGAACTTTAACATTTTCCACTGTGCGTTTCTAAAGAAAAATTGCAACACCGTAGAAAATTTTGAAAAAAAAACAAGTTAAAAACGGGTATAAAAAATAATATATAAGAAATATCTTTTGAATGCTATGTTATCTTTGTTTAGCTTTACAATGCATTACATATATTGCTAAACCAACAAACTTTAGTTAAGATTCTTGACAAGTGTCTTCCGTTTCTAGTTCTAATATATACAAAAAAAAGAAGAATCACGATATCGTAGAAAATGTTGTAAATAAAAGCGTAAAAGATGGCCGTAGGTTTTAGTTTTTTTTAATTTTCCCATCAGAAAGTTTCATGTTAGGTTTTAGAAGATTGGTGTTTCCCCCATTTCAACCCTGTACACATTTACATAAAGTACATCGCGTTCGAAGTAATCCTCGGTCATCTCTATTCGATTGCTATCGCTCGAACCTTGTACCTATTCTTTTATCCATGATTATTCGTTTAATACTCGTATACTAAAACCTAAACTAGTAGATAATTTTCTTAAGATTCTCGTACGCTGCGTTCATCACGCCCCAACTCAAAAACGACCGCGTACAGTTCACATGGACGCCCCTGTATACGTAACGAAGCTTAGAACCACGTTCCTTGTAAATCCTCGGCAGAACCGTGAATATCGTCTTATATTCACCACCGATCTGGCTCTGTATCGCCACCTTGGCGACGTTTAACGGATAGTACAGGCATGATATACACGCGCCGATCGTAGCGCCGCAGATGAACTGCAACAGAGTCCTGGTAATCGCCGATTCGGTGTACGGCATGTAGCACTGGATCTCCTCGCGCGCGATGAAGAAACAAACGTTCGCCGGACCGTTCCGTAAGAGTATCGTATGCGCGCCCCTGTAATACTCCTTCAGTCCGTACCGGAAACCGACCACTTTAAACGCGTGGAACGTATTGCGGAAGTTGCGGTGGTACGCCGAGTCTTGCAGCAGCGTTTGTATCCGCTCCAAAGGAGTGAATACCGCTTCGACCGAACCGGCGATTAATCCCGCCAATGCGCGAACTACGTAGGAATTGAGGTGTGTGCGCATGAGCACCCGTTTTGCCTCCTCGTAGACGCCGAACATTACCGATAGCGAGACGGATTTCTGGAGTAGCGGGGGGAGGATCCCCCTGTAAAGGTAGTGGAGGCCTTCGTGATGTAGCTCTCGGAAGGCGCTATGAGCTTTAACGCCGTGCAACATCTAGAAAGAAAGGAGACGTTATTCTGGTGGTATCACGTATTCTATTTTGCAATATCTGACTTCTTTCAGGGATCAAACCTTGGACCTATGTTATTTTGGATTTTTTTCAGCCATCTTCTAGAGTGGTTGGTTTTTTTTTAAATTCTAAATCGTATGAAATATTTACGAAACAACAATACAATTACTCCTATACTCCTCTATGTATAATCTTTAATCTAGCCCTACATACATGTACGTTTCCTGATATCTTGATATGTGGAAAGTAGCCTGAATTCCGCCAATCTTCAAAAACGCTGATAGTTCTAATATTGACAATTACAGATCTGTGGCTGTAATTTCTTCTTTCGCGAAGGTTTTTAAAGTCTTAATTTATAAACGTATTTTTTATGGTATTAAATCATATCTCTCTGAATCTCAGCATAGCTTTAGATCAAATCGATCTACTGCAACTAACTTAGTGCAGATTTTCCAAGCGTTAGCCGAAACTGTAGATGGGAGTTGATGTTATTTACAAGCTGAGTTGCTCTTTAATATACACATATGATTTGCTAAAATCTATTAACTGCTGAATAATGGTCGGAGAAATAAAACTCAATTTTACAAAATTTCAAATATATTTATCACAATATTATTACGACAAGTTTCGCTATCACTGTAGCTTCATGAGATATTCTACAGTGATAGCGAAACATGTCATAATATTGTGATAAATATATTTGAAATAATTTGTAAAATTGAGTTTTATTTCTCCGACCATTGTTCAAAATGGATTTCCAACAAGCATCGGCCGACTCAATCGATACTATTAACTACTCTTTATTAGCTTCTACCAACGATATAAAGTCAGGGAACTATCGCACAAATAAATATTCTCTCTCCTTATTTGAACTAAATGACACACGGCTATATTTTATCCTATCTCATTCCGTGACTGCTTACAAAATCACTTTGAACGTACTCAAATGTAATTAGATAAAGATTTCTATACGTATTTCATTTAAACTTGATGCATTAAATAATAAACCAGCGTTAAACTCTCCCGATTTTCGGTATATATACAAGTAGAACAAAAAAAATTATATTTTAGTTCACAGGCGTAGATGTTAGAGGGCGCCACTTTTATATACGTTTTAGAACATTAAGTGGCGCCTCTCTTTAAGCTATTCTATGATAATCTACCTGTCATAGGTAACAGCTGTCCAACATAACCTAGAAATAGCCCTTTTAAAATTTGTTTATCTTCTGAAAGAAAACACTTTTAACTCAGCGAGATGTAAACTTTCTATTACAATTTATTCAAATAGCTGCTTTAGCTCATCATTTGAAATTCTGTAGCAATTATTTTTATGTAACATATTAATAGTATACGTCTTAACCAAACATTTCATAATTAGGCTTAATTTCTAGGTAAATATTGATTGCAATTTTTTTTTGGAGTACGGCAGCAGTAAGTTTTATTCCCTTTCATTTCTTTCGGTAAAGGTAAATCCGAAATTGCTTTAAATCATGTATCCGAAATGTTCATATTTCGAATGCAAAAGTAATAAATATTTTTCACCTACATTAACCTTTGCATTTCCAACAAATAACTGAAGCGAACTGAACTTTATAACATGGTTACAGTTTTATTTTGTTTGTCTATGTATAACAATTTCTTTGTTAATCGTGTTAACATGATCTAAGAAAATAAATGAATACCGTTGTTCGATTATACCTATTTTGTATTGGAAACATTGCGAAATCGAAAATGTACCCATTCACAGAATAGTAGTAGATTTTACTGCAAATTGTGCTGTATCTTAAAAACTGGAGGTAAGTTAGACGAAATTTTTTCAAAGTTTCAATGGTGTGCTTTGAGAGACATGGAGAATATTACATCTTGCATCACTTATTAAGTAATTAATTCAATTAATTAATTATACAGAATATAGCCACATAATTTTTTTTTCTTTTAAATATAACTAAAATTTGTATCAAGCAGTATTATATTTCACTTAATATCGAACTAATTATAACAATGAAAAATAAAATCTGCAGATTAATATGCATTTACAAACAAGAATACATTTACGAGCACATTTAACATACTACTTTCTTTTCTCTACGATTATAATTACCTCAATTCGAAGTGATATTAATTTACCTGTCGAAAGATGAGCTTGTTGACCGGATAGGTAATAGTGATGTTGATAAAAGCAGCTCCACAGCCACAAGCAAACTCCCTCCATTCAGGATATAGCGATTTCGATCTGTACTGTAGAACGTCGTGCGAATTCATATCTCTCTCTACAAAATCGTTTACATTTCTGTAATTCATTCTGTAACGCGTGTGAAACGTCAAAGTTTTAGGTTATGCAATGCACGACTCACCCTGCTTACATGATGTTAGATCCAAATTTTTGATCTCCGCGTCAAATGCTGACATATTCGCGGCCTATTATCTAATAGGGCTTGGATTTCGGTTACAGACGCTCATCTTCTTCGAGTTTTCGTTAAATCATTCGGAAAAATGTTTCAATTGTACTGAAATTTTGTCTTCTATTCAAACTACAACGATCAGCTGTTTCGATTAGTGCTGTTAAGTTGTCTACAAATTGATGATTGACGCAGAGATTGTCGGTTTAATCGGTAGCGTTCAGTCAATGTACGTCTCTTAAAATTAAACATTAAATCGTTTCTGGTTAGAATGCGATCACTTTTTTTTAATTGCAAAATTGTAAAACTAGTATTTGTACGTACCGATGTTTTAGAAGTATCCTTTATGATGTAATACTAAAGTATCTAACTTTGATGAGATTTAGTAAGGTTCACGAGATATCTTTCGAATGTGACTATTCGCATAAATCAGGTAATTTTTTGAAGACGTATGCTGACGGGGATCAAAGGTCGTTTCAGATTTAAATTTCTATTTTTTTTTAATTACAATTTTAGAATGGATTACTATTACAGCGCTTTTTGAAAACGTCCGTAGTCATTCAAATTATCTATACGATGTTCTATGTTTCATACAAACACAAAATGTATTTATAATGTTCTGTGATTATTTTATACAAATACGAAAAGAAATCGTATATTTCTAATCCTCTGGTACGGGTGTACTTTAAAAGAACATGCGTAAAATAGGATTTAAAACACTAGGATGACATGGGAGTGTTTAAATTCTTTTGATTATTTTTTTTCAACATACGAATCTATTAAGCACCAAATAAAATATTTATTAGAACCATAATCAATAATAAACGGCCATGTTAAAAAGTGATATTCTAAATACTGCGTACTAAAGGCTTCTTATCTTTTAGCGCTTATACTTTTATTACCTTTTTATGAAACCGTACTTTTTGGGAGTGTTACGATTAGCAATGATTTTTTTTATCTATTTATTAATCCTACGTTTTTACTTACTATGCATTTCATCAATTTTTCTCATTATCTCATGTATTTTCTTATGGAGGTTCGAAATGTTTGAATTCATATTTTATCCAAACTACTTTTATTTCGATGACGTGATGCGTATGTGGTTAGCAACATACGAGGGTGGATCTCTATGCTGTATCCCTAACCCCCTTACGGTAAAACTACAGCGGCATTATATTTTTTATTTTTCGACTCTAATCCGATTCATTCATTCAGTACTGCAACATTTGAACAGCTTCCTGGAAAAAAATTTGACTCTGTAAACCATCTCTCAACAGCTTGTATCACTACATAATTACTAAAAAATTTTGCCTCACTTAAGATTTCTTTTAATTTGGGGAACAGCCTGTAATCACTAGGGGGCAGATCCGGCGAATATGGCGGGTGCTCCACTAGTTCAAAGGCTGCTTGATATATAGCAACCATAGCAATACCAGATGTATGGGTATTCGTCAGAATGTTCTTCCGCGTTTAGAATTTCGACATCAACCTTTGACGATACCATAAGAAACTGCAGGTTCATCAATAGTTGCCATAATGCCTTTATGAATTTGACTTGGGGTCATGCCCATTACGGCTCTTTGTTATAGAGGATCCATTTTTATGAACAATCACGACACACAATTCAAGAATTACCCCCACCACAACAACAGTTTGAGATACAAACTTGATATGATGTAGATATGATCTGCAAATGTCAGTTAACTAAATGTCAAAAACCTTAATCAAACAACCAATTAGAAGTAGGTGAATTGTGCGACATGAGGATCTGCTCTCGTACATTCAGCGAAATTTCTATAGTTCCACGTGAACTTTTGAACAGGCCCTTTCAAGTTAAATTTCTTCTTGTCAGAAAATATGACGTTGTCCCACTCATGATCCCATCTCATATAATCTTGCGCAAATTTCAGTCTTGCCTGTTTATGTGTCTCTTTTAAGGATCTATGAAATCGCGCTGAATGTAAAACTTGATCGATATGGCTATGCATAATATTAGAATTTTAACTGAACATGCCGTTTGATCATGTGAAGATATCGGGATGCGCAAGCTTGTAACAGGAAATTATTTTGCTTTCATCTAGATTAGTCAAAGGCAAAGTTATCCATCTGTTAACAGATCTTGAACATACTATCTATAATCTCAGTTTTATCGATAGCTTTAATTAAACGTTAATATTATCTATCTACGTGCAATATTACTTTACAACTATTTATAAATTTCGTTAGATTTTTCATAAATATTAAGAACAAAGACAAATTGAATATTAATCTTTGTACAAAAATATTTGATCGACAGTCAATTGGTTATGTCAGATCAATCAATAAAGCCAAATACATTATTCTATTATCTAAACAAGAGCCTATTTCCTGGATGTAAGCTTCAAGTGTAGTATTGGTACTTCTATTTGGAACAAACACCATGTTGACAAACAGTTGCACTAGATTTACATCTTAGATACATAAAGTATTAATGTTTTCTTTGTAAACGTGACTGCAGAACTAAAAGTTACCATTATATAGTTGAATATTGGTTAATTAGTAAATTGCATAGCCTTGGGTAGAAGCACATAGTTTATAAGTCATTGAAGGGTTCCAAAAAATATCTTAGGACTTCAAATTAATCAGTTACGATTTACATAAAGAGGTATTAAGTGACTTGGGACGTGTTGCTTATCGTGCTTTTTGAGACTCGATACGCAACTTTTAGGAAAACGTAAGACCTCAATATTATGAAGAATTTTGTTTTTAATTTACTTAAAACCAGAAATTAGCGTGCTATATTGTGATTTGCAATAGTAAATCCGCGTCAATACAAACATATATGGATCGTACTATTACATGCACATATTTGGTAGTAAAATTACGGGATGTACCCAAAATACAGCATGAGAAATACTGTTATACAAAAAAACTGTTGACTGAATAAGATGCATGTAATTGTTATACTGAAAGTTTTCAAACATAAAACGATTATGGACGAGATATGGACGTTTGAAAGTTGAGGGGGTGCAAAACTCAACTCCTTAAAGGAGCTCCGAATGGGGTCGAGTGATATATCAAAAGACGCGTATTTTCGCGTAGATTACGATAAAAAAAAGTTTGCCTCTCTATCTCTAACCGTTAAGGAGAAAATCGCGTTTAAAGTTTCGAAATTTCCAAAAATGCTTAACTCCGAAACTTTGAAGCGCCGTAGCTCCTAAACGGTTATAGATAGAGGATCCCGGTTTGCGCCGTTCGAAAGTACGCGTCGAGATCTTTCAAATGAGCACCGAACGGTCGCGCTGCGACCACGCATAACCGAGATACGGAGATTCGGTCGAGAAATTTCGGTAAAATATAAAAGTCCGAAAATGACCGTTTTTATCATCCTATCCGGTAGATTTTTACGCGCCGAACAAGAATTTTTTTAGCACGCTTCGATATCTCTAACCGTTTAAGAGATACGGCCGTTTGAAGTTTCGGGACATTCGAAAAACGCGAAAAAATCGACCCCGAAAACGACATCTTTCGACGTTTTCTCGTGTCGCGCGTTAACGACGCCGTTCGGACGGACGAATTAGACGGTTTCCGATAGAAAAATGTCCGCGGAATCGATTGCGACCGCTGCGGACGCTCTATCTCTAACCGTTTAGCGGCTACGGCCCGTCAAAGTTGAAAAAGGGAGAGAAAAAATCCCAACTTTGAAGCGCTGTAGCGTCGGAACGCGTTGAGCTAGGGCGTCCTTCTTTCGCCTGTTTAGAACCCTCGTAGGGGTCCTTACGACGCGCCGATAAGCGAACGTCTAACTCTTCCCGTTAACGCGCAGCAGAAAAGTCGCATTTTTTTCTGACCAAAACGATGAAATTTTTTCGACCCGAAAAATCGAGGGTCGGAATTTCGGGGTTTTGACCCTACCGGAACCTGGCCATATATGGGTATATTACGCCTGAGAAATTTCAGCCCCCTAGCCCTAACCGTTTAGGAGATATGGACGTTTGAAAGTTGAGGGTGCAAAACTCAACTCCTTAAAGGAGCTCCGAATGGGGTCGAGTGATATATCAAAAGACGCGTATTTTCGCGTAGATTACGATAAAAAAGTTTGCCTCTCTATCTCTAACCGTTAAGGAGAAAATCGCGTTTAAAGTTTCGAAATTTCCAAAATGCTTAACTCCGAAACTTTGAAGCGCCGTAGCTCCTAAACGGTTATAGATAGAGGATCCCGGTTTGCGCCGTTCGAAAGTACGCGTCGAGATCTTTCAAATGAGCACCGAACGGTCGCGCTGCGACCACGCATAACCGAGATACGGAGATTCGGTCGAGAAATTTCGGTAAAATATAAAAGTCCGAAAATGACCGTTTTTATCATCCTATCCGGTAGATTTTTACGCGCCGAACAAGAATTTTTTTAGCACGCTTCGATATCTCTAACCGTTTAAGAGATACGGCCGTTTGAAGTTTCGGGACATTCGAAAAACGCGAAAAAATCGACCCCGAAAACGACATCTTTCGACGTTTTCTCGTGTCGCGCGTTAACGACGCCGTTCGGACGGACGAATTAGACGGTTTCCGATAGAAAAATGTCCGCGGAATCGATTGCGACCGCTGCGGACGCTCTATCTCTAACCGTTTAGCGGCTACGGCCCGTCAAACTTGAAAAGGAGAGAAAAATCCCAACTTTGAAGCGCTGTAGCGTCGGAACGCGTTGAGCTAGGGCGTCCTTCTTTCGCCTGTTTAGAACCCTCGTAGGGTCCTTCCGACGCGCCGATAAGCGAACGTCTAACTCTTCCCGTTAACGCGCAGCAGAAAAGTCGCATTTTTTTCTGACCAAAACGATGAAATTTTTTCGACCCGAAAAATCGAGGGTCGGAATTTCGGGGTTTTGACCCTACCGGAACCTGGCCATATATGGGTATATTACGCCTGAGAAATTTCAGCCCCTAGCCCTAACCGTTTAGGAGATATGGACGTTTGAAAGTTGAGGGTGCAAAACTCAACTCCTTAAAGGAGCTCCGAATGGGGTCGAGTGATATATCAAAAGACGCGTATTTTCGCGTAGATTACGATAAAAAAAAGTTTGCCTCTCTATCTCTAACCGTTAAGGAGAAAATCGCGTTTAAAGTTTCGAAATTTCCAAAAATGCTTAACTCCGAAACTTTGAAGCGCCGTAGCTCCTAAACGGTTATAGATAGAGGATCCCGGTTTGCGCCGTTCGAAAGTACGCGTCGAGATCTTTCAAATGAGCACCGAACGGTCGCGCTGCGACCACGCATAACCGAGATACGGAGATTCGGTCGAGAAATTTCGGTAAAATATAAAAGTCCGAAAATGACCGTTTTTATCATCCTATCCGGTAGATTTTTACGCGCCGAACAAGAATTTTTTAGCACGCTTCGATATCTCTAACCGTTTAAGAGATACGGCCGTTTGAAGTTTCGGGACATTCGAAAAACGCGAAAAATCGACCCCGAAAACGACATCTTTCGACGTTTTCTCGTGTCGCGCGTTAACGACGCCGTTCGGACGGACGAATTAGACGGTTTCCGATAGAAAAATGTCCGCGGAATCGATTGCGACCGCTGCGGACGCTCTATCTCTAACCGTTTAGCGGCTACGGCCCGTCAAAGTTGAAAAGGGAGAGAAAAATTCCAACTTTGAAGCGCTGTAGCGTCGGAACGCGTTGAGCTAGGGCGTCCTTCTTTCGCCTGTTTAGAACCCTCGTAGGGGTCCTTACGACGCGCCGATAAGCGAACGTCTAACTCTTCCCGTTAACGCGCAGCAGAAAAGTCGCATTTTTTTCTGACCAAAACGATGAAATTTTTTCGACCCGAAAAATCGAGGGTCGGAATTTCGGGGTTTTGACCCTACCGGAACCTGGCCATATATGGGTATATTACGCCTGAGAAATTTCAGCCCCCTAGCCCTAACCGTTTAGGAGATATGGACGTTTGAAAGTTGAGGGGTGCAAAACTCAACTCCTTAAAGGAGCTCCGAATGGGGTCGAGTGATATATCAAAAGACGCGTATTTTCGCGTAGATTACGATAAAAAAAAGTTTGCCTCTCTATCTCTAACCGTTAAGGAGAAAATCGCGTTTAAAGTTTCGAAATTTCCAAAAATGCTTAACTCCGAAACTTTGAAGCGCCGTAGCTCCTAAACGGTTATAGATAGAGGATCCCGGTTTGCGCCGTTCGAAAGTACGCGTCGAGATCTTTCAAATGAGCACCGAACGGTCGCGCTGCGACCACGCATAACCGAGATACGGAGATTCGGTCGAGAAATTTCGGTAAAATATAAAAGTCCGAAAATGACCGTTTTTATCATCCTATCCGGTAGATTTTTACGCGCCGAACAAGAATTTTTTTAGCACGCTTCGATATCTCTAACCGTTTAAGAGATACGGCCGTTTGAAGTTTCGGGACATTCGAAAAACGCGAAAAAATCGACCCCGAAAACGACATCTTTCGACGTTTTCTCGTGTCGCGCGTTAACGACGCCGTTCGGACGGACGAATTAGACGGTTTCCGATAGAAAAATGTCCGCGGAATCGATTGCGACCGCTGCGGACGCTCTATCTCTAACCGTTTAGCGGCTACGGCCCGTCAAAGTTGAAAAGGGAGAGAAAAAATCCCAACTTTGAAGCGCTGTAGCGTCGGAACGCGTTGAGCTAGGGCGTCCTTCTTTCGCCTGTTTAGAACCCTCGTAGGGTCCTTACGACGCGCCGATAAGCGAACGTCTAACTCTTCCCGTTAACGCGCAGCAGAAAAGTCGCATTTTTTTCTGACCAAAACGATGAAATTTTTTCGACCCGAAAAATCGAGGGTCGGAATTTCGGGGTTTTGACCCTACCGGAACCTGGCCATATATGGGTATATTACGCCTGAGAAATTTCAGCCCCTAGCCCTAACCGTTTAGGAGATATGGACGTTTGAAAGTTGAGGGGTGCAAAACTCAACTCCTTAAAGGAGCTCCGAATGGGGTCGAGTGATATATCAAAAGACGCGTATTTTCGCGTAGATTACGATAAAAAAAAGTTTGCCTCTCTATCTCTAACCGTTAAGGAGAAAATCGCGTTTAAAGTTTCGAAATTTCCAAAAATGCTTAACTCCGAAACTTTGAAGCGCCGTAGCTCCTAAACGGTTATAGATAGAGGATCCCGGTTTGCGCCGTTCGAAAGTACGCGTCGAGATCTTTCAAATGAGCACCGAACGGTCGCGCTGCGACCACGCATAACCGAGATACGGAGATTCGGTCGAGAAATTTCGGTAAAATATAAAAGTCCGAAAATGACCGTTTTTATCATCCTATCCGGTAGATTTTTACGCGCCGAACAAGAATTTTTTTAGCACGCTTCGATATCTCTAACCGTTTAAGAGATACGGCCGTTTGAAGTTTCGGGACATTCGAAAAACGCGAAAAAATCGACCCCGAAAACGACATCTTTCGACGTTTTCTCGTGTCGCGCGTTAACGACGCCGTTCGGACGGACGAATTAGACGGTTTCCGATAGAAAAATGTCCGCGGAATCGATTGCGACCGCTGCGGACGCTCTATCTCTAACCGTTTAGCGGCTACGGCCCGTCAAAGTTGAAAAAGGGAGAGAAAAAATCCCAACTTTGAAGCGCTGTAGCGTCGGAACGCGTTGAGCTAGGGCGTCCTTCTTTCGCCTGTTTAGAACCCTCGTAGGGGTCCTTACGACGCGCCGATAAGCGAACGTCTAACTCTTCCCGTTAACGCGCAGCAGAAAAGTCGCATTTTTTTCTGACCAAAACGATGAAATTTTTTCGACCCGAAAAATCGAGGGTCGGAATTTCGGGGTTTTGACCCTACCGGAACCTGGCCATATATGGGTATATTACGCCTGAGAAATTTCAGCCCCCTAGCCCTAACCGTTTAGGAGATATGGACGTTTGAAAGTTGAGGGGGTGCAAAACTCAACTCCTTAAAGGAGCTCCGAATGGGGTCGAGTGATATATCAAAAGACGCGTATTTTCGCGTAGATTACGATAAAAAAAAGTTTGCCTCTCTATCTCTAACCGTTAAGGAGAAAATCGCGTTTAAAGTTTCGAAATTTCCAAAAATGCTTAACTCCGAAACTTTGAAGCGCCGTAGCTCCTAAACGGTTATAGATAGAGGATCCCGGTTTGCGCCGTTCGAAAGTACGCGTCGAGATCTTTCAAATGAGCACCGAACGGTCGCGCTGCGACCACGCATAACCGAGATACGGAGATTCGGTCGAGAAATTTCGGTAAAATATAAAAGTCCGAAAATGACCGTTTTTATCATCCTATCCGGTAGATTTTTACGCGCCGAACAAGAATTTTTTTAGCACGCTTCGATATCTCTAACCGTTTAAGAGATACGGCCGTTTGAAGTTTCGGGACATTCGAAAAACGCGAAAAAATCGACCCCGAAAACGACATCTTTCGACGTTTTCTCGTGTCGCGCGTTAACGACGCCGTTCGGACGGACGAATTAGACGGTTTCCGATAGAAAAATGTCCGCGGAATCGATTGCGACCGCTGCGGACGCTCTATCTCTAACCGTTTAGCGGCTACGGCCCGTCAAAGTTGAAAAAGGGAGAGAAAAAATTCCAACTTTGAAGCGCTGTAGCGTCGGAACGCGTTGAGCTAGGGCGTCCTTCTTTCGCCTGTTTAGAACCCTCGTAGGGGTCCTTACGACGCGCCGATAAGCGAACGTCTAACTCTTCCCGTTAACGCGCAGCAGAAAAGTCGCATTTTTTTCTGACCAAAACGATGAAATTTTTTCGACCCGAAAAATCGAGGGTCGGAATTTCGGGGTTTTGACCCTACCGGAACCTGGCCATATATGGGTATATTACGCCTGAGAAATTTCAGCCCCCTAGCCCTAACCGTTTAGGAGATATGGACGTTTGAAAGTTGAGGGGGTGCAAAACTCAACTCCTTAAAGGAGCTCCGAATGGGGTCGAGTGATATATCAAAAGACGCGTATTTTCGCGTAGATTACGATAAAAAAAAGTTTGCCTCTCTATCTCTAACCGTTAAGGAGAAAATCGCGTTTAAAGTTTCGAAATTTCCAAAAATGCTTAACTCCGAAACTTTGAAGCGCCGTAGCTCCTAAACGGTTATAGATAGAGGATCCCGGTTTGCGCCGTTCGAAAGTACGCGTCGAGATCTTTCAAATGAGCACCGAACGGTCGCGCTGCGACCACGCATAACCGAGATACGGAGATTCGGTCGAGAAATTTCGGTAAAATATAAAAGTCCGAAAATGACCGTTTTTATCATCCTATCCGGTAGATTTTTACGCGCCGAACAAGAATTTTTTTAGCACGCTTCGATATCTCTAACCGTTTAAGAGATACGGCCGTTTGAAGTTTCGGGACATTCGAAAAACGCGAAAAATCGACCCCGAAAACGACATCTTTCGACGTTTTCTCGTGTCGCGCGTTAACGACGCCGTTCGGACGGACGAATTAGACGGTTTCCGATAGAAAAATGTCCGCGGAATCGATTGCGACCGCTGCGGACGCTCTATCTCTAACCGTTTAGCGGCTACGGCCCGTCAAAGTTGAAAAAGGGAGAGAAAAAATCCCAACTTTGAAGCGCTGTAGCGTCGGAACGCGTTGAGCTAGGGCGTCCTTCTTTCGCCTGTTTAGAACCCTCGTAGGGTCCTTACGACGCGCCGATAAGCGAACGTCTAACTCTTCCCGTTAACGCGCAGCAGAAAAGTCGCATTTTTTTCTGACCAAAACGATGAAATTTTTTCGACCCGAAAAATCGAGGGTCGGAATTTCGGGGTTTTGACCCTACCGGAACCTGGCCATATATGGGTATATTACGCCTGAGAAATTTCAGCCCCCTAGCCCTAACCGTTTAGGAGATATGGACGTTTGAAAGTTGAGGGTGCAAAACTCAACTCCTTAAAGGAGCTCCGAATGGGGTCGAGTGATATATCAAAAGACGCGTATTTTCGCGTAGATTACGATAAAAAAAAGTTTGCCTCTCTATCTCTAACCGTTAAGGAGAAAATCGCGTTTAAAGTTTCGAAATTTCCAAAAATGCTTAACTCCGAAACTTTGAAGCGCCGTAGCTCCTAAACGGTTATAGATAGAGGATCCCGGTTTGCGCCGTTCGAAAGTACGCGTCGAGATCTTTCAAATGAGCACCGAACGGTCGCGCTGCGACCACGCATAACCGAGATACGGAGATTCGGTCGAGAAATTTCGGTAAAATATAAAAGTCCGAAAATGACCGTTTTTATCATCCTATCCGGTAGATTTTTACGCGCCGAACAAGAATTTTTTTAGCACGCTTCGATATCTCTAACCGTTTAAGAGATACGGCCGTTTGAAGTTTCGGGACATTCGAAAAACGCGAAAAAATCGACCCCGAAAACGACATCTTTCGACGTTTTCTCGTGTCGCGCGTTAACGACGCCGTTCGGACGGACGAATTAGACGGTTTCCGATAGAAAAATGTCCGCGGAATCGATTGCGACCGCTGCGGACGCTCTATCTCTAACCGTTTAGCGGCTACGGCCCGTCAAAGTTGAAAAAGGGAGAGAAAAAATCCCAACTTTGAAGCGCTGTAGCGTCGGAACGCGTTGAGCTAGGGCGTCCTTCTTTCGCCTGTTTAGAACCCTCGTAGGGGTCCTTACGACGCGCCGATAAGCGAACGTCTAACTCTTCCCGTTAACGCGCAGCAGAAAAGTCGCATTTTTTTCTGACCAAAACGATGAAATTTTTTCGACCCGAAAAATCGAGGGTCGGAATTTCGGGGTTTTGACCCTACCGGAACCTGGCCATATATGGGTATATTACGCCTGAGAAATTTCAGCCCCCTAGCCCTAACCGTTTAGGAGATATGGACGTTTGAAAGTTGAGGGGGTGCAAAACTCAACTCCTTAAAGGAGCTCCGAATGGGGTCGAGTGATATATCAAAAGACGCGTATTTTCGCGTAGATTACGATAAAAAAAAGTTTGCCTCTCTATCTCTAACCGTTAAGGAGAAAATCGCGTTTAAAGTTTCGAAATTTCCAAAAATGCTTAACTCCGAAACTTTGAAGCGCCGTAGCTCCTAAACGGTTATAGATAGAGGATCCCGGTTTGCGCCGTTCGAAAGTACGCGTCGAGATCTTTCAAATGAGCACCGAACGGTCGCGCTGCGACCACGCATAACCGAGATACGGAGATTCGGTCGAGAAATTTCGGTAAAATATAAAAGTCCGAAAATGACCGTTTTATCATCCTATCCGGTAGATTTTTACGCGCCGAACAAGAATTTTTTAGCACGCTTCGATATCTCTAACCGTTTAAGAGATACGGCCGTTTGAAGTTTCGGGACATTCGAAAAACGCGAACAAATCGACCCCGAAAACGACATCTTTCGACGTTTTCTCGTGTCGCGCGTTAACGACGCCGTTCGGACGGACGAATTAGACGGTTTCCGATAGAAAAATGTCCGCGGAATCGATTGCGACCGCTGCGGACGCTCTATCTCTAACCGTTTAGCGGCTACGGCCCGTCAAAGTTGAAAAGGAGAGAAAAATCCCAACTTTGAAGCGCTGTAGCGTCGGAACGCGTTGAGCTAGGGCGTCCTTCTTTCGCCTGTTTAGAACCCTCGTAGGGGTCCTTACGACGCGCCGATAAGCGAACGTCTAACTCTTCCCGTTAACGCGCAGCAGAAAAGTCGCATTTTTTTCTGACCAAAACGATGAAATTTTTTCGACCCGAAAAATCGAGGGTCGGAATTTCGGGGTTTTGACCCTACCGGAACCTGGCCATATATGGGTATATTACGCCTGAGAAATTTCAGCCCCCTAGCCCTAACCGTTTAGGAGATATGGACGTTTGAAAGTTGAGGGTGCAAAACTCAACTCCTTAAAGGAGCTCCGAATGGGGTCGAGTGATATATCAAAAGACGCGTATTTTCGCGTAGATTACGATAAAAAAAAGTTTGCCTCTCTATCTCTAACCGTTAAGGAGAAAATCGCGTTTAAAGTTTCGAAATTTCCAAAAATGCTTAACTCCGAAACTTTGAAGCGCCGTAGCTCCTAAACGGTTATAGATAGAGGATCCCGGTTTGCGCCGTTCGAAAGTACGCGTCGAGATCTTTCAAATGAGCACCGAACGGTCGCGCTGCGACCACGCATAACCGAGATACGGAGATTCGGTCGAGAAATTTCGGTAAAATATAAAAGTCCGAAAATGACCGTTTTTATCATCCTATCCGGTAGATTTTTACGCGCCGAACAAGAATTTTTTTAGCACGCTTCGATATCTCTAACCGTTTAAGAGATACGGCCGTTTGAAGTTTCGGGACATTCGAAAAACGCGAAAAAATCGACCCCGAAAACGACATCTTTCGACGTTTTCTCGTGTCGCGCGTTAACGACGCCGTTCGGACGGACGAATTAGACGGTTTCCGATAGAAAAATGTCCGCGGAATCGATTGCGACCGCTGCGGACGCTCTATCTCTAACCGTTTAGCGGCTACGGCCCGTCAAAGTTGAAAAGGGAGAGAAACAATCCCAACTTTGAAGCGCTGTAGCGTCGGAACGCGTTGAGCTAGGGCGTCCTTCTTTCGCCTGTTTAGAACCCTCGTAGGGGTCCTTACGACGCGCCGATAAGCGAACGTCTAACTCTTCCCGTTAACGCGCAGCAGAAAAGTCGCATTTTTTTCTGACCAAAACGATGAAATTTTTTCGACCCGAAAAATCGAGGGTCGGAATTTCGGGGTTTTGACCCTACCGGAACCTGGCCATATATGGGTATATTACGCCTGAGAAATTTCAGCCCCCTAGCCCTAACCGTTTAGGAGATATGGACGTTTGAAAGTTGAGGGTGCAAAACTCAACTCCTTAAAGGAGCTCCGAATGGGGTCGAGTGATATATCAAAAGACGCGTATTTTCGCGTAGATTACGATAAAAAAAAGTTTGCCTCTCTATCTCTAACCGTTAAGGAGAAAATCGCGTTTAAAGTTTCGAAATTTCCAAAAATGCTTAACTCCGAAACTTTGAAGCGCCGTAGCTCCTAAACGGTTATAGATAGAGGATCCCGGTTTGCGCCGTTCGAAAGTACGCGTCGAGATCTTTCAAATGAGCACCGAACGGTCGCGCTGCGACCACGCATAACCGAGATACGGAGATTCGGTCGAGAAATTTCGGTAAAATATAAAAGTCCGAAAATGACCGTTTTTATCATCCTATCCGGTAGATTTTTACGCGCCGAACAAGAATTTTTTAGCACGCTTCGATATCTCTAACCGTTTAAGAGATACGGCCGTTTGAAGTTTCGGGACATTCGAAAAACGCGAAAAATCGACCCCGAAAACGACATCTTTCGACGTTTTCTCGTGTCGCGCGTTAACGACGCCGTTCGGACGGACGAATTAGACGGTTTCCGATAGAAAAATGTCCGCGGAATCGATTGCGACCGCTGCGGACGCTCTATCTCTAACCGTTTAGCGGCTACGGCCCGTCAAAGTTGAAAAAGGAGAGAAAAATCCCAACTTTGAAGCGCTGTAGCGTCGGAACGCGTTGAGCTAGGGCGTCCTTCTTTCGCCTGTTTAGAACCCTCGTAGGGTCCTTACGACGCGCCGATAAGCGAACGTCTAACTCTTCCCGTTAACGCGCAGCAGAAAAGTCGCATTTTTTTCTGACCAAAACGATGAAATTTTTTCGACCCGAAAAATCGAGGGTCGGAATTTCGGGGTTTTGACCCTACCGGAACCTGGCCATATATGGGTATATTACGCCTGAGAAATTTCAGCCCCTAGCCCTAACCGTTTAGGAGATATGGACGTTTGAAAGTTGAGGGTGCAAAACTCAACTCCTTAAAGGAGCTCCGAATGGGGTCGAGTGATATATCAAAAGACGCGTATTTTCGCGTAGATTACGATAAAAAAAAGTTTGCCTCTCTATCTCTAACCGTTAAGGAGAAAATCGCGTTTAAAGTTTCGAAATTTCCAAAAATGCTTAACTCCGAAACTTTGAAGCGCCGTAGCTCCTAAACGGTTATAGATAGAGGATCCCGGTTTGCGCCGTTCGAAAGTACGCGTCGAGATCTTTCAAATGAGCACCGAACGGTCGCGCTGCGACCACGCATAACCGAGATACGGAGATTCGGTCGAGAAATTTCGGTAAAATATAAAAGTCCGAAAATGACCGTTTTTATCATCCTATCCGGTAGATTTTTACGCGCCGAACAAGAATTTTTAGCACGCTTCGATATCTCTAACCGTTTAAGAGATACGGCCGTTTGAAGTTTCGGGACATTCGAAAAACGCGAAAAAATCGACCCCGAAAACGACATCTTTCGACGTTTTCTCGTGTCGCGCGTTAACGACGCCGTTCGGACGGACGAATTAGACGGTTTCCGATAGAAAAATGTCCGCGGAATCGATTGCGACCGCTGCGGACGCTCTATCTCTAACCGTTTAGCGGCTACGGCCCGTCAAAGTTGAAAAAGGAGAGAAAAATCCCAACTTTGAAGCGCTGTAGCGTCGGAACGCGTTGAGCTAGGGCGTCCTTCTTTCGCCTGTTTAGAACCCTCGTAGGGTCCTTACGACGCGCCGATAAGCGAACGTCTAACTCTTCCCGTTAACGCGCAGCAGAAAAGTCGCATTTTTTCTGACCAAAACGATGAAATTTTTCGACCCGAAAAATCGAGGGTCGGAATTTCGGGGTTTTGACCCTACCGGAACCTGGCCATATATGGGTATATTACGCCTGAGAAATTTCAGCCCCTAGCCCTAACCGTTTAGGAGATATGGACGTTTGAAAGTTGAGGGGTGCAAAACTCAACTCCTTAAAGGAGCTCCGAATGGGGTCGAGTGATATATCAAAAGACGCGTATTTTCGCGTAGATTACGATAAAAAAAAGTTTGCCTCTCTATCTCTAACCGTTAAGGAGAAAATCGCGTTTAAAGTTTCGAAATTTCCAAAAATGCTTAACTCCGAAACTTTGAAGCGCCGTAGCTCCTAAACGGTTATAGATAGAGGATCCCGGTTTGCGCCGTTCGAAAGTACGCGTCGAGATCTTTCAAATGAGCACCGAACGGTCGCGCTGCGACCACGCATAACCGAGATACGGAGATTCGGTCGAGAAATTTCGGTAAAATATAAAAGTCCGAAAATGACCGTTTTTATCATCCTATCCGGTAGATTTTTACGCGCCGAACAAGAATTTTTTTAGCACGCTTCGATATCTCTAACCGTTTAAGAGATACGGCCGTTTGAAGTTTCGGGACATTCGAAAAACGCGAAAAAATCGACCCCGAAAACGACATCTTTCGACGTTTTCTCGTGTCGCGCGTTAACGACGCCGTTCGGACGGACGAATTAGACGGTTTCCGATAGAAAAATGTCCGCGGAATCGATTGCGACCGCTGCGGACGCTCTATCTCTAACCGTTTAGCGGCTACGGCCCGTCAAAGTTGAAAAAGGGAGAGAAAAAATCCCAACTTTGAAGCGCTGTAGCGTCGGAACGCGTTGAGCTAGGGCGTCCTTCTTTCGCCTGTTTAGAACCCTCGTAGGGGTCCTTACGACGCGCCGATAAGCGAACGTCTAACTCTTCCCGTTAACGCGCAGCAGAAAAGTCGCATTTTTTTCTGACCAAAACGATGAAATTTTTTCGACCCGAAAAATCGAGGGTCGGAATTTCGGGGTTTTGACCCTACCGGAACCTGGCCATATATGGGTATATTACGCCTGAGAAATTTCAGCCCCCTAGCCCTAACCGTTTAGGAGATATGGACGTTTGAAAGTTGACGGGGTGCAAAACTCAACTCCTTAAAGGAGCTCCGAATGGGGTCGAGTGATATATCAAAAGACGCGTATTTTCGCGTAGATTACGATAAAAAAAAGTTTGCCTCTCTATCTCTAACCGTTAAGGAGAAAATCGCGTTTAAAGTTTCGAAATTTCCAAAAATGCTTAACTCCGAAACTTTGAAGCGCCGTAGCTCCTAAACGGTTATAGATAGAGGATCCCGGTTTGCGCCGTTCGAAAGTACGCGTCGAGATCTTTCAAATGAGCACCGAACGGTCGCGCTGCGACCACGCATAACCGAGATACGGAGATTCGGTCGAGAAATTTCGGTAAAATATAAAAGTCCGAAAATGACCGTTTTATCATCCTATCCGGTAGATTTTTACGCGCCGAACAAGAATTTTTTAGCACGCTTCGATATCTCTAACCGTTTAAGAGATACGGCCGTTTGAAGTTTCGGGACATTCGAAAAACGCGAAAAATCGACCCCGAAAACGACATCTTTCGACGTTTTCTCGTGTCGCGCGTTAACGACGCCGTTCGGACGGACGAATTAGACGGTTTCCGATAGAAAAATGTCCGCGGAATCGATTGCGACCGCTGCGGACGCTCTATCTCTAACCGTTTAGCGGCTACGGCCCGTCAAAGTTGAAAAGGAGAGAAAAATCCCAACTTTGAAGCGCTGTAGCGTCGGAACGCGTTGAGCTAGGGCGTCCTTCTTTCGCCTGTTTAGAACCCTCGTAGGGGTCCTTACGACGCGCCGATAAGCGAACGTCTAACTCTTCCCGTTAACGCGCAGCAGAAAAGTCGCATTTTTTTCTGACCAAAACGATGAAATTTTTTCGACCCGAAAAATCGAGGGTCGGAATTTCGGGGTTTTGACCCTACCGGAACCTGGCCATATATGGGTATATTACGCCTGAGAAATTTCAGCCCCCTAGCCCTAACCGTTTAGGAGATATGGACGTTTGAAAGTTGAGGGTGCAAAACTCAACTCCTTAAAGGAGCTCCGAATGGGGTCGAGTGATATATCAAAAGACGCGTATTTTCGCGTAGATTACGATAAAAAAAAGTTTGCCTCTCTATCTCTAACCGTTAAGGAGAAAATCGCGTTTAAAGTTTCGAAATTTCCAAAAATGCTTAACTCCGAAACTTTGAAGCGCCGTAGCTCCTAAACGGTTATAGATAGAGGATCCCGGTTTGCGCCGTTCGAAAGTACGCGTCGAGATCTTTCAAATGAGCACCGAACGGTCGCGCTGCGACCACGCATAACCGAGATACGGAGATTCGGTCGAGAAATTTCGGTAAAATATAAAAGTCCGAAAATGACCGTTTTTATCATCCTATCCGGTAGATTTTTACGCGCCGAACAAGAATTTTTTTAGCACGCTTCGATATCTCTAACCGTTTAAGAGATACGGCCGTTTGAAGTTTCGGGACTTTCGAAAAACGCGAAAAAATCGACCCCGAAAACGACATCTTTCGACGTTTTCTCGTGTCGCGCGTTAACGACGCCGTTCGGACGGACGAATTAGACGGTTTCCGATAGAAAAATGTCCGCGGAATCGATTGCGACCGCTGCGGACGCTCTATCTCTAACCGTTTAGCGGCTACGGCCCGTCAAAGTTGAAAAGGGAGAAAAAATCCCAACTTTGAAGCGCTGTAGCGTCGGAACGCGTTGAGCTAGGGCGTCCTTCTTTCGCCTGTTTAGAACCCTCGTAGGGTCCTTACGACGCGCCGATAAGCGAACGTCTAACGCTTCCCGTTAACGCGCAGCAGAAAAGTCGCATTTTTTTCTGACCAAAACGATGAAATTTTTTCGACCCGAAAAATCGAGGGTCGGAATTTCGGGGTTTTGACCCTACCGGAATCTGGCCATATATGGGTATATTACGCCTGAGAAATTTCAGCCCCTAGCCCTAACCGTTTAGGAGATATGGACGTTTGAAAGTTGAGGGTGCAAAACTCAACTCCTTAAAGGAGCTCCGAATGGGGTCGAGTGATATATCAAAAGACGCGTATTTTCGCGTAGATTACGATAAAAAAAAGTTTGCCTCTCTATCTCTAACCGTTAAGGAGAAAATCGCGTTTAAAGTTTCGAAATTTCCAAAAATGCTTAACTCCGAAACTTTGAAGCGCCGTAGCTCCTAAACGGTTATAGATAGAGGATCCCGGTTTGCGCCGTTCGAAAGTACGCGTCGAGATCTTTCAAATGAGCACCGAACGGTCGCGCTGCGACCACGCATAACCGAGATACGGAGATTCGGTCGAGAAATTTCGGTAAAATATAAAAGTCCGAAAATGACCGTTTTTATCATCCTATCCGGTAGATTTTTACGCGCCGAACAAGAATTTTTAGCACGCTTCGATATCTCTAACCGTTTAAGAGATACGGCCGTTTGAAGTTTCGGGACATTCGAAAAACGCGAAAAAATCGACCCCGAAAACGACATCTTTCGACGTTTTCTCGTGTCGCGCGTTAACGACGCCGTTCGGACGGACGAATTAGACGGTTTCCGATAGAAAAATGTCCGCGGAATCGATTGCGACCGCTGCGGACGCTCTATCTCTAACCGTTTAGCGGCTACGGCCCGTCAAAGTTGAAAAAGGGAGAGAAAAAATCCCAACTTTGAAGCGCTGTAGCGTCGGAACGCGTTGAGCTAGGGCGTCCTTCTTTCGCCTGTTTAGAACCCTCGTAGGGTCCTTACGACGCGCCGATAAGCGAACGTCTAACTCTTCCCGTTAACGCGCAGCAGAAAAGTCGCATTTTTTTCTGACCAAAACGATGAAATTTTTTCGACCCGAAAAATCGAGGGTCGGAATTTCGGGGTTTTGACCCTACCGGAACCTGGCCATATATGGGTATATTACGCCTGAGAAATTTCAGCCCCTAGCCCTAACCGTTTAGGAGATATGGACGTTTGAAAGTTGAGGGGTGCAAAACTCAACTCCTTAAAGGAGCTCCGAATGGGGTCGAGTGATATATCAAAAGACGCGTATTTTCGCGTAGATTACGATAAAAAAAAGTTTGCCTCTCTATCTCTAACCGTTAAGGAGAAAATCGCGTTTAAAGTTTCGAAATTTCCAAAAATGCTTAACTCCGAAACTTTGAAGCGCCGTAGCTCCTAAACGGTTATAGATAGAGGATCCCGGTTTGCGCCGTTCGAAAGTACGCGTCGAGATCTTTCAAATGAGCACCGAACGGTCGCGCTGCGACCACGCATAACCGAGATACGGAGATTCGGTCGAGAAATTTCGGTAAAATATAAAAGTCCGAAAATGACCGTTTTTATCATCCTATCCGGTAGATTTTTACGCGCCGAACAAGAATTTTTTTAGCACGCTTCGATATCTCTAACCGTTTAAGAGATACGGCCGTTTGAAGTTTCAGGACATTCGAAAAACGCGAAAAAATCGACCCCGAAAACGACATCTTTCGACGTTTTCTCGTGTCGCGCGTTAACGACGCCGTTCGGACGGACGAATTAGACGGTTTCCGATAGAAAAATGTCCGCGGAATCGATTGCGACCGCTGCGGACGCTCTATCTCTAACCGTTTAGCGGCTACGGCCCGTCAAAGTTGAAAAGGAGAGAAAAATCCCAACTTTGAAGCGCTGTAGCGTCGGAACGCGTTGAGCTAGGGCGTCCTTCTTTCGCCTGTTTAGAACCCTCGTAGGGTCCTTACGACGCGCCGATAAGCGAACGTCTAACTCTTCCCGTTAACGCGCAGCAGAAAAGTCGCATTTTTTTCTGACCAAAACGATGAAATTTTTTCGACCCGAAAAATCGAGGGTCGGAATTTCGGGGTTTTGACCCTACCGGAACCTGGCCATATATGGGTATATTACGCCTGAGAAATTTCAGCCCCTAGCCCTAACCGTTTAGGAGATATGGACGTTTGAAAGTTGAGGGTGCAAAACTCAACTCCTTAAAGGAGCTCCGAATGGGGTCGAGTGATATATCAAAAGACGCGTATTTTCGCGTAGATTACGATAAAAAAGTTTGCCTCTCTATCTCTAACCGTTAAGGAGAAAATCGCGTTTAAAGTTTCGAAATTTCCAAAAATGCTTAACTCCGAAACTTTGAAGCGCCGTAGCTCCTAAACGGTTATAGATAGAAGGATCCCGGTTTGCGCCGTTCGAAAGTACGCGTCGAGATCTTTCAAATGAGCACCGAACGGTCGCGCTGCGACCACGCATAACCGAGATACGGAGATTCGGTCGAGAAATTTCGGTACAATATAAAAGTCCGAAAATGACCGTTTTATCATCCTATCCGGTAGATTTTTACGCGCCGAACAAGAATTTTTTTAGCACGCTTCGATATCTCTAACCGTTTAAGAGATACGGCCGTTTGAAGTTTCGGGACATTCGAAAAACGCGAAAAAATCGACCCCGAAAACGACATCTTTCGACGTTTTCTCGTGTCGCGCGTTAACGACGCCGTTCGGACGGACGAATTAGACGGTTTCCGATAGAAAAATGTCCGCGGAATCGATTGCGACCGCTGCGGACGCTCTATCTCTAACCGTTTAGCGGCTACGGCCCGTCAAAGTTGAAAAAGGAGAGAAAAATCCCAACTTTGAAGCGCTGTAGCGTCGGAACGCGTTGAGCTAGGGCGTCCTTCTTTCGCCTGTTTAGAACCCTCGTAGGGGTCCTTACGACGCGCCGATAAGCGAACGTCTAACTCTTCCCGTTAACGCGCAGCAGAAAAGTCGCATTTTTTTCTGACCAAAACGATGAAATTTTTTCGACCCGAAAAATCGAGGGTCGGAATTTCGGGGTTTTGACCCTACCGGAACCTGGCCATATATGGGTATATTACGCCTGAGAAATTTCAGCCCCCTAGCCCTAACCGTTTAGGAGATATGGACGTTTGAAAGTTGAGGGTGCAAAACTCAACTCCTTAAAGGAGCTCCGAATGGGGTCGAGTGATATATCAAAAGACGCGTATTTTCGCGTAGATTACGATAAAAAAAAGTTTGCCTCTCTATCTCTAACCGTTAAGGAGAAAATCGCGTTTAAAGTTTCGAAATTTCCAAAAATGCTTAACTCCGAAACTTTGAAGCGCCGTAGCTCCTAAACGGTTATAGATAGAGGATCCCGGTTTGCGCCGTTCGAAAGTACGCGTCGAGATCTTTCAAATGAGCACCGAACGGTCGCGCTGCGACCACGCATAACCGAGATACGGAGATTCGGTCGAGAAATTTCGGTAAAATATAAAAGTCCGAAAATGACCGTTTTATCATCCTATCCGGTAGATTTTTACGCGCCGAACAAGAATTTTTTTAGCACGCTTCGATATCTCTAACCGTTTAAGAGATACGGCCGTTTGAAGTTTCGGGACATTCGAAAAACGCGAAAAAATCGACCCCGAAAACGACATCTTTCGACGTTTTCTCGTGTCGCGCGTTAACGACGCCGTTCGGACGGACGAATTAGACGGTTTCCGATAGAAAAATGTCCGCGGAATCGATTGCGACCGCTGCGGACGCTCTATCTCTAACCGTTTAGCGGCTACGGCCCGTCAAAGTTGAAAAAGGGAGAGAAAAAATCCCAACTTTGAAGCGCTGTAGCGTCGGAACGCGTTGAGCTAGGGCGTCCTTCTTTCGCCTGTTTAGAACCCTCGTAGGGTCCTTACGACGCGCCGATAAGCGAACGTCTAACTCTTCCCGTTAACGCGCAGCAGAAAAGTCGCATTTTTTTCTGACCAAAACGATGAAATTTTTTCGACCCGAAAAATCGAGGGTCGGAATTTCGGGGTTTTGACCCTACCGGAACCTGGCCATATATGGGTATATTACGCCTGAGAAATTTCAGCCCCCTAGCCCTAACCGTTTAGGAGATATGGACGTTTGAAAGTTGAGGGTGCAAAACTCAACTCCTTAAAGGAGCTCCGAATGGGGTCGAGTGATATATCAAAAGACGCGTATTTTCGCGTAGATTACGATAAAAAAAAGTTTGCCTCTCTATCTCTAACCGTTAAGGAGAAAATCGCGTTTAAAGTTTCGAAATTTCCAAAAATGCTTAACTCCGAAACTTTGAAGCGCCGTAGCTCCTAAACGGTTATAGATAGAGGATCCCGGTTTGCGCCGTTCGAAAGTACGCGTCGAGATCTTTCAAATGAGCACCGAACGGTCGCGCTGCGACCACGCATAACCGAGATACGGAGATTCGGTCGAGAAATTTCGGTAAAATATAAAAGTCCGAAAATGACCGTTTTATCATCCTATCCGGTAGATTTTTACGCGCCGAACAAGAATTTTTTTAGCACGCTTCGATATCTCTAACCGTTTAAGAGATACGGCCGTTTGAAGTTTCGGGACATTCGAAAAACGCGAAAAAATCGACCCCGAAAACGACATCTTTCGACGTTTTCTCGTGTCGCGCGTTAACGACGCCGTTCGGACGGACGAATTAGACGGTTTCCGATAGAAAAATGTCCGCGGAATCGATTGCGACCGCTGCGGACGCTCTATCTCTAACCGTTTAGCGGCTACGGCCCGTCAAAGTTGAAAAGGAGAGAAAAATCCCAATTTTGAAGCGCTGTAGCGTCGGAACGCGTTGAGCTAGGGCGTCCTTCTTTCGCCTGTTTAGAACCCTCGTAGGGGTCCTTACGACGCGCCGATAAGCGAACGTCTAACTCTTCCCGTTAACGCGCAGCAGAAAAGTCGCATTTTTTTCTGACCAAAACGATGAAATTTTTTCGACCCGAAAAATCGAGGGTCGGAATTTCGGGGTTTTGACCCTACCGGAACCTGGCCATATATGGGTATATTACGCCTGAGAAATTTCAGCCCCCTAGCCCTAACCGTTTAGGAGATATGGACGTTTGAAAGTTGAGGGTGCAAAACTCAACTCCTTAAAGGAGCTCCGAATGGGGTCGAGTGATATATCAAAAGACGCGTATTTTCGCGTAGATTACGATAAAAAAAAGTTTGCCTCTCTATCTCTAACCGTTAAGGAGAAAATCGCGTTTAAAGTTTCGAAATTTCCAAAAATGCTTAACTCCGAAACTTTGAAGCGCCGTAGCTCCTAAACGGTTATAGATAGAGGATCCCGGTTTGCGCCGTTCGAAAGTACGCGTCGAGATCTTTCAAATGAGCACCGAACGGTCGCGCTGCGACCACGCATAACCGAGATACGGAGATTCGGTCGAGAAATTTCGGTAAAATATAAAAGTCCGAAAATGACCGTTTTTATCATCCTATCCGGTAGATTTTTACGCGCCGAACAAGAATTTTTTTAGCACGCTTCGATATCTCTAACCGTTTAAGAGATACGGCCGTTTGAAGTTTCGGGACATTCGAAAAACGCGAAAAAATCGACCCCGAAAACGACATCTTTCGACGTTTTCTCGTGTCGCGCGTTAACGACGCCGTTCGGACGGACGAATTAGACGGTTTCCGATAGAAAAATGTCCGCGGAATCGATTGCGACCGCTGCGGACGCTCTATCTCTAACCGTTTAGCGGCTACGGCCCGTCAAAGTTGAAAAAGGGAGAGAAAAAATCCCAACTTTGAAGCGCTGTAGCGTCGGAACGCGTTGAGCTAGGGCGTCCTTCTTTCGCCTGTTTAGAACCCTCGTAGGGTCCTTACGACGCGCCGATAAGCGAACGTCTAACTCTTCCCGTTAACGCGCAGCAGAAAAGTCGCATTTTTTTCTGACCAAAACGATGAAATTTTTTCGACCCGAAAAATCGAGGGTCGGAATTTCGGGGTTTTGACCCTACCGGAACCTGGCCATATATGGGTATATTACGCCTGAGAAATTTCAGCCCCCTAGCCCTAACCGTTTAGGAGATATGGACGTTTGAAAGTTGAGGGTGCAAAACTCAACTCCTTAAAGGAGCTCCGAATGGGGTCGAGTGATATATCAAAAGACGCGTATTTTCGCGTAGATTACGATAAAAAAAAGTTTGCCTCTCTATCTCTAACCGTTAAGGAGAAAATCGCGTTTAAAGTTTCGAAATTTCCAAAAATGCTTAACTCCGAAACTTTGAAGCGCCGTAGCTCCTAAACGGTTATAGATAGAGGATCCCGGTTTGCGCCGTTCGAAAGTACGCGTCGAGATCTTTCAAATGAGCACCGAACGGTCGCGCTGCGACCACGCATAACCGAGATACGGAGATTCGGTCGAGAAATTTCGGTAAAATATAAAAGTCCGAAAATGACCGTTTTATCATCCTATCCGGTAGATTTTTACGCGCCGAACAAGAATTTTTTAGCACGCTTCGATATCTCTAACCGTTTAAGAGATACGGCCGTTTGAAGTTTCGGGACATTCGAAAAACGCGAAAAATCGACCCCGAAAACGACATCTTTCGACGTTTTCTCGTGTCGCGCGTTAACGACGCCGTTCGGACGGACGAATTAGACGGTTTCCGATAGAAAAATGTCCGCGGAATCGATTGCGACCGCTGCGGACGCTCTATCTCTAACCGTTTAGCGGCTACGGCCCGTCAAAGTTGAAAAGGAGAGAAAAATCCCAACTTTGAAGCGCTGTAGCGTCGGAACGCGTTGAGCTAGGGCGTCCTTCTTTCGCCTGTTTAGAACCCTCGTAGGGGTCCTTACGACGCGCCGATAAGCGAACGTCTAACTCTTCCCGTTAACGCGCAGCAGAAAAGTCGCATTTTTTTCTGACCAAAACGATGAAATTTTTTCGACCCGAAAAATCGAGGGTCGGAATTTCGGGGTTTTGACCCTACCGGAACCTGGCCATATATGGGTATATTACGCCTGAGAAATTTCAGCCCCCTAGCCCTAACCGTTTAGGAGATATGGACGTTTGAAAGTTGAGGGTGCAAAACTCAACTCCTTAAAGGAGCTCCGAATGGGGTCGAGTGATATATCAAAAGACGCGTATTTTCGCGTAGATTACGATAAAAAAAAGTTTGCCTCTCTATCTCTAACCGTTAAGGAGAAAATCGCGTTTAAAGTTTCGAAATTTCCAAAAATGCTTAACTCCGAAACTTTGAAGCGCCGTAGCTCCTAAACGGTTATAGATAGAGGATCCCGGTTTGCGCCGTTCGAAAGTACGCGTCGAGATCTTTCAAATGAGCACCGAACGGTCGCGCTGCGACCACGCATAACCGAGATACGGAGATTCGGTCGAGAAATTTCGGTAAAATATAAAAGTCCGAAAATGACCGTTTTTATCATCCTATCCGGTAGATTTTTACGCGCCGAACAAGAATTTTTTTAGCACGCTTCGATATCTCTAACCGTTTAAGAGATACGGCCGTTTGAAGTTTCGGGACTTTCGAAAAACGCGAAAAAATCGACCCCGAAAACGACATCTTTCGACGTTTTCTCGTGTCGCGCGTTAACGACGCCGTTCGGACGGACGAATTAGACGGTTTCCGATAGAAAAATGTCCGCGGAATCGATTGCGACCGCTGCGGACGCTCTATCTCTAACCGTTTAGCGGCTACGGCCCGTCAAAGTTGAAAAAGGGAGAGAAAAAATCCCAACTTTGAAGCGCTGTAGCGTCGGAACGCGTTGAGCTAGGGCGTCCTTCTTTCGCCTGTTTAGAACACTCGTAGGGTCCTTACGACGCGACGATAAGCGAACGTCTAACTCTTCCCGTTAACGCGCAGCAGAAAAGTCGCATTTTTTTCTGACCAAAACGATGAAATTTTTTCGACCCTAAAAATCGAGGGTCGGAATTTCGGGGTTTTGACCCTACCGGAACATGGCCATATCTGGGTATATTACGCCTGAGAAATTTCAGCCCCTAGCCCTAACCTTTTATGAGATATTTACGTTTGAAATTTGAGGTGGTGCAAAACTCAACTCCTTAAAGGAGCTCCGAATGGGGTCGAGTGATATATCAAAAGACGCGTATTTTCGCGTAGATTACGATAAAAAAAAGTTTGCCTCTCTATCTCTAACCGTTAAGGAGAAAATCGCGTTTAAAGTTTCGAAATTTCCAAAAATGCTTAACTCCGAAACTTTGAAGCGCCGTAGCTCCTAAACGGTTATAGATAGAGGATCCCGGTTTGCGCCGTTCGAAAGTACGCGTCGAGATCTTTCAAATGAGCACCGAACGGTCGCGCTGCGACCACGCATAACCGAGATACGGAGATTCGGTCGAGAAATTTCGGTAAAATATAAAAGTCCGAAAATGACCGTTTTTATCATCCTATCCGGTAGATTTTTACGCGCCGAACAAGAATTTTTTTAGCACGCTTCGATATCTCTAACCGTTTAAGAGATACGGCCGTTTGAAGTTTCGGGACTTTCGAAAAACGCGAAAAAATCGACCCCGAAAACGACATCTTTCGACGTTTTCTCGTGTCGCGCGTTAACGACGCCGTTCGGACGGACGAATTAGACGGTTTCCGATAGAAAAATGTCCGCGGAATCGATTGCGACCGCTGCGGACGCTCTATCTCTAACCGTTTAGCGGCTACGGCCCGTCAAAGTTGAAAAGGAGAGAAAAATCCCAACTTTGAAGCGCTGTAGCGTCGGAACGCGTTGAGCTAGGGCGTCCTTCTTTCGCCTGTTTAGAACCCTCGTAGGGGTCCTTACGACGCGCCGATAAGCGAACGTCTAACTCTTCCCGTTAACGCGCAGCAGAAAAGTCGCATTTTTTTCTGACCAAAACGATGAAATTTTTTCGACCCGAAAAATCGAGGGTCGGAATTTCGGGGTTTTGACCCTACCGGAACCTGGCCATATATGGGTATATTACGCCTGAGAAATTTCAGCCCCTAGCCCTAACCGTTTAGGAGATATGGACGTTTGAAAGTTGAGGGGTGCAAAACTCAACTCCTTAAAGGAGCTCCGAATGGGGTCGAGTGATATATCAAAAGACGCGTATTTTCGCGTAGATTACGATAAAAAAAAGTTTGCCTCTCTATCTCTAACCGTTAAGGAGAAAATCGCGTTTAAAGTTTCGAAATTTCCAAAATGCTTAACTCCGAAACTTTGAAGCACCGTAGCTCCTAAACGGTTATAGATAGAGGATCCCGGTTTGCGCCGTTCGAAAGTACGCGTCGAGATCTTTCAAATGAGCACCGAACGGTCGCGCTGCGACCACGCATAACCGAGATACGGAGATTCGGTCGAGAAATTTCGGTAAAATATAAAAGTCCGAAAATGACCGTTTTTATCATCCTATCCGGTAGATTTTTACGCGCCGAACAAGAATTTTTTAGCACGCTTCGATATCTCTAACCGTTTAAGAGATACGGGCGTTTGAAGTTTCGGGACTTTCGAAAAACGCGAAAAAATCGACCCCGAAAACGACATCTTTCGACGTTTTCTCGTGTCGCGCGTTAACGACGCCGTTCGGACGGACGAATTAGACGGTTTCCATTCCTGCTTTAATTCTTCTTTCAATATACCCATGAACAGATGGCATAATTCGACTTGATGATGTATAATCCGTATACTTGCTCCAGAAGGAGACAAATGCTTGTTTGTTTAGTAGAGTGAATAGTACATTACATAGAATAAAATAAATACTATATTAATAGTTCGCCGTATCATTTGTAACTCTATGAAAACAAGAATACAGAAATATTTTAGAAAATAGTGTAGAGTCATCGGGAATCTGTTAATTAGTGATTAGAAGGAAATTCGTACTTACATTCGTCAATATCAGCAATCATGATTATCTATATGTCAATCGCTATTGTTTTCGAGAGCATTGTTTTTTTTTTTTTCGCTATAATAAATATTTCTGAAAGGGCATTAGATAAAATGTAAAGTAACATATCTTCCGTAGATAATGAACATATATAATGGTAATATTTCTTGAAAAGTACAGTAACGATTGTGCCACTTGCGTAGAAGTTACTGGTTGCAATGTCAAGAAAATAAAAGAGCTGAACAAAGAGTGGGTGTTGATCAGAATTCTCATTGAAGCTTGAAATAGTTTCTCAAAATGAAATACAAATTACCGAAGGCCACCCTCTAAAATTTACTGAACTTAGCTGCACTGAATTCAAAGGTAAGCGTATATAAGTGTTTCTGACAATAAAAGGGTGGTTAAGTATTGTTATCGTTTCATTCAACCAACCAACTGAAAAAGAATGATGAATTCACAATCATATTTTTCTTGTAATCTTAATCGTGACGTTTCTTAAAAACTAATCACACCTGCCCTTACCGGGTTTTATCGTGTATTTACTGTTTTACTTCAAGTTTCGCTGATCATGCTGTCAGCTTCTTCGGAAAGTTTCTAAAGACTGGTCCGTAACCATCCAGTTCCGTGGAATCGCGTTGTTCGTTGTATGATGACTCCGAAGTGCTTCCACGTATTGCTAATCTTGTATCCCTCTTCGCGATTGCAGTTGTTGGCATTCTTTATTATTTCTATTCGCATATTATTCTCAGGTAGTAGTGGCTGGTCCTGGCTAATACCTTAACGTCGCTGTAGGTTATCCGGTGGTCTCTTTGTCGGTCCAAATGTTCTGCTACTGCGGATTTATTTTGGAGTTCATTTCCACCGTATTTTCTTGCGGTTATTATTTTATTAACATTGTTGAATACAGTTCATACAGACGTTACTTTTAAGGGTTATTATCTAACATTAGTACGTTGAAATTTGCTGTTTCAAAAACAACGAAATAGCATTATAGTAAATAATACAATGAATCTGCGATAATGATGTGTTGAAATGATATTTCTATTTCAAGATCGACTAAATTGATAGACAGTATGAAGACCCGGATGTTTGACGTTATATTCAATAGATGAGCTAACATTCACCACTCTGTTTAGAACGGATTATAAATTTTTATGTGTTTATTTTATTTATTAATTTTATGTTAATGGACCTGTAAAAATATAAACAAATATTCTTTCGAAAAGTTCATATGCAACTACAGAAATTACTTTCTTGCATTTTATAGTTTTAACTTTCTGATGAATATTTTTCCCCAGAAAAAAAAAATTGCCTAATATTTGCATGTTCCCAACGTTTTATAATTTTTGGGTTTGAGATCATTCCTTGTTAGTTCCCTTCTTGGAGAAACTTTAAACACTACACTACAACAAATCGTAGTTTACTCCTTTTACGATAATCTTTGCAGAAGACTATTTAAACATTATCACCTACTATTTATCTAACTGATAAATTTTTCCGGATATTCCTACAGATTATTATTGTGACTACATCGTAATAAACAGTTTATGACAACCTAATTACTTAAGCGCAGGTGGAAGGCTGTAAAACTAATCCGATATAATCGGTGTCTATATAATTCCATTTCACTTTGTTTTATTATTTTTTTTTTTTGGTAAACGTAACATCGTGCCAATAATGCATGAAAAGAAGAATGCCTAAACACGTTTAGGCGGTAGTGTACGTCAAGAATGTCAAAAATCGTTGGTACTCATATCAACTATAGATGAAGTATTATCTCTATGTTGTACATATGTATCTGATTGTTGATAGATACCATTGTAATTGTTAATGCTACCCCTACAAATGTTATGCTAATAAGCAAAATTATGCTTTAAACGAAATAAAATTCACAAAAAGATATTGAATATTGGAAAAAAAAGTCGTTTAAAAATTTAGTTGCTTTTGTTTCAATGCAATCTTGGGCTAAGTACAGGTCGTCTAAAATACCTGTGTAGATAAGGTGCGCATACGGGGAAGCGAGACGTTAATGAATCCAGTTCAACCTTCGTGCGTCATCTGTCGCCGATTCCGGAAAAAATTTCAGGTCACCCCCGTACTTCTCTAGTCCGCCTCTCTAAAACCTGGAAGAAATTCAATTATAATTAGAGGCTGTTAAAGTATGAATAAACATTAAAACCTAAATAAGTGTATCAGCATTAATTTATTAGAATATTAATGGATATAAGTTACCTTATTTTCTACTTTACTTTTAAATTCTATAGTGAAATACACACTTTACACTACTATTGCACGTATTCGTCGAGTACTTTTGCCTTAGAGTGTACCGTTGTTGTAAACACTTACAGTTTTCTCTTTCTACGTACAATCTATTCACCACAGCAACATTTGGCGAGCTGTAATCAATTTGTTTGTTTCTACGTTTATCGATGCGTTGTTCTTATCCTGCTTAATATATAATCTTCATATTTCAGTTATTGGAGGACAGAAAGCACCAGCAGCATCGATAGAGCTCCATATATACAGCAGGATGGATGCTAAGCATAAGTAAGTGGGCAGGCTTATCTTTTGGAGAAGTACGTGGGCAATCTCAAAGAAAGGTCTCCTATATTTTTAGATATACAAAGAACCGTTTATTTTCTATAATTGCTGCATCACTTTAAAGATTGAAGAATGCTTTATTTTTCAACACAATCGCCATTTCGGTCGATGCATTTTTGTAGACGCTGTGGCTATTTTACAATGCCCATGTCATACCAGCTTGGCGTCATGCCCTTCGGCAAGCGTTGAACCTCATCTTTCACCTCATCATCGGAGCAGAACCGCCGTCCAGACAAATGCTCCTTCAACTTAGGGAACAGGTGGAAATCGCTGGGTGCCAAGTCCGGACTGTAGGGTGGGTGTGTGATGACGTTCCAACCAAAATGTTGCAGGAGATCGACGGTTTGACGGGCGACGTGAGGACGGGCGTTGTCGTGGAGAACGCTTACACCCTTGCTCAACATCCCTCTTCTCCGGTTCTTAATTGCCTTTCTGAGTTTCTTCAGTGTTTCACAGTACCTGTCAGCATTGACTGTTGTCCCAGCAGGCAGAAAGTCGACCAACAGTACCCCCTTCCTGTACCAAAACACAGTTGCCATGACTTTACCGGCAGATTGTGTTTGCTTGAATTTAAGAGGCTTAGGCGAAGAGGGATGCCGCCAGTCTCGTGACTGTTGTTTTGTCTCAGGTGTAAAGTGGAACGCCCAGGTTTCGTCACCCGCGACAATCGAGTCCAAGAAGTTGTCCTTTTCGTCTCCATAGCGGCGAAGAAATGCCGTTTGTGGTCTTCTGTCAGCATACGCGGCACCCATCTCGCACACACCTTCCGATATTGCAACGTTTCCGTTAAAATCCTGTGGATGGTGCTTCTGGAAACCTCACGAACCAAAATGCAGAGAGCATGCAGAGTGATCCTCCGATCTTTACGCATGAGTTCCTCAACTTTCGCGATTGTCTCGTCGGCAATTGACAGCCTCCCGTTCCTTTCTTCGTCATGAATTTCAGTACGACCGGCTGTAAACTCTCTACACCACTTGCGAACGTTTTTGACATCCATGCACGACTGTCCATACACTTCCGTCAATAGGCGGTGAATTTCAACCGGTTTAACCCCTTTTGCGTTCAAAAATCGAATAACTGCGCGCATTTCGCACTTGGCGGTAACGTTTATCGGGAGCTCCATTTCGAATGGCTACCAAGCCAACACGGAGCATCCGAGCGAAGCGCCTGCGTGCTTATGTGGTAGCGGAGAAGGCACCACTCGCAACAGTGTTGCCAACAACCGTATTAAAACTTTCTCTACGTCCCCAAAAAATAGGAGACCTTTTTTTTGGGATTGCCATCGTATGTAGATCTAATTTTGCTCTTTCTATAGGGAAAATGAAGTATCCATGGTTAATAGTTTGCGGGTTACATTAACAAGTCCCTATATCGAATATTCAAAGTCAACACTGTAAGGATTATTAAAAGAAAAACGGATTCAAAGACATTAAAATTAATAGAAGATAATCTTTAATGGAAAATTTGGAAAATTCCTATGATTATTTACATGCTATTGACACCAATATACAAGGACGGAGTTATTTTCTTAACGAAAGATAGTATGATGCCTATGGTATAATAAAAAAAGGCTACAAACTGATAAATCGCATCAGTGCCATTTAAATGTTTTTTGCGTCTAAAGACAGAAGTGTCAAAAGATCTACTAAATGGTTAGGTTCAAGGATTTAGGATATTGCCTGTGAGAAACAATAAAATTTCCTTAGACTACCACGAAAACATGTGGGCATTGCTATTTAACCGTTTGTTTGAAAATAGTTTACTACCAAATTTAAGGGCAAAAAAAGGACAATTGTTCTCGATCGGTTTACAAAAGAATATACCCAATAACAGCTGTAACAAGGAAAGTATTTAAGGATTTCTAAATGAAAGCAAACATTCCCTTTGAGATTGTCATTCCTTGAGAAAAGCAAATGCTTGAATACGTGAGATAATTTGGATTCTCAAAGGAATATATAATAGATAGCATGGCAAGGAAAAACGATCATGACATGTTACGTTTGCGCTTTATCAGTATACTTTGGACTATATTATATCGAAATGGGTACAGCTTAAAGAAGATATACGAAGCAGAAATAAAAATAATAGTTTAGCGAAAACTGGTAAAAGAAATAGGAAATTTGCAAATACACTTAGTGTGATGCAATTGATCATATAACTAAAAAGGAACAAGTGTTTTTATGTAAGTATATTTTAGATGTTTTCTCTTTATTTATATCTAATTAGTGAGTGTGATGAGTGCATTTTGAAGTAGTATAGTAATGTTCATAATTTTTAGCGATAGATATCAGACATGAAATAATACGACAATGTTATTATAACACATGGGCTGAAAAGTGCCGGGCCTAACACATAGATGACGCTAGTTTTATTACAGTCACCTTTTTCTTAGTTAGTACTAACCTTCAAAAGACAGCTGTTAAAATTTCATGATATTCTATTCATTAGTTTGTGAGTTATTGTGCAAAGAGTCGCGATACTTTTGTTATTTTCAAAACAATGGATCAAAAACAATTTCGTGTTTTAATTTTACACTGCTTCTTGATGGGAAAAAATACCGTTCAAGCGAAGTAATGGCTTGAAAAGTGTTATGGGAACTCCGCTCCATCAGAAACAACAATAAAACGTTGGTTTGCTGACTTCAAACGTGGTCGTAGAGACACCAATGATGCAGAACGCAGTGGACGTCCAAATGAGGCTGTAACACCAGAAAACATCAAAAAAATCCACAAAATCGTTTTGAATGATCGAAAAGTGAAGTTGCGTGAGTTAGCTGACATCGTAAAGATATCAAAAGAACGTGTTGGCTTTATATTGCATGAGCATTTGACTATGAGAAAGCTCTGTTCAAAGTGGGTGCCGCGTTTGCTCACTGTTGACCAAAAACGTGTTGATGATTCTGAGCAGTGTTTGGCTATGTTTAAACGTAACAAACCGAAATTTTTGCGTCGATACGTGACAATGGATGAAACATGGATCCATCACTTCACTGCGGAACCAAAACGATCGTCATCTGAGTGGACAGCAACTGGTGAACCTCGTCCAAAGCGCCCGAAAGCACAACAATCGGCTGGAAAGGTTATGGCCTCGGTATTTTGGGATGTGCGTGGTGTAATATTCATCGACTATTGAAGACAATGGGAGAATAGAGAAAGAGGGAAATCCGCAAAAATCTATAACATATTGAGAAATTCGTTTCTGGATAAAAAAATAAAGACAGAGGTGTATAAAAGAGTGGTCAGACCAACATTAACATGGTAGTGAGTCATGGATAACCAGGAATAGAATCAAAAGCAGAGTTACGACCATGGAAATGAGATTCCTAAGAAGAATAGAAGGTGTAACTAGAAGAGACAGAATCAGAAACACGACAATCACTAATCGTCTGGGTATCAAACCAGTAGAAGTGGACATCTACACAGAATGGAAGAAGATCGAATCACAAAGAGGATATTTGAAGCCAAAACAGAGGGCAGAAACAGAATAGGTAGACCCCGAAACACCTGGAAGGAGCAGGTGTATAGAACATTGGAAAAGAGAAGTACGGGATGGATTGAAGCCAAACAACTGGCTCAGAACAGGAAACTGTGGAAGATAAAAATAAGAAAATAAATAGTCCGACACCGCACGGTACAAAGGACATAGGATTAAAAAAAAAAAATTAGTAAGCACACAAAGCAAAGCAAATTGACGGCACTACCAGTTGAAAAGCAATAATTTTTTTGTTGCGCCACCACTCGGCTTGCTCGCTCAACTGAATCCCCAGGAGCAAGCGACAAACCCCATATCACTCGATCTTTTTTGGAGTGCGTATAAGTAAGTAGTGTAATATTTTTTTTAATTGGGTTTTTCAAATCTTACAGCGGGCCGGTTGTTGCCCACATATGTACTTGTCTTGTACTATATTTTTGAATTTTAGATAATAATATTTCTGAATTTGTCCTGCACGATTATTATTATTATTATTTTGTAGATACTGGATTTTCCCGGTGTGCCTAAGACATATGAAATTTGAACACCACTCTATGTCAGCACGGATGGATCAGCGATATTCACCACTGACATTTCAGGGAGTAAAGAGCAACTGTGGACGAAAGCGCAACAAATTTTAATAACCTTCAGTGAACGACGTTTGGCGAACATCCTACTGAATACACTAAATAAATTCGATCATATATAGCACGATTAGTTATATGATTAATTATATGTATATGTTATTTATAAGAAATGCCACAGGGCTATCGTATTTTTTCTTTAAGTTGTACCCATATCAATTCAATAGGGTTCAAAGTAGAGTGATACGGCGGTGAACGTTTTATCATGACTGTTTTTCCTAGAAATGCTATCATTGCATACTTCTTTGAGCATCTAAATCATCTCATACAGTCGAGTAGTTGCTTTTTGATAAAAGATTTCTTAAAGAAAATATTATTTGCATATAAAAACTCTTCAGTAGTATTCACATGTTATTTGAGTTATTTTGTAGCTTCTTCAAATGAAAATTGCAGGTAACATTATCAAGAACAATAGAGAAATTTGGTATTAAACTATTTTCGAATCGATCTTTGAATAACGATATTAAGATATTCCCGTGGTAATATAAGGAGGAAATTTCTAAGGTTTCTAGCAGAGAATAATACTGCTCATTGGGCCCAAGCATTCGTAAATTTATAAGGCAGTATTGTGACTATCTTGCCTCTAGATGCAGGAAGATAATAGCTGGTAATGATCCGATTTATTACTCTACACCATTTTTATTATATCGTGGGTATTATATCACTTTTCGTTTAAGATAATATCTACTTCTTTTTTTTTGTGTATATGGTTGCCTGTAAGAAATAAATAACCATATGGGCTCGCAAATTTTCCACTATAGATTATGATCTATCAATGTTCTTATATTTGAATCTGTTTTTCTTCTAACAATCGTCACAGTGTTGACTTTGAATATTCGATATCGTGATTTCCTAATGCAACCCGCAAACTATCAGCCATGTGCTCCTATGGGCAATATATTCTTCCTCGTAGGAAAAGTATGTTGCCTATCGAACTATATGAACTTCTTTCAATATTTCACAGATAATATTTTGACGTATAATATAATATAATTTAGTTATAAGTATATTCATATTTAATCAACCTTTTTCTTTGTTAGTTTTGTGAGGTAACTAGTCTTACATGTGTACATTCATTGTATTTACCCGTTATTTGTTGGGAAATAAAGTATTATTATTGGGATATTGGAAATAAAGCTTTTGGGTAATATCTCTTCATCTTCTTTTAAAATTGCTGCAGCAGTAATATTCCGAGGTTTGAAATTGTCAACGTAGTTATCATGTTGTTTATTGAGAGAGGATGTAATTACTCTTTAGTTATCAAACAAATAAATTTTACATTATAAAGCATTATAAGCTTTTGTTGTTGTTAAGATATTACTTATTGATATGTATAGTAAAAGTTTCCGAAGGTTCATAGTTAATTTAAATATGAAAATATCCTTAATCTAGATCAGATATTTTTCTTTCAAGTCCTCTAAAATTTATGTTCGTTATTGGCGGAACTTATAATGTTTCGCTTTTTGTTTCCATACAAAGCAAACGATATTACAAATACTTATTCAAAGAGATTTGTTAGTTTAGATCGAACATTTGATTGCTTTTGTACGCTTAATTTTTTGGAAATGTATTGTTATTTCAAATTGTAATTTTAATCTGTAGATTTTATCGTGGAAAGATATTGTGAAATATATGCTTTTAATACCTGTTCTTATAGTCCTATTTATTATGTTGTGATTCTTCAACTCTCACGTTTGTGAATTTTTATTTGCAAGTATACTTCAACATACACTAGGGTACAAGGCACAGAATAAAATAGACACCAGGTAAAGCGGTATAAATATGTAAACAGCTAAATTCTAAGAACGAATTAAGAACTTTCTCTTGTCATTAGGGTAGGGGTAGATGTATCGGAAGGAATTCGTCATAGTTTAGTATCGTTACAACTATGCCGGACCTTCTGGAAGAAGTACAAGGGTGCTTGTGCGCGAAGTGTTAAGAGAACCGCGAAAAAGTACAGCTGAGCTTGCGGCAACTTCACAGAAAAGTCAGTGCACTATTCGACGATACCTCCACAGTGTGTGGCAAAGAAAAAACCTCTCATTACGGCGTTTCAAAAACGGTGTATTTATGGTTCTACAAAGGAACGACCTAGACCAGAGCTAGTCAATCGGTCAATCCCGAGAGCTTTATTGGTCGTTCTCGGAAAATATTGACCGATATCGGTCGATTTATAGTTTTTGTTTGATGACGACATAATTCCTACTTAAGTCGACTTACAATTAAGCCAGAGTAATCTCCTTATTACTTTTTTATATCGGAATAACCCGCTTGCTAGTGGGAAAGGCAACTTTATCAAAGAAACACGCGATATTTGTCAAAGAAAATGAAAATTTACCCGCCGATTTTTTTGGAAACTATCCTTTCGAACTCGCAGCACATAACACACAAAATGATGAACAGACTGCAAACACAACGATGGTATCCTGGAATCAATATCTGGACGATAAGAGTCCAAAGACTCAGGTAGAAAAACACAAGATGATAATACCCCTTCAGTTTTAAGTTTTTTTTTATTGTAAAGGAGAACCAAGGAGGGTATAGAGTCTTGTAATTTAAATCAAGCATAGGAACAGATTGATCCAAGATAGTATACAATTCGTTGTAAAAATCCTGTGCAGCCAAGTTAACATTTTTGTGACTCGTAAGAAATTACCAATTAGTTGTGAATAAATGAAAGTATAATTTGCTTTGTGGAAATTATATCGGATGTTACTGTTGGAAGGAAACGGAAATACCTTAGAAGGTTTCGCATTAAGTAGCGTAATATCCAGCGTCGGGTGATGAGTATCTTCAACTAAGAGAGGGAGAATATCTTGCAAAACTTCTACTCCACAATCAGTTATTTATTTTTTTATTATTTTTATTTATTATTTCGGATACATAAATAACAATGCTTATAGCATGGTTAGTAAACAAGTAAGCGTAAGAAGGATAATAACAGGAATAATATGATGTGTAGTTACCGCGTTGATATGTAAATATGAATATGTATAACACATCGGCTGAAAAGTCCCGGGCCTAACAAAGAAAACGGTTTTCTTGGTTCAAAATTAGCTTTATTCATCAACGTAATCTCCATCAAGAGCAACGCAATCATTCCAGCGCCTCTCTAACATTTCAATACCACTTTTGTAGAACGATTTATCTTTTGCCTCAAAATAGGCCTCAGTTTCAGCGATAACCTCTTCATTCGTGCGAAATTTCTTACCGGCGAGGTCTGCGAACAGCCAGTAGTCGCTGGGAGCCAAATCTGGCGAATACGGTGGATGTGGGAGCAATTCGAAGTTCAATTCATATAGTTTTGCCATTGTTTTGATTGACTTGTGACACGGTGCGTTGTCTTGATGAAACAACATTTTTTTCTTTGCCATATGCGGTCGTTTCTTTGCAATTTCGACCTTCAAACGCTCCAATAACGCTATATAATATTCACTGTTGATGGTATTTCCTTTCTCGAGATAGTCGATGAATATTACACCACGCACATCCCAAAATACCGAGGCCATAACCTTTCCAGCCGATTGTTGTGCTTTCGGGCGCTTTGGACGAGGTTCACCAGTTGCTGTCCACTCAGATGACGATCGTTTTGATTCCGGAGTGAAGTGATGGATCCATGTTTCGTCCATTGTCACATATCGACGCAAAAATTCCGGTTTGTTACGTTTAAACATGGCCAAACACTGCTCAGAATCATCAACACGTTCTTATTTTTGGTCAACAGTGAGCAAACGCGGCACCCACTTTGAACAGAGCTTTCTCATAGTCAAATGCTCATGCAATATAAAGCCAATACGTTCTTCTGATATCTTTACGATGTCAGCTAACTCACGCAACTTCACTTTTCGATCATTCAAAACGATTTTGTGGATTTTTGGTATTACCGCCTCATTTGGACGTCCAGTGCGTTCTGCATCATCGGTGTCTCTACGACCACGTTTGAAGTCAGCAAACCAACGTTTTATTGTTGTTTCTGATGGAGCGGAGTTCCCATAACATTTTTCAAGCCATTACTTCGCTTGAACGGTATTTTTTTCCCATCAAGAAACAGTGTACATTGGTAAAGAGTGATTCGACGTCGAAAGTAAATCTTTTCGATGAAATGTACGGAGCAAGAGACAACACCAGTCTTTAGAAACTTTCCGAAGAAGCTGACAGCATAATGAGCGAAACGTCAAATAAAACAGTGAATACACGACAAAACCCGAAAAACATTTCTACAATTTAGGTCTCCTAAATATTTAGTTAATTATTTTGATTTTGCTATTTACCCGTATGAGTAATATACTTCACCGTGGTGTTTCTCAAAAACTAGAGCTGCTATGAAGAAATGCCAGTTATTTTTGGCACCAGCACATCAAAAATATTCTAAATTCGTATTTTACAGACACCATGACAAAAAAATTTATTTTGTTGAGTGGTGTTGTCATTTGAGTTCTAGAAAAAATAGTAAGTTCTAAAGAAATACGTAAGAAGAGACGATATGAATCCTCAGGAATAAGGAGGTCAAAATCACGTACAATATTAGCATCTGTAACTCCATTTAATCGACGCAAATTTAAAAATCGCGATGTATATTTAGTTTACAGGTTAGATTCATTATGTTTGTGAATAAGTTTCAAATTCCGTTGTTACTCTTGTAAATACCTAAGACATAAAAATTCCAACGATTAATTAAACTAAACGACTTGGTAACTCCAAGAATAATAAACTCAGTGAACAGATAATTTCGAATAGGTGTTACGTTTATGTCGGCCTATTGTTTGATACGAACACCGAGCTTTTATCCGTACGCTACGCAAACATTTTTTTTTATAGAAACGGCAGTTGAATGTTGCGCGGAAAACTTTTACCTTGAACGCGAAGGATATTCAGCGTACCCAGTTAGCGCCAGGATCTATCGCGTCGCGGTTCGGGAATCCTGTACGAACCGATACTTACGCGGAATATTTCGAGTTCTGTATGTTCGCGGTTCTTCACCGGAAGAACTTTTTCGTACACATTATACATGTATACTGAATGTTTAAAGGTGTACTTTTTAAAAAGTGAATTGGTAAATCAGATATTACCTTAATTTAATGCGATGTTGATAGTTGGATTACTTTTTTATCGTTAAAGATTATTGTTAGGTAAAGGAAATTATGGTAAGTTTGTTTCCTTCAAAAAGTTACATCCTGAAAGTTACTATAGTAACCTTTTTAAACAAAAAACCCGATACAGAAATTTGTGTATTGTTTTGATACTGTTTTGCCAACCTACTTTTGAACGACTACAATTCTTATCCTTCTTATCATTCGATAGCATCGTAAATTCGAAATAAGTAAAGAAATTTGCTGGGAAAAAATTTGACAGTTAAGAAAATCTTCTGTTAAGATCCGAACAACCATTAACAAGTTTCAACCGCAATTATAAAAGAAAATATACCTTTTACTGCAATATTTTTAGACGCTGATATAAATGCTTCTTTAACTGAGAGAAATATACAGGCTAATTCAAATTGAGTGCGTGTTATCTCTCTCTTATTATTGTTCTTGGAATGTAGATTAAATTAGCAAAGTAATAGCGTTCTTAACGCTGATTAATACGAAAAAAAAAATAAGAGAGAAATTTTTTTAAACGAAACATCCTGTATATTTTAAAAAATTTTGAAAGATATATTACGTTATATTATGTAAAAGTTTTAATACGCTAGAAGTTTCCATTCTGTTCCGCCAACTTTTGACAAAACAGATACATACGAGGGCGACCTGAAATGTTTCCGGAATCGACAAGAAAACACGGTGTTGGTCTGGTTTTGGTTTTTCATTAGATGTGTTCTTTTGAGATGCCTATTGTCTTTCAGCTCCAATTGGCGATCGACTAACACCACATCATGAATCTTGTCGACCATTTCATTGTTGGTAGAGGGCACTCATAAATAATGCTCAAAAATATCACCTTCCTTCTTAATATATTTTTGTGCCCCCTTGAATACACACTGAGTAGCCCTTAAAACTGTCCCTTCATCCAATTCGCAAAAAGTTTTCTAAACTTGCCTTTGCAATTCCTTCACGTTGTTGTACAGCGTTCTGTGTACCTGCTTTTTTAAATGTCCCCAAAGAAAAAGTTCCAAAGGGGAGTGTGCTGGGCATCAAATTGGCCCATTTGCAATGAACGAATTAGTCAGCAACAAACATTAAACGCAAATAGAAATTCGTGCAGCAAGTAGATGAGGTATTAATAAATTTTCTTGTAAAAGTTACAATCATCTGATTTGAATAGGTTAGGTGTTGGATTTTTTTTTGTTTACCAATGTGAGTTGCTCCCCTTTACCATTGGTCGTTTTGTTTTTTTTCTTTTTCCTTCGAATCTATACACGCATGAATTCGAAACGAATAGACGGGATAATTTGTGTTTGGTATTAGTACTTGTATATAGTTTACTAAGGATGTGGAGAAATGAGGTCTGATACAGAATTCTTAAAATATTTGGTAATAGTTTTAAGATTTTTCACATATTTTCAAATCTTTAGTCTAGATTAGCTCTCTTATGCCAATTTTGGTTTTAAAATCGCACTCTATATGATCGAAAATATCATTTGATGAGCCTTGAACCAAACACAATATGATCGTAATTTTCACGGATTTTCAAAGGGGAAACCCCCTGTGTTTTTTTACGAAAAATCGAAGTCATCCTAAATATATCACAATACGTATGCAAATGAAGATTTTGATGACTAGATTATAGGAAAATTGTTCATCATAATGAAAAACTTAATGTTTTCAAATCTTTAGAAACGAATACCGTCTAGTACCAATTTTGATTTTAAAATCGCATTTTGTATGGTTGGATGTATCATTCGATGAGCTTTGAGGTAAATCGAAAATGATGGAAATTTTGACGAATTTTCGAAGGATCAAAGATTTTGATGACTACATTATAAGAAAATTATCTATCACGACGAAATACTTACTGTTCTAGAATTAGAGAGAGATTTTGTAATAGTCATTACTTTTTTCACATGTTTTTAAATATTAAAAAAAAATAATTTCCCTTAAAAATTACGTGAATCTCTTTAGCAAAAATATCGGAAGAAACTTATGCGTAGACCTGGTAGTACGGATCAAAATTGTAAAGGTATTGATATGTAAATCAAGTCTTAAACTGTAAAATTTCGAAAAAGTAGCCTAGATCCATAATATGTGGAATATTCTATTACCAGTAAAGAAGTTCGTATCCACTTTTGGTTACAGCAGAAAATATTTCTTAAAAACAAAATTATACTCGCAGTATCATTCACCAAATTTTTTAGCAATATATTCATTACTTCTGGTGATACCTCTGTCAAAACAATGCATATAATTGGCCATTCGCCAATGAAAACAGTCAACCAAGTCAGAAATATTTTCAAAGCTTGCGATTTAGTTTTTAAATTATAGTTATACTTATATTTAGTTTTATAACAATAAGCAATACAACCAGATTACTCTATCAATTAATTCATAAGGGATATACACTAGGGTGACAGAATAAAATATACACCTACTAATTAAAAAAAAGATTCTGTTCTCGTTAAATTAGACTAATATTTTGTCGATCCACCTTTACTTGCGTGAAGTGCTATGAGTCGTCGTGGCAGAGAATCTATTAAATGATTAATGGTGTCTTCTGGAATATTTAACCACTCTTCCGTAACAGCTGCCACGACTTCTTCCTTATTGTTGGGTTTTCGGGGTCGTTTCGCCATATTTGTCTGGATTATGTGCCAAACATTCTCTATCGGATTCATGTCTGGTGATTGGCCTGGCCATCGTAAAATCCGAATCCCCTGTTCCTCTTTCCATGCGGTTGTTGTTCTTGCTTTGTGGCAGGGTGCTCCATCCTCCATAAAAGTAGCGTCTTCTTTAGATAAAATGGCGTTGTCGAATATCGGTAGTAGTCCTTCTGTTAATATTTGGATATATATATGCCGCATTTATATTTCCGTCGCAGATTACTATTTGCGATCTTCCACCATACCATATCGCGCCCCACACCATGATGTTCACACCGCCGTATTTCACCGTCTGATGCAAAAATTTGTCGTCCAGTTGCTGTGACGAACGTCTCCATACCCATGTACGACCACCATCACTGAATTGGCGGTATCTGGTTTCGTCTGAAAAAATGACAGACCGCCAAAACTCTTCGGGCTTCGTTCGCATTTCGATTGCCCAAGCCATTCGTAGTAAGGAGAGGCTTTTTCTTTGCCACAGTTTTATACATCCCCACACTGTGGAGGTATCGCAGAACGGTGCGCTGACTTTTCTGTGAAGTTGCCGCAAGCTCGGCTGTACTTTTTCGCGGTTCTCTTGACACTTCGCGCACAAGCACCCTTTTACTTCTTTCAGAAGGTCCGGCACAACCCGGTCTCGGCTCCACTATTGTTTAAATTGTGTAATCACACGGTTAACTGTGGACAACGGAATATTTAAAAATTTACTTATTTTGCCCCTTACGTTTTTTGCGAAAAATCGAAGTCATCTAAAATATATTAAAATGCGTATACAAATGAAGATTTTGATGGTACAATGGTTAGTTCAAACAACCCAAATTTAAAGCGTAATAACGACAGCATATTTGCCACTTCAATCTAAGATGAATTTTACGTAAGACTCATCAGTAAGGTTAAAAAGAGTATAAAATAAGAATAAATACAGCATCTAAAACTTTAAAGTTAACCGTAGCTATTTACTACGTTACACCCTGTAGAATTATGCTAAGGTGAGTGGACATCTAAATCTTAATCTCTTAGGCAAATATATAGAGTAAATACGTTTCTTTGAACAATTATTTTCCAGCGGTTGGATGTAATTTTTATTGCCATAATCTTGTAACACCGTTTTATTAAATGCGCAACAGTTGGTTTGTACCACCAGAGCGGATCTATAGCATTACACACCTTTATACGGTAGAATAAAATATCGCAAGTGACAAGTTTAATGCCTAATAAAACCTCGTAGATATACGTTCACGAAGGTTTAAAAATTACTTTACCAACTCTTATACCATCACCGTTATCGATAGTGAGGATCGCATAATTAACAAATCCGTATCAGATCTACATCTTTCCGCCGTTATTATTCGCACAATACACACGCACGACGTTTCCGAAAGAGCATCTACCGCAATAACATTGATCTAAATAAATTAAACAAACAAACACTTAAAGTTAATAATAACCATGATCCGATAATAATCATAATTTAACCGGTAGTGTGAAGTGGACACTGTCAACTCGGACAATTCAAAGAAAAATGTGGAACGAGCTCGCATAGGCGTATCTTCGTAATGCTTCGCGCAAGAGAAAGTGCCGCGATCAGAGTGCGATAAAATGTGATCGCAAAATTTTGATAGAATGACGTTCCAAGTGAGGTTCTTCATTGTGTTTGCGGTCTCTATGGTTTTTTACGAAAACGATGCAAGTGGTAAGTAACTAGACCGTAGACAAGCTTGTTCAATAGGCAAAATGAAACTCCGCCATATTTATTTTTTGTAAAATTACATAGTATAAGGTTAGTACCGTTTGTAACCATGGTTAAGTTATGTAAAATTACAGAACTGTAACCGTAATGTTAGATATATTCCCGCTATAATTCTGTAACAATACCGAATCCGGAAATCAAAATCAAAAACATGAGAATTTAGAGACATGTATGTTAGATATACAGTCCCTGTCCATTTTATTAAGTCCACTTTATAAATTTAAGCTTTTTTGTGCCTTTAACGCGATAATTTACAAATACAAGTAGAAAATTCATGAATAAGGTTTACAAATACCTATTTAAATACGCTCCCTAAATATCTAAAAGAGCCAAGGTTAACACCGATGATGAAGCGGGCAAAACGTCACCAACATTACACAATTGATGATTGGCGAAAGGCTAGACGAAATAACTTAAATGAATATGTAAAATATTTGTACAATAGAATTGACGATTGCAAGGACTGTGTGGATGTACAATTCACAGGTATAGCAGTAAACTCCACTCACATAAATTTATTAAATATGCGGAACGCAGCGTTTCGAGAGCACATGGGCTCTCATTGTCAACCGTGTTACCGACCGGATTTGTACAATACGTTTTCCATTATATATTTTAACAAAATCGCCAAGTGGCCCTAATAAATTGCACAGGGACTGTATATGTATAATAGAAATCTTTCTGTATTGGCGATCGCATTCGTTATTACCAAGTTGTGTTATTGATAGGTTTTAAAGGACCTTTCAGAACTCGAATATCTAACATCAAGAAAACATAAATTCGTTTTCGCAAGAATTGTATTGATATGAACTTAAACCTGGTTCAACATACTTTATGTGAATATATACTGCAAAGATATATTATATCTCTACACAATGTATCTATACGTATGCACATACTCCGTATATATAAGTTTCGATTCATAGATATGGTTTCAATGGCTTCCTGTTCGTTCTGAGAAGGTAAGAGAACAAATGGATTTGGCGACGAAAAAATATAACTTTAACCTTGGAATTGCCCGACACTCAACAGAAATTCAATTTACTGAAGTTGTTGCCGTTTTGATTTGATGTAATTTAAGAGATAGGACGGTGTAAGAATTCTGGCTCGCCTCGGGAAGTTTTTGTTTCATTCATGTCTTTTCTTATCTTTTAATTAGTACGTTAAAGAAGACAAATACTGGTGGTTCTTTGGCGTTGACGTCTTTATTGTGCCGTATGAGAAACCTCGTGTCTCATATATTTTTATTTTTTCTGCGACTATCTTGTTAAACAACAATAATAATAGCGAGAGAGCAAACATTACATTGAAAAAAGTATGCCATGGAATTTGATAATGTACTAAAGATCAGGCGAATACGATGGGTAGGGGAGATAAATTTGTTTCTTAGTCAAACACTCATGAACTTTAAAGGTCTTATGTGGTGGTACATTATCGCGCAATGAAAGCTGTTTTCCTGCTGTATTTTTCTTTTTAGCTGCTGGATATTCGGGCCTAACTCCAACAATTCTCGACCATAAACGATGTTAACGCTCAAACCATATTGAATGAAATGGAAATCGTTTATGGGGAACAGTGCCCTAGTAAATCAATGATTTATAAGGGGCATGGTCTTTTTCAATATGGTCGGGAGTCGATTGAAGACGACCCCCGCCCAGAACGGCCAGTTGAGGCCACTACATCAGACATCGTCGAAAAAGTGCAAAAATTTCTACTGCAAGATGCCCGTTTGAAGAAAAAAAAAAACAATTATCTGCATTAGTTAGAGTATCCAAGATAACACCATTTTGTGTATCCTACGTGACCACCTGGGTATGACAAAAGTCAGTGCAAGATGGGTACCGAGAATGCTCACGCCGCTGCAGAAACAGCAGCGCGTCTGTGCGTCCAAACAATTTTTAGAGCTGTATGGAGACAAACCTGCACAGATTTTGGAGCGGATTGTTACAGGAGATGAAACATGGGTTCATCACTTTGAGCTTGAGTCTAAACAGGAGCCCATGCAATGGCAAAAAAAGGGGACACCACCGCCAAAGAAATTCAAAGTGTCAGAATCGGCTGGAAAGTTGATGGCTACTGTTTTTTGGGATTGTGAGGGGATATTATTGATTGATTACAAAGAAAAAGGTAGGAGCATAACCGGAGAATATTACGCAGCGATATTAGAAAAATTAAAGGAGGCCATCAAGGAAAAACGTCGAGAAAAATTGACCAAGGGTGTGTTGCTCTTGGAAGATAATGCGCCGGTTCACAAGAGCAAGGTTGCAACGGCTGCTCTGCACAAGCGCGGCTTTCAATCGATAGTCCATCCACCCTACAGTCCAGACCTGGCACCTAGTGATTTTTATTTGTTCCCCAATTTAAAAAAAGACTTACGTGGAAGAAAGTTTTCCGACGACAATGAGGTAAAGGAGGCAATTTTGGCCCATTTTGAGGCGAAAGATAAAAAATATTTTTATGATGGTTTAGAAAAATTAATTCATAGATCTAATAAATGTATTGTGCTTAAGGGTGATTACATTGAAAAGGAAAAATAGATTTATTGTTTTACTTTATTTAAAACCCTTTCATTCCACGAACTTCTGGACCTCCCCTCGTACATTAGAAAAAAGGAAAATCGTCAAAAAGGCAATTGAGATGGTCTAAATATTTCACCTATCTTCCATATGCAGTTTCAAAGTAAATATCCGTCTCTCCAATTAGTTCCCAAAAACACCTATACAAAGCTGACGTCTTAATTCTGATACTATTAATTATCATCAGCAACAGCCAGACCGCGTAATCCTCCGTACAAGCTTCACAATGAAATTGGTGTTCGTATAGGGCAAAGTTTAACAAAGGCGTTTGTTCCGGTCGAGCATCACATCTATCATCGTCCTGTCACTCTGCTAAGGAGCATTTCCTGTATGTATTTTCCTCGTAAAGCAATAATTTTAGAATGGCACATGTAAACGGTTCACGTGTGTTCAGGTATCTCCCTTCTTCAACATTTATTTCGATCTATAGAGCTATTGGAGCTTGATGGAGGTTGATTTGATTGCTCCTAATTCTAGAAAAGTACTTGGTTCGCCCAAAAAAGCAATTTGTGGATGAGAACAACGGAGCTGCAGTGGGCGTTTGCTAAATGAATTACATCAATCATAATCGGCTAAAATAAGCTAGAAAGGTGATTTTATAATAAGAAAAAAAATAAATCGTCATTTTTTGTTTTTTTTTTATATCGAATTAAGCTTCAAAGAGTGTAGCCGTATTCACAAGTCAAATTATAATATTATTGTTTCAACCCTACAAGATTCTTTTCAAAATCTTACCTGACAACAGTTCTGTAATTACAGTCTTGCAAAATTTTCAACTACTAGACGCAAATAAAAAAAAATAATAATAATAATAACAGTAATTATAATTATTGCTATTATAATCTTGTGATGGTTCTGATCTACAAGATGAATATCTAGATCAAAATATCTCACACATACGAGGCCGATCTGAAATATTTCCAGAATCGGCAAGAGATGGCGCATGAAGGTTCATGTGGATTCATAGGTGGGCAAGGGCAACCTTTTTTTATGGCAACTATCAAAATTTCAGACGTCTACTGTCACGCAAAAATGTATAAAATCGAATCTCGTGCAGTGATAAAACACTTCCAGGTGGCTAGGAAAATGGCCACCCTCGTATTTTCTCAATCGAGCAAATGTTATCTAATTTTAATTATTCTTTGCTCAGTAAATACTGTACGTGGTGTATAGGTCTGGAAAATCTTGCAGTCCGATTTTCAAGTACCTTTGAAAATGCGAACCGCAGTTTTTCGCGAAACCTCAGGGACAAAAACCTAGTGACACGGCGGAACCCGAGAACCGTTACCACTATGTCAAACGGCCGCGAAAGTCTGAGATACTATGGTAAGATTTTTTTGGTCTGGCAGAGACCAACAGGTTTGAACGACATACGTTCCACATTACTAATGCTTACCACTGGATTACCACAGGGAGAGATTTTAAATCCCCTCTTCTGGCACTGCTGAGAACTACGTCACTAAAAATATCACCAGACGATAACGTGTACATTCAACATTTAAATTTAATCAATATTTCTTACTTCTCTAGATTATGTGAAAAAGAAGGAACCTAAACTATCTAATCAGTAGTTTCCGCAGCAGAGCACAAGCTTCTTCAACGGTCGGCCTTAACAGAAAACCAATATTTAATCGGCTTAATTGACACCACAATTAGCAACTGCATCATTACTCTTAAGAAGTTTTCGTGTTCCATCCGAGTAGGACATCGTGCGGTGGAGCGAAACGAGCAAAAGTCCCCTCCACGTTAATTTCTAGAGAACTTTCTACCGCCGCTACAGGTAGAAAATAACGATTTAAGAAATTAGAAATGACGCTAACTATTCAGAGATTTTAAAAGAAGTTGGACGCGTGGAAGGGTGTGTTTGGAAACGATATGGAAAAATGCGGGTTCCTTTTAATCAATTGAGATTGAAACGTTGTTGGGATGACGATGGATTAGGTCTCTTTCTTTTTCGAGTTTCTTAGTTGGGTAATTTAGGAAGAGAATCCTAAGAATTGAGCGTATAAATTAAAATAAATTCGTGAAAGAAGAGTTGATGATACATTTGTTTCAAAGAAATGAAAACAGCTTCGGAACATCTTATTAAGAAAAGAAACCTTCACCTTCTCATAAGATATAGGATGCGGCAAAATAAACAGTGCTGAAATTATGAAACGTATATTATTTATTATTAATGTATTTACTTTACATTACATAGCGATACTTTAACATTATATAACGTTGCAAATATTATTCACGACGATGTTCCCGATAAAACAGATGTTCAAGATGCCCTCCGTTCAGTTTCAAGCCGTATTCGTAGCGTTAGCGAAGGTTCACAAACATGTCCCTGAACACAGATGCATGGCACGAAAAAAAAACCTTGAATTTGAATCCCCAATTCCGGAATGTCAAATGGAGGATCGGTACGGCAAACAGCCTCCTTCAGCATTCCCCATATGTACGCATCAGGTGGTCCGGTGAGTGCGATGTGTATGGGAAATTAGTGCCACGCGAAATAAGGCGATCCCCAAAATGATTGCGCAGCATTCGAAGAGACTCCCTAGCCGTGTGACAGGTTTCCCCGAATCCAAGATACCGCGTTGTCTGATTGTTAATGTATCCGTTTAAATGAATACGGCTTTCATCAGAAAACCAAACATTCGACAACATCGAAGTATCCTCACAATCCGTGGCCGCTTCGTTTCAGTAAGTGGAGCAACCGATTCAAAACACGCCCGTGATTCGTATTGACTTTCTTGTGCTGAACCCAGTTCTTCAACGCCAAGGCCAAATCGCTTCGACAAGAAGACCATGTCCTGTGTCTGGTGAGATCAGAGCGATATTGTGCATTATGAACAGTTGAAAGCCGGACACATCGCTGATACACAACGCTATCGTCAACAAATGATTAATTTAAACCACGACTTCATCGAGAGACGACGCGCCATCTCATTCATCACAACCAGTAAAAGACACCTTAAAATTACTTAGATGAAACATCCTTCCGCACCCGCCGTACTCCACAGACTTGACCATTTGGCTATCAACTTTAGGAATTTCGAGGAAATTCGAGGAATGGTTTGCCGCAAAAGGCAAGCAGTTTTCCTAGCATGGTATTCATAAATTACGTGAAAGATGAGTGAAATGTGTAGGAGCCGACGGGCAATGAAGTTAAAAGATGAAGTTATTCTTGTTGTAGAAGAAAAATAATGGTGACGGAGCACCTAAAAAAGAAAAGAAGAGAAAGACCTAGGAGGAAATGGATGCACCAGATAGAAGAAAGGGAAGAAACTTAGAAGAAATGAAAGCAATGGCAAGACATAGAAGAGAGTGAATAAAATGGGTACAAAAGAACCGGAGTCCTTATCTGACACCTGAAAAGGTATAAGGATATGAGAAGAAGAAGAAAATAAAGTCCATACTTTTTGTTGTAGAAGAAATAATTCCTGTTATTTGATTGTTACAGGCAAGGTGGTCGTCAAATACTACGCCAAAGTCCTCTGTTTTAGTGCAACATTACAACATCCTATTTTTGGTTGAAAATTCAAATTCCTTTTCACCCTTCACTTCAAATACTTACTTCTATCCATCTTAACGTTGTACGTCGCGAACATAAGACGGCTTTCCATGTGAAAATTCGACCTAACTAATTACTCCGATAAAATATAACACGCGAAAACGTGACTACAAAGCCGTAATTGCAATTCACTTTTGACAAGGGAGTTATTTGTCGGAGACGGCGACGATTTCGTCGCTTCAAATTGTACACTGGAAAAAGATCCTAGAGTAGTCACTCGTAGATACAACTTGCTACAGTTCGTACGAAATTCAGCAATCACAAAGTCGGGAAGGTGCTCTTAACATCGATTTTCCTGACGTCAACGTGTTCTTGAGTAATTAATTTGCTTTCGTAACATGCATAACCGAGAAAACAAGGCCGCACAGAATTTCCCCCGTTTAAAGTCGAGACGAACGGCTTTTTGCGAAGAATTATAATACTATGCGTGCGTGTATAGTATTTATAATGTCGCTGCCGATGGGAAAAAAAAGGTAGGTGTTACGGCGAAACGTGAAGGAAAAGAAGACGAAATGGAAATACATGTGACATTTTCTTGGTGCAAGTTAAAAATCTAGACGATCATTTTATCCTCCTATAAGATGTGTGATGAAGACGATGCTGATGATGTATATTTGTCATTTTGAGTTACGATATAGGTTCTACACAGATGCCAGAAAATGAACGCTCACAGTGTTTCTTTAGTAATGGTGGTAGTAGATTCTCTAGTAATCCCCCAAGCAATTTAAGACATTGCTAATTCCAGATCTGGTTGAATGTGGATGTGAAACTAACAGGATATCTTAATTCATTAAAAAACAAATATTTTTTACGGAGTGAATACATAAGGTACTAGAAGGACTATAGTAAAATGATAAAGAAAAGAGTTACACCTAACACATGGGCTGAAAAGTCCCGGGCCTAACACAGAAAACACGGTTTTTTTGGTTCAAAATTAGCTTTATTCGTCAACGTAATCTCCATCAAGAGCAACGCAATCATTCCAGCGCCGCTCTAATATTCCAATATCACTTTTGTAGAACGATTTATCTTTTGCCTCAAAATAGGCCTCAGTTTCAGCGATAACCTCTTCATTCGTGCGAAATTTCTTACCGGCGAGGTCTGCGAACAGCCAGTAGTCGCTGGGAGCCAAATCTGGCGAATACGGTGGATGTGGGAGCAATTCGAAGTTCAATTCATATAGTTTTGCCATTGTTTTGATTGACTTGTGACACGGTGCGTTGTCTTGATGAAACAACATTTTTTTCTTTGCCATATGCGGTCGTTTCTTTGCAATTTCGGCCTTCAAACGCTCCAATAACGCTATACAATATTCACTGTTGATGGTATTTCCTTTCTCAAGATAGTCGATGAATATTACACCACGCACATCCCAAAATACCGAGGCCATAACCTTTCCAGCCGATTGTTGTGCTTTCGGGCGCTTTGGGCGAGATTCACCAGTTGCTGTCCACTCAGATGACGATCGTTCTGATTCCGGAGTGAAGTGATGGATCCATGTTTCATCCATTGTCACATATCGACGCAAAAATTCCGGTTTATTGCGTTTAAACATGGCCAAACACTGCTTAGAATCATCAACACGTTCTTGTTTTTGGTAAACAGTGAGCAAACGCGGCACCCACTTTGAACAGAGCTTTCTCATAGTCAAATGCTCGTGCAATATAAAGCCAATACGTTCTTTTGATATCTTTACGATGTCAGCTAACTCACGCAACTTCACTTTGCAATCATTCAAAACGATTTTGTGGATTTGTTTTATGTTTTCTGCTGTTACCGCCTCATTTGGACGTCCACTCCGTTCTGCACCATCGGTGTCTCTACGACCACGTTTGAAGTCAGCAAACCAACGTTTTATTGTTGTTTCTGATGGAGCGGAGTCCCCATAACACTTTTCAAGCCATTGCTTTGCTTGAACGGTATTTTCTCCCATCAAGAAGCAGTGTAAAATTAAAACACGAAATTGTTTTTGATCCATTGTTTTGAAAATAACAAAAGTAGCGTGACTCTTAGCACAATAACTCACAAACTAATGAATAGAATATCATGAAATTTTAACAGCTGTCTTTCGAAGGTTAGTACTAACTGAAAGAAAGGTGACTGCAATAAAACTAGCGTCATCTATGTGTTAGGCCCGGGACTTTTCAGCCCATGTGTTAGCTATTAGGTGTAATCCTTTTATAAATTAGAGAATAAGTTTAATCAATAATAAAACAGTAATCTCCAATTGACAAAAATTCTAGACATTCAATAGATTTGGCTAATTAACATTATCGAGTCTGTTTTCGACACCTGATTGTCATTTATTTCGGCGACCGTATCAGTGAATAAAAACAGATGTACAACGTCATCCCAACGTAGGATTTTTATTCCAAAGGTATTACAGTTTGATTAAGCTCTTCAAATTTGTCACGACGTCCACAGGGGGGAAAGACTATAATTGATGAGTTTGGTTATTGATACTGCAAAGATAATTAGGGTTAATGAAAGCTGGCTTCGCGGTAAATTACGTCAGTTATATCTAACATTATTCTGTGACATTCCTGTCTGCTATATACGAGGATCATTCGATTAACTTAAGCTTTTTGTTCCATTCGAAAGAAAGTTTAAGTTGAAATTATTTTTTAAAATTATAATTATTTTTTATTTTTCATGTTTTAATTGCTGCATGACTTAATAAAGCTAAAAAGCATTTAGCAAAATGTTTCTAGAGAATTATTGCAACTGATAAGCTGCGTTATCCTTGTTTCAGACAACGTCACATCAACCGTAGCACCATGTCCAGATGGTCATTTTCATTGCTTCAACACCAGCAATGTATGCATACATCAATCGAAAAACTGTGATGGTCATCTCGATTGTCCTCTAGGAGAAGATGAAGAGCTTTGCGGTTAGTAAATGGAAGATTTTAATTATGAATTGCGACCAATAAAAATAAACTGCTCTGGATATCGATTTGTTTTCAAAAAAATCATTTTCAGATGATTTCCTCGATTCCCTCCACTGGGACAGCATGTTCCGCAAGAGACCGTCAGCGGAAGATGATCACGACGACGACGATGAAACTTGCAGTAAGTACATTTCCGAAAATAAACGCATCCTCTTTAAGAAAAAATAGCTACTGTTGCTTTCCAGAGCTAAATTACAACGGGAAATGCATCTGCAGACACAAAGACATCCTGTGCCATCACAAGAACTTTATTCAAATTCCCGAGGATCTCCCTAGAGAATTTATCCATCTTTTGTAAGTATTTATCTCCAGCGTCTAAGATATTTAATATGGTATTTCCCTGAGGCAATGACACGGCAATCTTGTCCGCAGGGATTTTACTGGGAATTATTTCAAAATCGTAGGACCAATGACAGTTGTGAACATTCCACATCACGTAATGAAATTGTACGATCGATTCATGTCTGTGTAGGTGCTTTTCCCTGTTACAAAGAGTGTTTCTTTTCAGAGTTTTAAAACAATGCAATATCGAAGAACTTTTAGGCGGAGTTTTCTATAATATGACGAGGATGAAAAAGCTGTAAGTATGTAGCATGTGTAGCTGTAAGTGTTAATGTAGTTCTACTTACTGTACGAAGACCATTCGAAAAGTAAAGAAATTAGAAATTTTTATTAGGTACTATTAAACGCCGTTTCGTAAATATACGTCGATTAGTTCTAACAAGAACCTTTGAATATGCAACGCAATTAATTAGTTCGACGAAAACTAACAAACTAACATAAAGGAAGAAACAATAAAAGCGTTTGATGTCTACCAAAGACTACCGACAATATTATATTTCATCAAATATAGCTAATAACAGCAACTTAAAAGCACTGCGATATGGAAAATATAATAATTAAATAAATAACTATTTCTTTCACATTTTTAACTTTGATAGAACGAGAGTTTGTATAAAAAAAAAACAGTGTGTTGCGTTACCCCTTGAAATTTACTTTAATTATTCAGTATTATATTATAATTATGTACTAATATAAAATACTTTTAATTTATTCGTGTAGTCACATTGCATATTTATGACGTCATTTGATTATATGTATGACGTCGCGTTAATGACGTGTATTGGAACTTAGCGTGTCCCTAGTATACACTAGGATGACAGAATAAAATAGACACCAGGTAAACCGGTATAAACATGTAAACAGAATTAAGAACTTCCTCTTGTCATTAGGGTAGGGGTAGATGTATCGGAAGGAATTCGTTATAGTTTAGTATCGTTACAACTATGCCTCGCTTACAAGGTTCGAGTGATATTAGCGACTTCACCCGGGGTGTCGCATCGTTGGCCAGAGTGAACGCGGCGCTTCGCAACGTGAAATAAGTAAATTTTTAAATATTCCGTTATCCCCACAGTTAACCGTGTGATTACACAATTTAAACGCAAGGAAAAAACAACAGTGGAGTCGAGACCAGATCGTGCCGGACCTTCTGAAAGAAGTAAAAGGGTGCTTCTGCGCGAAGTGTTAAGAGAACCGCGAAAAAGTACAGCTGAGCTTGCAACTTCACAGAAAAGTCTGCGCACCGTTCCACGATACCTCCACAGTGTGGGGACGTATAAAAGGGTGGCAAAGAAAAAACCTCTCCTTACAGCGTTCCAAAAACGGCGCCGAATGGCTTGGGCAATCGGAATGCGAACGAAGCCCGAAGAGTTTTGGCGGTCTGTCATTTTTTCAGACGAAAGCAGATACTGCCAATTCAGTGATAGTGGTCGTATGATAGTGGGTATGGAGACGTTCGTCACAGCAACTGAACGACAAATTTTCGCATCAGACGGTGAAATACGGCGGTGTGAACATCATGGTGTGGGGCGCGATATGGTATGGTGGAAGATCGCAATTAGTAATCTGCGACGGAAATATAAATGCGGCAAAATATATCCAAATATTAACGAAAGGACTACTACCGATATTCGACAACGCCATTTTATCTAAAGGAGAAGCCACTTTTATGGAGGATGGAGCACACAAAGCAAGAACAACAACAATATGGAAACGACGAACAGGGGATTCGGATTTTACCATGGCCAGGCCAATCACCAGACATGAATCCGATAGAGAATGTTTGGCACATAATCCAGACAAATATGGCGAAACTACCCCGAAAACCTAGCAATAAGGAAGAACTCGTGGCAGCTGTTACAGAAGAGTGGTTAAATATTCCAGAATACACCATTAATCATTTAATAGATTCTATGCCACGACGACTCGCAGCACTTCACGCAAGTAGAGGTGGATCGACAAAATATTAGTCTAATTTAAAAATGTTAAAATATTTTGTATATATAACGAGAATAGAATCTTTTTTTTCAATTAATAGGTGTCTATTTTACTCTGTCACCCTAATGTACACTGTCCCAAAGATAGATAGTATAATATTATTCAAAACATTAGCAAAATAATTATTCGTAAGGAAGTAATAAATTATTATTAAATTATATTTTAAATTATTATAAATATAGGTAATATACTCATGATTCCAGTTTATATTTGATTCGGCCTTGTAGCATGCAATTTATAGAAATATGCATAACTACATAACATAATACATTTATAGTTTATAATCAGATGCCTTTAATAATACGGGCCTGTACTTATCGGTATAAGAGATAAGTATTACTCCATACCACCGTACCATGCTCCTATAGAAATTTATATTTCGCACGATATTTTGAAACAAAATATACGCTAAAATAAGATCACCAATATTTGAAATAAGCAAAATGTCGACGCTTTGTTATTAACTGGTCGACAATCCTCGTCTTGAAAAGAAAAAAAATTGTTTACATTTCGCGTATTACTCAAACATTATGTATTTAACGTGCTATATATTGTACGTGTATACACACACAAACATACATGCATATATATATAATATACAAAGTCTGGATTCTACTAATTTACTCTCCGACATAGGTAAATATTTACATCGTATTTACCAACGCTCCTGCGAGTAATCAAAGCGGTTTAACAGGCAATATTTGACGAAATTAATAGCTGCTCCGGGCCTGAATAGCTGTATCGAGCATCAGCGATGATGAACCGGATCGACGTACTACACGGACAAACAGTCGAAAGCTAATGCTTCCGATTCATATTTGCTCTTTCGCCAGTAACAGAAGCGCATTGGAAACGTTTTCTTTTTCACGTTAGTATGTATTTGCTCTGTCAATAATTGCGATGCGAATATATAATATGGAAGCACAAATAGAGTTTCCACATCTATATACAGTGGCGGACAAAATAATATATCCAGGGGAAATTCCATATGATTCCAGAACGTTAAATGAATTCAAAGAGGCGAACGCGAATATGATTCAAAAAAAAACAGAATTACTTCTTTGCATCGAGCTTTCGCTTTTTATTAGTCGCTTGTAATGGACGATGCGTGATACGAGGGTCACGCTATAAATTTTGTAGTCCCACAAAACTAGAGAAATTGAAACTCGCCACACTGCATTCCTAAATACCACCATCCTTAAGTAATAAACTCTGACTGTCAACTGAGTCGCTGCTGTCGTAAGGCAAACGTGGTGTACAGGATTTGTCGTCAAAACATGGATTTTTCAAGAGAATATGTGCACGCAATGATCTACTACGATTTTAAGATCGGTTTAAATGAGCAACAAAGTCTTGAACAACTGCAACTCGCATTTGGTGACGAAAGTCATGTTCATATCCTCTATGTGGATAAAATCCTTCCGAGGGAAAGGAGAGAGAAAGAATAGAGAAACTTCAAGAATCTTCTCTGCACCGCCTCAATAGAGTTTGGGGGCTGAAAACTCCCGGGCCTAACACATAGAGGACGCTAGTTTTATTGCAGTCACCTTTCTCTCAGTTAGTACTAACCTTCAAAAGACAGCTGTTAAAATTTCATGATATTCTATTCATTAGTTTGTGAGTTATTGTGCTAAGAGTCACGCTACTTTTATTATTTCCAAAACAATGGATCAAAAACAATTTCGTGTTTTAATGTTACACTGCTTCTTGATGGGAAAAAATACCGTTCACGCGAAGCAATGGCTTGAAAAGTGTTATGAGGACTCCGCTCCATCAGAAACAACAATAAAACGTTGATTTGCTGACTTCAAACGTAGCCGTAGAGACACCGATGATGCAGAACGCAGTGGATGTCCAAATGAGGCGGTAACACCAGAAAACATCAAAGAAATCCGCAAAATCGTTTTGAATGATCGAAAAGTGAAGTTGCGTGAGTTAGCTGACATCGTAAAGATATCAAAAGAACGTATTGGCTTTATATTGCATGAGCATTTGACTATGAGAAAGCACTGTTCAAAGTGGGTGCCGCGTTTGCTCGCTGTTGACCAAAAACAAGAACGTGTTGATGATTCTGAGCAGTGTTTGGCCATGTTGAAACGTAACAAATCGGAATTTTTGCGTCGATATGTAACAATGGATGAAACATGGATCCATCGTCATCTGAGTGGACAGCAACTGGTGAATGGTGCTGCAATATTTATTTTACTAAATTGTATTGTATTACGCAGACAACACTTTAATATCTCTGCATCGAGAGTTCGCATTCAGGAAGCTAAATTCGCCACTAAAAAGAACAGACATTTTATTCAACGGTGAAGATGAATCAAATTGCGTCACTGGTTATATGGCTGTTATATAATGCAAACAATACCCTTTTGGATATTTATCCCACTCTGAAGTATTCTAAACCCTTCAAACTACTACTCTAGATGCCGAAAACCTCTCACTAGGTCATTGATTTTTGATGTTACATACACCTTTTAATTTGCCTACTAATTGCACTTAGCTATAGCTTTATTTCTATAGGTACATGGATAACAACAAATTAAAACTTTTCCCCTCCAATTTGTTCGAGTCAACTAATCAACTAGAAGTGCTGTAAGTATTAATCATGATCAACAATTTCTTGCAACGCGTGAAACACGCTTAATTTTTCAGAATACTAGCCTACAACCAAATTGCAAACATCGATTTGAATGCTTTCGAGCATTTGAGTGGTCTTACAGAACTGTAAGTTACGATTCTTTTGTATTATCTAAAATCACTTTCATTCTTTGAGTTATCTAGAATTTTCTTTTTGTAATGGTACTACTTTTCTTATAAAACACTGCTCAAAGTAATTAGCGGTTTTTCCAAACATTTTTAAACATGATATACTTTAATTCTTTGTCGTACTAGCGAGGTACAATGGTTTCTCTTCTATGGATGTCGACCGTATTTTAAGGAAGGTCCAATACAAACAACACATCAGAAATTCCACGACCTTGACATCAACAAACACCGGTAATAAGAAATTTATAACTCTTCCTTTTCACCCAACAGTAAAAGGGTTAAGTAAAATTTTCCGACAACTAAATATGAACGTGTCTTTCGTGTCAAAAAACAACTTAAAGAATCTCTTAGGGAATCCCAAAGATAAACCGGAGATGATAAAAAGGTCTGGAATATACCAAATTGCATGCAATAATTGTGAGAAAGTTTATATTGGACAAACAAAAAGGAGTATCGACACGAGTTTCAAAGAACGTATTAGACACAATCGTTTCGACAAACCAGAAGTATCAAGCGTAGCAGAGCATATGGTAAAATCCGGATATAAGATTGATTTAAAAAATCTGACACTACCTAAAAACGTGAACCCGTATAGAGAATTAGACGCGTACGAAACGATATGTATGAAAAAGAACGGAAGCTTATTGAACAGAGAACCACCCCCAATTGCACACTCGAGTTTGATTGATTTATTACCATAGGCCCTGTTAAAGATACGGTTCGCTTTCGGTCCATCCTTTCCCGAAAATAGGCATTAGACCACCGAGTAGATTGTAAATTGTCATATGTTTTAGAAATTTTAGAGCCTGCGTAGAAAATAATTTGCATGTGTGATACAGTTTTTACTTTCAGTAGGTAACAAGGTTGACAATGAGAGCCCACGTGCTCTCGAAACGTTCCGCATAATTAATAAATTTGTGTGAGTGGAGTTTACTGCTATACCTGTGAAGTATTTCTTAGTTAATTATCTGTTCTTTTTCTTTTGTTCATTTTTGTTGTTATTTCACGTATAGTTCCGATTTTCTGGTCTTCATCCATTATTAAAATCAAACTTGTTATTTTAGACAGCTCAAATTTTCCTTGTTCTAACTACCGCTTTTGTTTTCTTTTTCCATTTCCACTTATGTGAAGTTTTCTGAATCTAAAAACGGTGCTCCAATAAGAGGGTTTGATTGTACACTATACATCTTTTTCCCAACGAAAATATCCAACGTAAAATTCTTTATTCGATGTATGCTGTTAGTTAAAGACAATAGGAAGCTAACGGAATAAATTGTAAAGCCCTTGTTGACCGTATTGTAGCAAAACGTTGAATTAGCTTCTTCCATTTCCCTCACCCCGTATTCCTCCCCTACTTCCATCTCTTACCCTGCCATTCTTCAACCAACCCTCCTTTCCCAAGCCAATGTCGTTTTCAATACAGTGAAATTGACATCGACAGACTTCTGGTTTGAATACTAAAAGGAGGTGGCGTTGAATAATTCATTAACGAATGCTTTCCGTATTAAGCCCAAAATCATATCCCTATACAAGCTAGCCGCACGCAACCGATGAATCGCTAATGAGTAATTGAAAAACTCATAGACGTTTGTAAGTAAGCCATTACGGCGGTTGGTCGGATTGAACGAATATAGTGCTTTCTCTGTTGTTTATTAAAATGTCCCTCCTCGAATAATAACATTGTATTAGAATAGTTCTAACTACTAAGATTAAGTGTGTTAATTAATTTTTTTCGCCCTGTAAGCGAGAGGGACGTAGGTTCGAATCCTACCGAGACCGAAATTTTTTTTGCAAAACTTTTAACGTTAGTAATTATAATTTATGATTACAGAAACCAACGAAAGTTTCATATTAATATAATTAATAAGAATTTGGTATCATTAATATTGCTTTTATATCAATCGAAACAGCTTTACGTTATCACAACAATTTATTTACTCTCTTTCAAGTTGCGAAACCGAAAAGCGTCGCTCAGACTGAAGAAGTTGAAAAGAAAATTATTAAATATTCAACAAAAATCCTTTGGTGAAAGTTCTAAAAAAGAAAAAAAGAACTTCTGTTAAAGGACATCCTTTTAGTGAATCGTAAATAAAGTTTCTTCCTTGTGTAAAGAAGGATTCCTTGTTTCAGAGACCTCAGCTACAATAAACTTACGGATTTAAACAGACGTATCTTGGAACCATTAACAAACCTGAGTGAGCTGTAAGTATCCACACATACAGACATATATATATATATATATATATATATATATATATATATATATCTATATATATATATATATATATATATATATATATATAGATATATAGATATATAGATATATAAATATATAGATATATACATATATACATATATATACGCTTGTATTTTTTGGGAGTTATGTTGGCCTAAAATTGGAAATACGTAAATTCCTTTGATCATACAAATGACAGCTGTGTCGCATATATACTGTTACTTGCCTCATAACCGTATGTAATGATTGGATATTTTTACAGCGTATATACACTATTGCCCATAAATTTAAGACACCCACAAGAACGAAGTAAGTGGTTTCGTGAGACGCTGTATTTTATCACAGTTTGACGAAATTCTAGCATTCGTTTTCTACCGATTTATTATACTATCAAGATGAATATACGCAAAGTAACACCGGAAATCACCTCACCCATCGTTTTAACATTTTCAATTATGTCTTAGTTAGAATGGGCAGGACGGCTCCGGAGGGTGGAGTTGCTATTTATCATAAATCAAACATGTGTACTACATTAATAAAAATAACCTCAGAAGAATATGTTGAATATACTTCGCTATGACTAGCCCTACAAAAACAAACTATTGCGATTGGTGTATACTATGGACCCTCTAAAAGGCAATTTCGTTTCCCTCTATAATGAATTAGAAGATAATTTATCTGAGTTTTGTGCACTAACTGAACACATCATCTGTTTAGAAGACTTTAATGCTAATTTGTTTATTAATATTAGATAATGGAACATTAAAAATTTTTGAATTATTTGAGACATATACGAGGTAGCCGCCATAAATTCTCGGCCTGAGAGGCTAGGCAAGGTATTGTCCAGGTCTAAGTTCCAACAAGTTCTTTACCTTTCCGAAAATCAAGAACTGCATGATCAAAATCCTTTAAAACCGCAATTATGGCTGTATTAACAAACACATCCAGAAATGCCTAGAAAATACCATCCACCAAAGATAAAAGTGCTGTTAAATACAGCTTTTCTCGTGGTATAGGTGAAATCATTCACGAGAAAGACAATGTGAAGAGATAAACATGTTTCTGCCTAACCGGCGTCATCAGCGCGGTTTCGAGCGGTTTTTTGCTCGACATATTGCAATTCCCTCTCTACTACTATCTTCATATCTAACCCTACAATTCAAGTGATTATTCTTGGCGCTAACCAGCGCCAAAATAATGAAACACTTGTCTGCACTTGTCAGACATGGCGAAAAGAAGCGGGTACAGTGGAATAATTGCTTCCGGAATTAGTTCCAGCGTATGCAAAGGCGCATTGGTCTTCGTGGAAAATATCAATAAAGTCTTTAAACGATATCTATTATTTCATTCCAGCTCTATATGCAAAATTTGTACGCGGCTTTCTTGATATTCCTGACTTTGACTTAATGAAAGGCATGTTCGCTGTTTCGTCGCCACATTCGTTCCTAGCCGATCAATATTTTTCCTTGGAAAATATTAAGCTTTTGCAGTAGTTTATTTAAGATAAAAAGGATTTGCATATACCATTCACTTTAAATACGTCCAATGTTCAGAAGTCAATTGGATGTAACGTAAAGTAGGTATGAATAAAACAGTACTAACCAGTGAAATACCTACGAAAAGATTGTATGACGTGGCTTACGCTATTAATATAGAATACAAAAAGGAAGTGGACCTAGTGCGGAAACTTGCGGAATTCCCAAAGTTAGTACCTTTGTTTACAAACCTAGTTACCTTGAACCAAGTAATTCTTTATTCATGTATAATTAAGCATATTGAGCATAAGCAGTATTTTTATACGCAGAGAGCGTGGTAAAATGGTAACTCTTTCCAGACAGCATCTGTGCCTACCACAACCGCATTTTGTTCTGAAACATTTTCAAACGGCTGTACAAATTACTTACTAACTGTCCTTGTTTTTGAAGTTTCAAATTTAAATCATTCATATGGGCTGTAAGGTGCACCAGAAATGCTCAGAAGTCACATATCCATTTTGAGTCACTCAATTCAGATAGTGATTTATCTTTTATTTGCATAAAATCTCATTTCTAAGCTCGTAAAACCGTTTCAGCATTTTCCCTTTGCACAATAATATGTTACGTCCTCATATTCGGCTGATATTTCATCCAAAAACGCCTTGAACTGACTATGATTAAGCCCTCGGGATCGAATAAAATTGATGGTTTTTACTACCACATTCATAACATTCTGACGTCGAATGGACTTAGAGCACAAATTTTAAATGGGCTTTTGAAAATGTCTCGCGGGCCGGATGAAATCTTACAGCGGGCCGGTTCTTGGTCACGTATGGTACAGAAATTAGGGGAGATTAAATTGAAAAATAAAATTTCTTATATTATATTGTTCCAAGTTTCTTTTTTCTACACCAGGCCGAGAATTTATGGCGCCTACGTCAATAACACAAAATCAGAAGATCACATAGATGAAACTAAAATTTAAATTAAACGTTTTAATTTTTCCATTTATTTAATGTATTTTCCTAAATGTTCCCTAAGTTTTTATACGATTTATGCAGCCATTGAGAAAACTTATGGACGGTAGTGCATATTAACATCTCCCATGAGATCGTTTACACCGTAGCTTCTCTAATTAATGAAATCAATAACAATTTTTGCGAATTCGCAATTTCTAAACGAAATGTAAACAATTACCGACAAGGAAATCGAAGGAACAACATTGAATACTCGAGAATTTCAATTCACTTGCAATTATCCAACTCAACCGGAGCAAATTTCATTCACGTGTAGTTACATATGTACACACCGGTAAACAAGAACTTAATAAAGGCAATACCCCAAGGACGGCACGGAGAAAAAGGTGAAATTCAACATAAGCAAACCGTAAGAAGGGGATGGGAAATTAACGTTAAACTTTCCAAAATTACATTTCGCGAGCTTTCCCGAAAAGCTCGCTCAGTTTAACGTAACGATAAATTTATTTTTTCGTAGATTGCTAAGAGGGAACCTTCTGAAATCGGTCAGATTGCACTTCTTTCCCGGAATACCTCTGCTTATACTCTCCCTGATGGAGAACCAGATCGATGAAGTGGAAGTCGGCAGCTTTGCGATGCTTCCAACTCTATTACATCTGTAAGTAACTTATTTATAAGACATATTACTGCTTTAGAGAGGCTTTTTATATACGGTACATTGAAACGTTCTTGATGAAAGTATATGTGAGGGTTGCTATTTCCAGAAATGATTTAAAATTACACATTTTGATTATTTTGTATATATAACACATGGGCTGAAAAGTCCCGGGCCTAACAAAGAAAACACGGTTTTTTTGGTTCAAAATTAACTTTATTCATCAACGTAATCTCCATCAAGAGCAACACAATCATTCCAGCGCCGCTCTAACATTTCAATACCACTTTTGTAGAACGATTTATCTTTTGCCTCAAAATAGGCCTCAGTTACAGCGATAACCTCTTCATTCGTGCGAAATTCCTTACCGGCGAGCATTTTTTTGAGGTCTACGAACAGCCAGTAGTCGCTGGGAGCCAAATCTGGCGAATACGGTGGATGTGGGAGCAATTCGAAGTTCAATTCATGTAGTTTTGCCATTGTTTTGATTGACTTGTGACACGGTGCGTTGTCTTGATGAAACAACATTTTTTTCTTTGCCATATGCGGTCGTTTCTTTGCAATTTCGGCCTTCAAACGCTCCACTAACGCTATATAATATTCACTGTTGATGGTATTTCCTTTCTCAAGATAGTCGATGAATATTACACCACGCACATCCCAAAATACCGAGGCCATAACCTTTCCAGCCGATCGTTGTGTTTTAGGGCGCTTTGGACGAGGTTCACCAGTTGCTGTCCACTCAGATGACGATCGTTTTGATTCCGGAGTGAAGTGATGGATCCATGTTTCATCCATTGTCACATATCGACGCAAAAATTCCGGTTTGTTACGTTTAAACATGGCCAAACACTGCTCAGAATCATCAACACGTTCTTGTTTTTGGTCAACAGTGAGCAAACGCGGCACCCACTTTGAACAGAGCTTTCTCATAGTCAAATGCTCATGCAATATAAAGCCAATACGTTCTTTAGATATCTTTACGATGTCAGCTAACTCACGCAACTTCACTTTTCGATCATTCAAAACGATTTTGTGGATTTTTTTGATGTTTTCTGGTGTTACCGCCTCATTTGGACGTCCACTGCGTTCTGCACCATCGGTGTCTCTACGACCACGTTTGAAGTCGGCAAACCAACGTTTGATTGTTGTTTCTGATGGAGCGGAGTCCCCGTAACACTTTTCAAGCCATTGCTTCGCTTGAACGGTATTTTTTCCCATCAAGAAGCAGTGTAAAATTAAAACACGAAATTATTTTTGATCCATTGTTTTGAAAATAACAAAAGTAGCGTGACTCTTAGCACAATAACTCACAAACTAATGAATAGAATATCATGAAATTTTAACAGCTGTCTTTTGAAGGTTAGTACTAACTGAGAGAAAGGTGACTGCAATAAAACTAGCGTCATCTATGTGTTAGGCCCGGGACTTTTCAGCCCATGTGTTAGTTTAAACTCACGAACGGTAGTGTATACATACTCATAAAAAAGTATATACTTAGTTGAAAGTAATTGGAAAATTAAACATCGATTTTAAGAACTTGCTTTTGTATTTTTCTTTTTTAACACAACTGTAAGTGTAAGTTTTACTGAAGCAAATCTAATTTATAACCCTGAGTTCAAAGTCTCGCTCTTTGATTCCACCTATTCTTCTCCGCTATAAACAGAATCTAACTAACTTGAATGTTGTCCAATAATTCAAAATTACCTGAAAAAAATGTATCGATCTGCGATCGTATTTGTTTTCGGAACTATTTTTAAAGATTTTACGGCGCGAATCGAAACAAAATGTGCTTGCTAGAAGAATGCGTAATGTAGACAGAACGGTTACGAAATTATTATTTTACCTAGACCCCATCGAATACGAGCAGGAAGAACGTTGTTATAATTTTTTGTTATTCATTTTATTACCGCCGAACGTTGGAGATCTTGCAACAGGCATACCGCGTTGAATTGAGAGGAAATCGTTTAGTTAGTACGTCATAGATGTTTTGGGTTTCGTTCTATCGAGATCCGCGTTTAAAGCACTTAATAAACGTGCCTGTACATATGTTCATTATCTAAACAGCTGACGTGTTGTTAGGGAGTTCATACGATATTGTAAATTCGGGAATGGGTAATCGAAAGATTGAGTTAATCATCGCAGCATTGTGATGAATGATAATGTAGTCGTTGTTTAAGACATTTTATTCTAAATTAAGAAATGTTTAATTACTAAGTCTGAGTACAAGTTCTTGTTTTTGGTAAATGGAGTGATGACAGTTTCCCATGCATGTTTAGATTCAACAACTCCCTATAGTATACGTTTGTATATACACTACCGCACTCTAACTGACAGCAAGAATGTATAAAAACTCGGCAAAAATGTTAATAATATTTATTTTTATGTACAGATAGACGTACATGAATAAAAATATATTAAATAAATGTGAAAATTAAAACGTTTAATTTAAATTTTGCTTTCATCTATGTGACCTCCTCTTGATTTAATAATTGCAGCACACAATCGAGGCATTCTCGCAATAAGTTTTGCCAGAGTTTCTTGTATTATTGAGGTCCAACTCGAGTGCAATTTGTTCCACACGTCAGTAGCTGATGTCGGAGCCGATTTCCGTACTTCCCGATCTAGTTATTCCCATAGTAACTCGATTGGATTCAAGTCGGGGCTCTGGGGGAGGCCATTCCATAATTTTGAGAGTTCCTTCCTCTTCTAAATGGCGTAAATAGTCTTTATATAATTTAGAGGAATGTTTTGGGTCATTATCTTGCTGGAAGATAAAATTTTGACCCAAAAGTCGAATTCCGGAAGGTATTGCGTGGTTCTCAAAAATTTCGCGGTAGCCTTCTTTTTTTAATATACCGTCAATTTTCACAATGTCCCCTACACTAGTGCCAGCAAAACAACCCCAAATGATGATAGAACCTCCACCATGCTTCACGGCAGCAGCAATACACTCTTCTCTGGCACGTTCACCCACAGATCTTATTACGAATATGCGTCTTCGGGTTCCGAACAGCTCAAATTTGGACTCTACCGTCCATAGGACGTTGTTCCACTCTTCTATGGTCCAGTGTTGGTGTTCACGAGCCCATTTAAATCGCTTTTGCTTGCGTTTCGTTTGCGTAGTAATGGCTTTTTCATCGCAATACGTCCATGCAGCCCATGTAGGCGACGTTTGACTGTAGAAACACTGACTAGTTTTTGGCGACCAACATTTAATTCTGCGGTGATTTGCGGGGCTGTTTTGCGTCTATTTAACTTGCTGGTAACCACTATTCTGCGATCATTTGCAAATGTTGTCGCTTTTGGCCTTCCACTCCGTCTTTTATTAAGAAAACTGTCGGTTTCCCGATATTTTGTTACGTTATAGTCAACCGTAGCATGGTGATTTTCATTTTTTTGGCAATTTGTCGATTACTTATGCCACTTTTATGGTAAGCTATTATAAGCGCACTTGTTTCCGTACTAATTTCTCTTCGCGGAGGCATTTTAAAAAATTGTCACACCATATTTCGCTCACAACGTGAATAGAGTAACCAGTACCACACTGCAACTGACCATAGGTTACAGATTTCACTATAATCTTATAGGAAGGTAATTTAAACATTATTACCTACAGTCTAACAGATGACTAAATTTACCCTGTAGATTCAGAGGGATTGTTATTGTAATTGCACCGCATTCAACAGTTTATCGTAATCCGACCAAGTGCAGGTAAATGATAGTAAACCTTACGCGATATAATGGGTGTTTATCTTACTGAACTACATTTTAAATACGTATTTCATTTTATTCTAATGTTTTTTTTGGTAAACATAATACTATATGAATAATCCATGAAAACAGGGGTGCCTAAACACTTTTGAGCGGTAGTGTATGTTACTACTTTTTACTACGCCAATTCCAATTACAGTTACATATACAGTAAATGCTCGCTTATGTATATACCCGGTAGTGGAAACGTCCCGGTCATGTAAACAAAAAATTGTTACTATAGGATCCAATGGAACGCCCGGTAATGTAAACAAGCTTGCACCACGTACGATTCGATAATGTAAACAGTTTAGGGTACCGGTTATTTCCCGATTTACGTGCGTAATTGAGCCGAACAAAAGAATGTTTACGTAAACCTTTTCAGCGCCGGCACCGGTTGTTCCCCGATTTATGTATGGGATTCCTGTAAGCGTTGGCTCTCTTGCCTCTCGTGAAATAAAGTAGTGCGCAGCTAAAATCACGCCAGAACAGAGATGACATCCACGTCCAATAAAAGAACATTTTTAAAATTAAGTGACAAAGCGAAAATCATCGACGAGATTAAAAAAGGGGCGGGAGTGACTCAATTGTCTTTAGAAACCTTCTGAAGAAACGTCAAGTAAAACTGAATACACGACAAAACCCGGAAAACATTTCTACTATGGACTACGGTCGTGAAAGCCTACACTCGACTAAAGGAATAATCATGTTCCAATTAGCAATGAATTAATTAAAGAGAGATCAAAATTATTGAATGAAAACCTAAAAGTGACCGAAAATTTTGTAGCCAGTGATGGTTGGGTAAAAAGATTTAAAAGAATCGACGATGGCTCAATTTTTGTTATGTTCGTGCCGCCCAACGTAACTCCACTTATCCAACCGATGGATTAAAATGTAACAAAAATTATTAAATTGTATTATCGAAAGTTTCTACTTTCGTCTGCGTTAGAAACTGGCGATAAGTGATTCCTTTCTACGGTCTCCATGGTGTATAGGGGACAAGAGCTGTAGGATCAAATCTTACCGGAAACTATCAAAGATATAGCGAAGATAACGTATTTAATGTGTTCGAAAATTAAAATAAACATCTGTCTGTTGTACCACACCTCGTAAAAAGATGACGGTTCGAAATGATTGGAAAATTATTTATAATAGCAACGCAAAATCGCGTGGGAAAGTAATTTATGTTTTAATTGCACTTTCTACGTCAACATCTCTTCAACGTAACTTCGCTATAACGATCTGACGTTACGTTTAACGTTTTATGGTCGTTAAATCGGAAGTATATGTACGTTTACGTGCGTAAGACGTTTTAGGTTAGGATAGGTATTGCAGAAAAGAAAACGAACGCCTAAAATAACGAAAATTTGTTATTCTATTTTGCGATAAATTCTAGCGTTGTTAATAAACTTCAAACGAAACTATCATCAAATATGCGGCGTTAGATGTTAGAATTACTTAGTCCGAAAATATCCGATGGGCCATTAATATCTACACCGGCGCATTTTCGTATATCAGAGCGTACCGGTTCGCGTTTTAATACGCCATACTAAAACTCAATGAAAATAAACACGGGCTACTCGATTATCTTTCGCCGTTTATCGATCCTTACGTGTCGAAATTACAGGCCATAAATCCGAGCGGATTTTATTGTGTATCGTGGTGTTTTCTTTTTGTTCCTGGTTACCTAAATTGTTTACGCGTTATTTTATCAATTTACGCGAGCGATATTGGCTTTTAACGTTACGGTTTACCGATGATTATTTTGGACTAACAACGTGCTATTATTCCGTTGACAGAATTGGGCGTTTTTTCAAATTCAATTTTTTCGCTTGCTTGAAATTTTTTGTATTAATTAGTTAGTGTTTGGGTATATTTTCATCGTTCGTGAAATTTTGATATTCCGATGTTTTGGAGGTATCATCAGTGTAGCCACGAGAAGGGTTGTTTCTTGTCACGCTCATCATTTATACAGGGCATTTTAATAAGAGAAGTTAATGGAAGTTAGCACCGGGTGTATGCATAAGTTTTTTTTTGCTAAAGAGAAACACGATTTTCTTCGCCATAATGAATAATTTTCATGTAATCTACTCATCAAAATCTTGCAAATGAAGAAACATCATAGTGAGATATTATTTAACACTGAACAATGAAGGATAACAAAAAATGTTCAAGAAAGTAATAATAACACATGGGCGGAAAAGTACCGGGCCTAACACATAGATGACGCTAGTTTTATTGCAGTCACTTTTCTCTCAGTTAGTACTAACCTTCAAAAGACAGCTGTTCAAATTTCATGATATTCTATTCATTAGTTTGTGAGTTATTGTGCTAAGAGTCACGCTACTTTTGTTATTTTCAAAACAATGGATCAAAAACAATTTCGTGTTTTAATTTTACACTGCTTCTTGATGGGAAAAGAATACCGTTCGAGCGAAGCAATGGCTTGAAAAGTGTTATCGGGACTCCGCTCCATCAGAAACGACAATAAAACGTTGCTTTGCTGACTTAAAACGTGGTCGTAGAGACACCGATGATGCAGAACGCAGTGGACGTGCAAATGAGGCGGTAACACCAGAAAACATCAAACAAATCCACAAAATCGTTATAAATGATCGAAAAGTGAAGTTGAGTGAGTTAGCTGACATCGTAAAGATATCAAAAGAACGTATTGGCTTTATATTGTATGAGCATTTGACTATGAGAAAGCTCTGTTCAAACTTTAAATGCGAATAACATACAGAAGAATAAACCAGTCGTAGCACGTCAGCGCTAATCACATCACATAGTATTCGTGTATAATAACAAAAAGTACTTACTTCCTTACAAATTAAACTATTCCACTTGAAACAGTCATCCATAACTAAAAGACGTGCTGAATGCTGTACATCATAGTCGTACTTATTAAGAGATAGAAGCTCAGGATAATTCATTCCCTTTGCTTTTAAGAGCATAATGTTGGTTTTACTGTGATTAAGTTATTAGCAGTTAACCATTGTTCAACTAATTTCAAAAATCTGGTGCCATTGTCGATAACAATCTCCAATGAAGATCCTACAACTACCAAAGAAGTGTCATCGGCATAGTTCTCGACAGCATAGACATAAATAACAAAAAGTAGTGGTCCTTGAGGTACGCCCTTACAAACATAAATGGGATCTGAATAAACACGTACACCATTGGAATTCAAATAAGATTTGAACCAGGCTAAAGATATGCCTCGAACGCCAGAGCGTCCCAGCTTATAGATTAATTTAGAATGGTTTATGCTGTCGAATGCCTTCTACAGATCAAGCACAATACAACATGGTAAGCTCTTACGCTCCAAGACTGTAATAATAAAATTCATGAGATCGAAAACGACGGCTTCAATACCTCAAAATATTTGAAAAAGCTGTGAATAAATTTGTAGGCCTGTAATTATCCAGATCGTCAGCATCACCCCTATTGTAAAGAAGCATTACATTTGCGTGCTTCAAGCTTATGAAAAATACCGTTTTGAAAAGAAAGGTTAATGACATGGCAAAGTGGTTCTAATATCAATCTTCCCAAATATTTTTCAAAGAGTTCTGTAACACAACATATTAGGTGCAATCAAACTTATAAGCGGTAGTGTATATATAATGTCGGTTGGGTATAGTTTTTTTTTTGTGCAAAATGATCTTTTTAATAGACCTTTCGAGATCAACTCTTACAAGTAGCATTGCAAAGCTCCTTATATGAAATTGTCTCTGCACCAAGATCGATTCAATTCAACAAAGTTCCACCGCGCAAGGATTTAAACTTTCGCCCGTCTTCTTGAAGATCGAAGATAGCTGGATTACTCGAGAACTGGCATCTAATTACCGAGAATAGGGGGAATCGTCTTTCCTACTACGAAGAGAAGGCAACAAAGGATTGGGGACAATGAAATGAACAGTCGTATAGTAGGTTAAACGGTTGGTTGTTTACATTTATCGTATTTGTGTAGTAGATGTTTTTGCGCGAGTAATACGATCGAATTCCAATTACTAATTAAAATTTTTCGATTTCTTACCTTTGATGTTCATTACGCAATACAAACTTTCATAATTAAATTTGCTACCTCCTCTTTCTCTCTCTAGCTCTCTCGTTCGGGGAACCATATAGCCGTCCATATAAGTAACAAGCTATACTGTAGTACACGTGATAATATATAGAGTATTCCGAAACAGCTGCTCTTCAGCTGAACACTATCAAAATGAACTTTCCTCTGTTTTCAGCATCTAGAATCGTCTCAAATATTTTGGAAAAGTGGACTAATAATTCTGAATTTCTCTTTTGAATAAACTTCTGGAACTTGTCAGAAGGATATACACTACTGTGCAAAAATATAGGCATGTAGATATATGATTACAATTTCCTTGCAATTATCCAGCGTAATTAAATTACTGAAAAAAATATCAGTCTCGGAGGGACTTGAACCCAACATCTTTACGTCTCCGGCGTACTGTGTTAACCATTGCACCACAAGACCATTATGCCAACGGTGGTTTAATATTAATACTGATATTAATATTAATATTAGCATTACTTTAACATAGATATGTCTTTAAAAGTTTATGTAATCATAAGGGTCTGTTTGTTTCTCTTTATTGTTCGAAAGTTGCCAGATGGGAGTTAGTAAACATGAAGTATTACAACACGATAGAGCAATCCGTCCTTATTGTTAAACATTATTATCAAAATGGTGAAAGTTTGAATGCCACCATTCGTAAAGTGCGTCCAATATTCTATCGACAGAATGTTCCTGATTCATCTACTGTGAAAAGAACAATCAAAAAATTCGAATGTACTGGTTCGAGTAGTGATGTGAAACAAAACATGACATGTAACCAAATGTCCAGAGACGTCGATTCGTCATCGTGCACAAGAATGGGATATTACAACAGCAACTCTTCAGCGTATTCTAACTAAAGATTTGCATCTCCACGTCTACAAAATCCCATTGACTTCACAACTCCTGTCAAAAGACTATGCACAGCGAAGAGACGAAGAGAGTACACCAATTAAGTCCTTCAGCAAACACAAGGGAGTGCCTCAATTGGAAAATATTGCTCGTAACGACATGTGGTTTCAGAAGGACAAACGATCTTCTTAAGCAACTTCAAATTGTCGTTTTGACATTCGCATTCCCTCAAGCGCTTTCACCACAATTCAAGATTCGTGGCCTCCACTCTGCAGACACCTAAACATGCTCGATTCCATGTACTTGATCTCATTCATTAATTCTACTGAAAATCTTGGACGTTGCTATAAATTTTGATGGTCAATTTCTCACGTTTGGATGGTGCAATACAGTGACAAATGGTGCCTTTCGAAGAAGCAATATTAACCAAAATTTTTGCATAGCAGTCAAAATTTTAGATGCGTTGGGGACTACATGGAATAAATCGTGGATTCCGCTACGATTTATGGATTTATGCATCTCACCATAGACTGTCTTGCACGAGTTTGGTCCTGGTCGTGTCATTTCCCGGTCTAGTATTGGTCAGAATTGGCCGCCGTGTTCTTGCGATTTGACACCGTTGGACTTCTGGCTGTAGGGTCATCTGAAGTCACAGGTTTATGCCAACGAGTCTAAATTTCAATTATTTGGATGGAACAGGCATCAGCATCTTCAACGACGTGTTGGAAAAGCTCTTGCAGAACCATGTTTATAAATTACTGTCAAAGATGGGGGTGACAATATGGAGGTTTGGATTGCATTTCATCCCAAGGACTTGATTACATTATTAAAATTGAAGGGAGACTTACACCGGCGAAATATCGAACAATATTGGAGCAACATGCTATAACGATGCCAAAACACACTTCCCGTTTAGTCAAAAATTCAGCTACAAGAGAACGGTGTAGTTCGCACTATGGTCTGACCTAGACAAAACCCGGACTTAAATATTATCAAACATGAGTTATGGAACATATTAGAATAAGAGTGGTATCATATTCCGGACAATTACTTCAAAACACTGCATGATAATCCCCAAGCACATACAAGAGACACTATCAAAAATAAGCCATACAAAATATTAAAAAACTAAAGGTTCTGATGATATTCAGTATATTATTTACTGATATAAATATTAGTTGTAAAAATTGTCGAAGAATATAAATTAATCAAATTGCCTTTCTACTATTACATTTATCAAAATGCCCACCTCTTTTGCACATTAGTGTATGTACTCAATACGTTTTTAATATTACTTGGCTATCTACGATAAATCCTATTCAATTTAATGTTTTGGTAATCTAGCCTCGAAGAAGAAGTAAGGCAACTTCGAAGCTCATTATAAAATCTCAGTGTTGGGCATATTATTTGAGACAACCTGTATAAGTTCAAATACAGGAATATATTACTGAGTAAAGAAGTTATTAACAAAATAACGACAATGTCACGTCTTCTCCTCTCCAAATGCTGTTACACCACCAATCGAAATTAGTTTCGGAAATCCATGGATCGTGCCTGTCGACGCCAGGACCGTCTTATTGTTGTCATTAATGAAAAAAACTACGAAACGCGTACGAAAAGTGAAAACAGAAGAGAACATCGAAACCCGATTCCGTTCGGACTCGTTCCCAATTGTTTAAAGACGACGAACTTTCGAAATTAATCTCTTACTTCGAGAAGTCGTATGAATTACAAACTAGACTTTTTCCAATATAAACGCATTCGCAACTGGTATACGATATCGGATAATAGGAATTGAAAAGGCACCGTATTGTTTCTTCATTTACGTAAAAGGTTCTATCAATTAGCGTCGTTAGCTCCATTACCATTAAAAGGGGTCGCACTGATTATTCACGGAGGCAATTATAGCTGATAATCTAACAAGTAATACGTAATTTATCGGCAGAGGACAGAGGTGCTTCGAAAATCATCAAATGAAGCGACAAATTGAACATAATTGTTGTCGTTTGAATAGTGCCGTTAAGTATATGTTAAAGAAAAAAAACGATCCTACAAAAGTTTCATCGTTAATGTGAAAGCCAATACCCTTTACAATTACCATAGTAACCTTTCTATTCCAAACTCAAATAAAACTAATACTGATCAAATCTTTTATTTGTTTTTATGTATTAACACGTGCTTTCATTGCTATACTCTACCACAATGAATACACCTTGGCGTACATGCAAACGAAATTTCGTTGTCATAATGTTCAATTTTCATTCCCTTAAGCCAGTGTCTCTCAAATTACGTCTCGGCAGATGCGTTTCCACTTGACGATGCCATCCTGGATATTGAAAATTGTTATTGCAATAGAAAACAAATATAAATTCATTCCTAATATTTTTCGCATTCTCTGGTGTATGCCAAGGATCCAATTTGGGTCCTCTTCTGTTCAACATTTCTTTGGACGACGATCTACAAAAGCTAGACTGCAATGTACTTGCATACCTAGACGATCTTAAGAAGAAGCATAACTTCCCCGACTTGTTGTCTATTTCTCTAGAGCATATGTGGGCAACAACCGGCCTGCTGTAAGATTTGATCCGGCCCGCGAGACATTTTGAAAAACCCAATTCAAAAAGATTCACGATTTAATTATAATGTTGTACCTTATGACAAGTGTCTTCTAAAAAGTCTAAAAAGTGCTTTCTTATTATTTCGTTGGTGTCAATGTGTCACTACAGTATAAAACAATTGGCACTGTTATCGTTTTGTAAAATTTTATTTGTGTGTCCTTTTTTGTTTTGTGTTTTAACGTTCTTCTGATTTTTCCACAGATATGTGTGAATTTATTCAGTTTTTTTTCTATGTCTTTGTTTCGATCATAAAATACATCGGAGCCTAAATACTTAAAGTACTTCACCTGTTCCAGTGCAGTATCGTTTATGACTATTTTTGTCCTAATTGGATATTTACCCAGGAAACCCATGGTTTTATCTGCCGATATTTCCATTTCATAGTTTTAACAAATTTTTTACAATGTAACACATGGGCTGAAAAGTCCCGGGCCTAACAAAGAAAACACGGTTTTTTTGGTTCAAAATTAGCTTTATTCATCAACGTAATCTCCATCAAGAGCAACGCAATCATTCCAGCGCGGCTCTAACATTTCAATACCACTTTCGTAGAACGATTTATCTTTTGCCTCAAAATAGGCCTCAATTGCAGCGATAACCTCTTCATTCGTGCGAAATTTCTCACCGGCGAGCATTTTTTTTAGGTCTGCGAACAGCCAGTAGTCGCTGGGAGCCAAATCTGGCGAATACGGTGGATGTGGGAGCAATTCGAAGTTCAATTCATGCAGTTTTGCCATTGTTTTGATTGACTTGTGACACGGTGCGTTGTCTTGATGAAACAACATTTTTTTTCTTTGCCATATGCGGTCGTTTCTTTGCAATTTCGGCCTTCAAACGCTCCAATAACGCTATATAATATTCACTGTTGATGGTATTTCCTCTCTCAAGATAGTCGATGAATATTACACCACGCATATCCCAAAATACCGAGGCCATAACCTTTTCAGCCGATTGTTGTGCTTTCGGGCGCTTTGGACGAGATTCACCGGGTGCTGTCCACTCTGATGACGATCGTTTTGATTCCGGAGTGAAGTGATGGATCCATGTTTCATCAATTGTCACACATCGACGCAAAAATTCCGGTTTGTTACGTTTAAACATGGCCAAACACTGCTCAGAATCATCAACACGTTCTTGTTTTTGGTCAACAGTGAGCAAACGCCGCACCCACTTAGAACAGAGCTTTTTCATAGACAAATGCTCATGCAATATAAAGCCAATTCGTTCTTTTAATATCTTTACGATGTCAGCTAACTCACGCAACTTCACTTTTCGATCATTCAAAACGATTTTGTGGATTTTTTTTTTGTTTTCTGGTGTTACCGCCTCATTTGGACGTCCACTGCGTTCCGAATCATCGGTGTCTCTACGACCACGTTTGAAGTCAGCAAACCAACGTTTTATTGTTGTTTCTGATGGAGCGGAGTCCCCATAACACTTTTCAAGCCATTGCTTCGCTTGAACTGTATTTTTTCCCATCAAGAAGCAGTGTAAAATTAAAACACGAAATTGTTTTTGATCCATTGTTTTGAAAATAACAAAAGTAGCGTGACTCTTAGCACAATAACTCACAAACTAATGAATAGAATATCATGAAATTTTAACAGCTGTCTTTTGAAGGTTAGTACTAACTGAGAGAAAGGTGACTGCAATAAAACTAGCGTCATCTATGTGTTAGGCTCGGGATTTTTCAGCCCATGTGTTATATATCCCTTTCTGTAGATCATCCTCTGTTTCTGTTAGGAGTACTAAATCTTTAGCATATAAGATAGAGTTTAGCGTAGTGTTCTAGTTTAAACGTATTCCTTTGGGATATTCCTTTTTCCATTGCAATTCTAATAAACAGTAGTATACGATAGGACATACATCGCATGTAAGATCTCCCATCTCGTACGTCTCGACGATCTGAAAGCTGTTCCATCAATGTACCAACAAAACTTCGTAAACGAGAAGCATGGCTTTTGACATTTACTTCCGCGACGTGAATCGAAAGGAAATCAAGTTACTCAATGTTTTATGCCTCGGCACTGTCGCTTTACTAGCTTTTAAAGCAAAAAGAAATCGAACATAAAGATACACCTGCGTCAGCTATGATTTATCTCGCTTTACTGGCAATATTTTTGCTTTCTTCGATTTTATCGAATAGAAAGGAGATACACGTGTCTTATTTTCGAACTTTTAGTATGAAGAAAACATATGGCAAAGGCTGACAAGTTCTAACAAACAGTTAAAAAGCTTCCTACAACTATTGATTGATTTAGGGACCGTGGGCTTTTCAATTTAACGGCCAACTAATTGTCATGAACTCCTAACATAGAGAAGAATTTAATAGACGGGTAACTTGTTAGAAGGCCCTCTTTAAGTTGTCTTACATGCAATTTCAATGAGAATGATTTAATTTCCATTAGAACATAGAAGTTGAAGCGTATATGATATATGTAACTTAAGAAGCAGCTTTACTTATTTTAAATATGCCAAGTTATTGATTTTTATAGTCACCTTTGAGGTCATGTAATACATATATTAAAATTTATTCTATTATAAGTGTTACCACATAATTCACTATATTTTTTATTTTCTTTTAGTTCTTTAGGATTATTAGAATTCTGTTACTTTAAGAAACCCCCTAACTTTATTATTTTCGGTAATATGTTACTTTTGAGTTGAAGTTCTACTTTCGTCTTGTCGTCAGCAAGGTGGAATATGCTTCATAAATTCGGGTATCACGTTGCTTATGCTGAATTTGAATGCTGAAGGAGGCTATTTTTCGTACCGATCCACCGTCTGACATTCCGGAATTGCGGATTAAAATTCAAGGTTTTTTTCGTGCCATCACCTGTGTTCACAGACGTGTTTGTGAACCTTCGTGAACGCTACGAATACGGCTTGAAACTGAACGGAGGCCATATTGAACATGTGTTTTATCGGAAACGTCGTCGTGAATAATGTTTGCAACGCTATATAATGTTAAAGTATCGCTATATAATGCAAAGTAAATACATGAATAATAAATAATATACGTTTCATAATTTCAGTACTGTTTATTTTGCCGCATCCTTTAAAATAGGGAAGACAAATACGCCAGACAAAAAATCATCGAAGCACACAGTTTCTTTTCACTAAGACTAGATTAAAATTAACATAAAATGATTTATGTAAATCATAAACTAAGCAATGTCTTTACAAACTATCCCGCTCAAACTCTATTAATGCAGAAATGTAATATGTTTTCGCAAAATTACTATTCGTAATGGGATGTGATTAATTATTTACAATTAAGTATTTTAATGTAACAAATTTCTATGACGAATCACTAATATTTATATAACAAATCGTTTAATTTATTTTAACCGCCAGTACGCATTATATAGATTTGATTTCCTTATACCATGTCTTCTCAATTAAATTTTTATTTAGAGTAGATAGCCTATGATTTTCATTTAAATTTGGGAACACTGTGGAACAGTAATGTGTTTCGAAAGTCAAACTTTAACGTCTGTCATAGTTGATAAAGTTTGACTTGATATCCGAGTATCATCAACAAATGCGAGTTGCAATCGTTCAAGAGTTTGTTCTTTAGCTAAACCGACCTTAGCATCGTAGTAGATCATTACTCGCGTATGTTCTCTTAACAAGTCTATGTTTCGATGAAAAATCGTTTGTACTCAACTGGCAACCTGAGCTTACTACTGGATGATGGTATTTAGAAATGCAGTGTTGCCAGCGCTAACTTTTCTAATTTCATAGCATCTCAGAATATGTAGTGTGACCCTCGTTTGTAGATAGGAATGGTGAGGATACCATATTAAGGAGACGTACTGTAATTTAGTACGGACAAGCGAATAACATAAAGCTCTTAAATAATCTGCAGGATCGTGTGCGAAATCCTAGGGATTTCATGGCAGAATTTCGGACAGATACTATATGGTCTGCATACCGCAAATTTGTATCAAACAGCACACCCAGGTCTATTATGGATTAGTGCCTGGGAATAACACTTTGACGCACAGCTTTGACAAAGTCTATGACATTCCATTCCGCGTACATCATCTGACAATACGAGGGCGACCTGAAATGTATCCGGAATCAACAGAGCCAATTCGCCCGGAAAAGTCCACTGCTGCGACTGTTCCTTGATCTCCGGTATGTAGTAGTGGATCCAAGTCTCATCCACGGTTACGAAACGCATGAAAAATTCCTTGGATTGCGTTGGCCCCAGGCCACAAACACGATTTCGTTTTTGCTCCGGTGTTAGCAAACGCGGTACCCATCGCGCCAAACGCTTTTGTATACACAAAATTTCGTGAAGGATATAGCCACCACGTTCGTCTCAGATGCCTGTTGCCTCCGCTATCTCTTTCAGCTTCAAATGGCGATCGGGTAACGCGACATCGTGAATCTTGACGACCATTTCATCATTGGTAGCGGTTTTCGATTTTTGAGCGTCCATTGCGTGGTTTGTCACTTGTACTTGTGCGGCTACGTTTCAACTCGCTCACCTAAAAGCTGATGGTCGAAAATGATGGAATACATCCACCATAAATCTGTGGCCGTTTTCCCAGCCATCCAGAAATGTTTTATCACTGTACGAAATTCGATTTTATCCATTTTAGCGAAACCGCCTGACTTACTATTCAAAACACACTTTTGAACAACAACTACTGACAGTAGACGTCTGAAATTTTGACATAAAAAGAGTTGCCTATGTCGACCAATAAATCCACTTCGTACGCCATCTCTTGCCGATTCCGGAAACATTTCACGTCGCCCTCGTATATATCGATACGATTATAAAGGAATGGAAAACGAAATTCCCTAAAGAAATACAAAATTTGACCCAATCCACAAGTGTACGTAGATAATAAAATTCCATTCTGTTGTATCGTACAACCATTCCAGAAAATATTCAAATTGACCATTTACAATATGTACTACGATCTTTCCTAATGCCGATTACATCCCAATAGACCTAAATTCAAACTACGATATCACATCTCATTTCATCAAATCATCTAACGGACAAGACACAATCTTGTATCCCTTCAAAGTTCTACATTTAGATCAGATGTCATTAAACAGCGTTTTAACGAGTTTTCAATGCACCATTGGACAATTTTCACTACGCCTACTCCCATTTAGACGACATTTCTATGTAGATTTACAACCTCCTTCCCTTCCCATAAAACCACCGTTTTAACACGTTAATATTCCGAAATTATAAATAAAAGCTGCGAAGCGAAAAATCGATCAGAATTTAAACGCAGGTCCTGTAAACATCACGACGAACAATAGCAAACTTGAAACGGCAACAGTAACTGTGAGGATAGCGAGAGAATTTAATAAAGGTTGTTCAGGGAAAGTATCCATCGACATGTAAAGAGGAAAGAATGTGAAAAATCGCGAATTTACGTTGGTGTCTGGCCATCCAAATACCGTTGTTTTGTTTTGTTGGGAGACGGAAATGAACTTTAAGCGTGCATCGTGAAGAATATTATTTCGTCTTGAGGAATCGAGTTCGAAAGCTTGCGAGAGTAAAAAGGTTTGTATAGGAAGTTCAGAACGAGGTAAGAAATATCGGATTTTCTGGCATCGTCAAGCAAACACAGAGGTGTGAGATGAACACTAAAATACCTAAAAAATTGCTATCATTTATTTCACTTACGTAAAAAAAAATATAAATTGTCCTGATCCTGAATTCGAACCATTACATTTTCGGACAAAATGAATCCTCCATATAAAAAACTTGTAACCTTACCAATCACCATTCTTCTTTTTAAACACATTTTTGTCTCGATTGACTGATCTCCAATTAACATTGAAATTAGGAAGAAATCTTCCTGTAATTGCGTTGGAGATTAAAGTTCTGACTTTCAGCAACATTAGGAAACTTTTCACGGATGAAATAATCAAACAACTGAACGTTCGAAGGACCAATATTCAATAAATATTTACGCAAATCACTGATCAACTGATAATTAGAGAATTTTTCGAACTTGTGAGAATTTGATTCTGAAACTCGCAGTGTAGTCATGGTGACCTATAATTCATTTGAAAAGAATAGTTTCAGCTTAACACTATTGCAGTCTACAGGGTAAGACACACCATGTAGGCTGCAGACTAGAGTATTTTTCGAACTTGTGAGAAATTGATTCTGAAACTTGCGGTATAGTCATAGTGAACTATAATTCATTTGAAAAAATATTTACTTTCTTACAAACTAGATCTATATCCATAACAAGGCCCAAAAGACGTGCTGAATGTTGTACATCATAATCGTATTTATTAAGAGATAGAAGCTCAGGATAATTCATTTCCTTCGCTTTTAAGAGCATAATGTAGGTTTTACTGCAATTTTGCATTAAGCTATTAGCAGCTAACCATTCTTCAAGTAATTTCTCCAACAAAGATCCTACAACTACCAAAGAAGAGTCATCGTCATAGTTCATCAGCATGGGTCTATTCTCCATCAAAGGATACTCGACAGCATAGACATCATTAGAATAAATAACAAAAAGTAGTGGTCCCGAGATACCGCCTTGAGGTACGCCCTTACAAATATAAATGGGATTTGAATAAACACGAACACCATAGGAGTTGATCTTAACCGTCTGCTGCGTATGATTCAAGTAAGATTTGAACTAGGATAAAGATGTACCTCGAACGCCATAGCGTTCCAGCTTACGGATTAATTTATAATGGTTTATGCTGTCGAATGCCTTCGACATATCAAGCAGAATACAACATGGTAAGCTCTTACGCTCCAATGCTGTACTAATAAAATTCATGAGATCGAAAACGGCGGTTTCACTATCTCTACCCCCAAGGAATCCATGCTGATGACAGTTTATTAAAAGAAAGTTATATAGGCGGTCAAATATAACCTTCTTAAAAATTTTTGAAAAAGCTGTAAATAAATTTATAGGCCTGTTATTATCAGCATCATCCCTGTTGTAAAGAGGTATTACATTTGCGTGGTTCAAGCTATTAGGGAAAATACTGTTTTGATATGGAACAGGTATGGAGCAGATATGAAACCGGTACGGGACCAGGTACGGAACATATATGGAACAGGTATGAAACGGGTATAGAACAGGTATGGAGCAGGTATGGAACAGGTATGGAACAGGTATTAACAGGTATAAAAGAGGTAAGCTGTTCTTCCGTGTGCACATCCACCGCAACAGCGTGGCGCCAACCGAACCGGAACTGAACTATCTGGATCTAGTGAGGCCATACCTACTTGTTTTCTAATCTTATTTAATAAATATGAAATAAAATAATAATAAAATGTTCACGGCATTTCACTATAAACATATGCGGAGACTATATGAGCCAGAGTATGTGACGATATGTCACTAAATTACGGGTTAAACCATATAAGAGTTTCTGCTTGATAGCAATCGATTTTACGAAACCGTTCGCAATCGAAAACAAATAATTAGAGGTTCGAAAGAATATATTATAATGGATATGATTCAATAACACCAAATTCTTTTGCAACAATGAAATCTGGTTCTGCTTAACCATCATTTTATGTTACAGATTCCTCTCCTACAACAAAATCAAAATCTTACGCAATAACACTTTCCAGAACCTATCAAATCTCCTATCTCTGTAAGTATAATCGAACTTACATATTCTCGTCTAATACGCACCTTTCAGGACGCTCAACGATAACAAATTAACGAAGATCGACTCTGGTGTCTTCTTAGACGTAACGACTCTAAAATCTCTGTTAGTATCGCTCCCATTATCCTCGAAGGTTGTTTTTTTAATCTTGACGTCTTTTCAGAAATTTCGAACGTAATCCTTTCTCTACGTTGGACAGGAACGTCCTGAAGCCGCTCAACAGCCTGCAGCACGTCTACTTCGAGAGATTCGAGAAGTGCATCGCGGCCCCGCACGTCAGGGTATGCTATCCGAAGGGTGATGGTATTTCGAGCTACGAACATCTGTTGCACAACCCGGTTTTAAGGGCGAGGTATTCGTTGAATAAGTAGATATCTTTTTTACGTTGCATTCTTCACATTTTTTTAGCTCTTAGGTTCTTCAGCAAGATGATAAATACGGAATCTTTCTGTTATCATCTAAAAGTTTTAAGAACTCTGTATTTATGTTATTGGGTCCCGGCGATTTTCCTTCTTTCATAAATTTTATTGTTTCTATGACTTTATCAACGAGAATACAAGGACCTGTATCATCAACTACTTTTGGCGACTCAGATCTTGTGTCGTAAAACATCCTTCAATTCAGCTCTATATACAAAACTTAAAAGACAACCCTTGTATAACAAAAGAAGTAAACCCGTTTAAAATTTTCCTATTTCATCATCAATTTCTTATTTATAAAGAATTAGATGCACTTTTCAAATATAAAAAGTACAATGTATTCAACGTATCCCTCATCAGTTGCCTCTTATTTGATTACAGTGTTTGGGTAATGGCAGCGGTTGGATGCGTAGGCAACATAATCGTTTTGTTAGGGAGACTCCTAGTGCCGACAAACAACGTCGTACATTCGCTCTACATAAAAAATCTGGCCTTTTCCGATCTGCTAATGGGGGTGTATTTGTTTGCGATAGCTGGTGCCGATCAGAATTACAGGGGCGTCTACTTGCAACATGAGTACGAGTGGAGACATAGTTCTTTGTGCAACATTTGCGGTAAGTAGAGACCTACTATTCGAAATAGAGCAAAAAAGATGACCGAATGTCAGCTAAAACTATAATTACACATAAACATTCATCATTTATAAAGTTACTTAAGAATACTTCTAAAATCCTTATTTAACGAAAAAGATACATGTGTTAAATACAATAAAGAAAGGTATTGGTCCAACGAACGAGTTTATTATTTTAATAATATATACAATAAATAGATTTATTATAATATATTTTTGCACAAATAACTTCTTGTGATCAAAATCGATTCAGTAGACAGTTTGCTACATTAAAATTTTAAATTTTTTTTTTTTGGAGAAGTAAGTTTATAGGCTGGTAAAAATTAAATTACAAAGCGATATCCATTGGGCTTTTCATACTTTGACTATTTACTAATAATACTAGTTTAGTAGGCGGCTTCCTAAATGGTGTGTTGAAATGACAAAAGTAAATCTAAAATCGAATTTATTCTTAAATTATCGCATAATATAAAGCCTAAAATAAAATGGGGAGCTTACAATATTGCACATTCGTAGTTCCTGTATGGGCTGAAAAGTCCCGGGCCTAACAAAGAAAACACGTTTTTTTTGGTTCAAAATTAACTTTATTCATCAACGTAATCTCCATCAAGAGCAACGCAATCATTCCAGCGCCGCTCTAACATTTCCATACCACTTTTGTAGAACGATTTATCTTTTATCTCATAATAGGCCTCAGTTTCAGCGATAACCTCTTCATTCGTGCGAAATTTCTTACCGGCGAGCATTTTTTTGAGGTCTACGAACAGCCAGTAGTCGCTGGGAGCCAAATCTGGTGAATACGGTGGATGTGCGAGCAATTCGAAGTTCAATTCATGTAATTTTTCCATTGTTTTGATTGACTTGTGACACGGTGCGTTGTCTTGATGAAACAACATTTTTTTTCTTTGCCATATGCGGTCGTTTCTTTGCAATTTCGGCCTTCAAACGCTCCAATAACGCTATATAATACTCACTGTTGATGGTATTTCCTTTCTCAAGATAGTCGATGAATGTTACACCACGCACATCCCAAAATACCGAGGCCATAACCTTTCCAGCCGATTGTTGTGCTTTCGGGCGCTTTGGACGAGGTTCACCAGTTGCTGTCCACTCAGATGACGATCGTGATGACGTGATGGATCCATGTTTCATCCATTGTCACATATCGACGCAAAAATTCCGGTTTGTTACGTTTAAACATGGTCAAACACTGCTCAGAATCATCAACACGTTCTTATTTTTGGTCAACAGTGAGCAAACGCGGCACCCACTTTGAACAGAGCTTTCTCATAGTCAAATGCTCATGCAATATAAAGCCAATACGTTCTTTTGATATCTTTACGATGTCAGCTAACTCACGCAACTTCACTTTTCGATCATTCAAAACTATTTTGTGGATTTTTTTGATGTTTTCTAGTGTTACCGCCTCATTTGGACGTCCACTGCGTTCTGCATCATCGGCGTCTCTACGACCACGTGTGAAGTCAGCAAACCAACGTTTTATTGTTGTTTCTGATGGAGCGGAGTCCCGATAACACTTTTCAAGCCACTGCTTCGCTTGAACGGTATTTTTGATCCATTGTTTTGAAAATAACAAAAGTAGCGTGACTCTTAGCACAATAACTCACAAACTAATGAATAGAATATCATGAAATTTTAACAGCTGTCTTTTGAAGGTTAGTACTAACTGAGAGAAAGGTGACTGCAATGAAACTAGCGTCATCTATGTGTTAGGCCCGGGACTTTTCAACCCATGTGTTATACACATACCGTGTAAATAGCTGCAAGCTGTAGATTGCATGCTAGGCGACTAGATATGGAAAGGACCCCAGCTGTAGCCGTACACAGGCACGAGGCCGCTGCATAAATTTGTTAACATTCGACGACACGTCATATCTCAGCCGAAATAAAATGAGCGTTTTCTCGTTAACTCTCACTCTTATATCACTATTGATAATACGAATAACCAATTGGCTATGCGAACTAGCTTAATATACTTCCTTTTTCGTTGCTTTAGTAAAACGAAGTCAGCGAGCACAGTTTATTGAATTAGTTTGTTTCTGTGTAGAAATTGAGTATGTGTGTTAAATCTTATTTTATTGAGCATTATTTATCAGTATAATAATACTAATAATGTAATTGATCCTCTATACATTACACAAAAGTGTGTAGCCTAAGTGAAGTCGCACAGATCCAAATCTAGTTAAAAAAGCTCATTTTTTATTTAGAAAAGTAAGCCTTAACGTTAGATACGTCTCTTTTACGAGGACAAACCTGAAATGTTTCCGGAATCGGCAAGAGATGGCGCACGAAGCTGCTCAAACACATCAAAACTTACCTAAGAACTGCTATCTGGTATAGCTTATATATAGCTTCATTAAAACAACAAGCTTTTAATATCAATTCTTTATTTATACTAATTTCTACATAAAAATATTTTTTTCTTTCAATCCTCACTCAACCATTGAGTTATGATATCCCGAGCTTTCAACTTCACTTCAACCAATTCGGACAAATCTTCATCACTTATCGAATTTAGATCGGCGCAATGTGATGTTCCTTTGGCAAATAAAAGAAGATCAATGCGAACGTGATTACCACGTCAAAACTGCAGGCGAATATACTATACCGTCTATGAGAATTGCCGGAGCTAAAGCGTTTAAATCTGATAATATCCCGAGAGGATGCCAAGGATCCACCGTTCCATGAATTGATAGGACCTTGGTAAGCCGGGGCATCTGGGACCCGTAGAAAGTGTTAGTTCTCTCGATGCCCGTGTTCAAAATTGCGTAACCAAAACTGGGAATACAAAATAAAAGGAAGCATATAACTCGCTTTAGAAGTGGTACCGCTTACTTTTCACCAAACAGATCCGTGCACAAGTTCACGAAAAACTCCAAACCAAAAGTTTTTCCGAAAGGTTGACGTTCGGAAGTTGTAGTTTGATAGTAACCGTATTCGGTGCAAGTTTGATATAACCAAGATCTCCCTACAAAGAGGAGAATCTTTAGAACTGTATTAAATTCATCGCGAGCGCGGAACTAACACATATCGTTTGTTGTTTCTACATTTGAATGGGTCTCGACGAAGCTATCATAATCATCAATGCAATCCGGATCGTATTGTTCCCTAATATAAGCGGTTAATTTATCAAGCGCTGTTCCGGGGTAACTAATTAATAAATCGCAATCCGCTTGAATAGAACCTGGTCTAGCGTACTGAACTAAACCCGCGAATAATTCGGCTATCACGAAATTAAAGAAGAATGACCTATGCGGTTCCTCATTCTGAATTCTATTGCAAGTCCTAAAATCATCAAAAATAAATATACTGCACCAAGCTTTTCATCCCACACCAGGTGTATGCATAAATTTTTTCCGTTTGTCTTTTGCTTGTTGTTGTTCTTCTGCAGGTAATTTATAGCTACCATGCCAGAAAAACTGTTTGACTTTTGAGGGAAACCTATTTTCCAAACTTCTCGAAATTGCTTAAGTGCTGTTCGGCGAGTGCGTGCCCCATTGGTGCGAAGAGGTGATAGTTAGATGGCGCCAGGTATGCGATTTCAAGATGTCTTTCACTGATTTTGCTGTGTGTCGTGTAACAAAATCACTTTGCCATGTCTTCCAGCCCATTTCAGTCGTTTTTCGATTAATGTATGATTTAAATTAATCATTTGTTGGCGATAGCGTTGTGTATTAACGGTTTCGCCGGGCTTCAAGAGTTCATAGTGCTCAATACCACTTTGGTCCCACCAGACACAAGGCATGGTCTTCGGACGGAATTCGTTTCTAAAGATTTGAAAGCACATGAAAAGTGTAATCCCTATTACTAAATACTCCTCTAATTCTAGAACATTAAGTATTTCGCCATGATGGATAATTTTCCTATAATCTAGCCATGGAAATCTTCATTTGCATATGCACTTTGACATATTTTAGATGACTTCTTTGGAACGCTTTGGGTTTTCAAAATAAATCCATTTTTTGTCAACCGAGACAATTCGATATAAAAATATTTTCTTTTCGTGGCGTTGAAGCAGCATTTTACAGATGACTTTGCGATTTTCTATTTGACGTTCATTTAGCTCGTGCGGGATCCACTTGTATGTGTTTGTAGTTTAAATGTCAGATTAATACACTGCATACTTTTTGCTGTCGCCATATCTTAGTTAAACTGGAAAAAACTTATACATGCACCTAGTATAACCTACCGGAGCTTTTCAGACATTTCGTCAATACCATCTTCGGTCGTCAATTTTAATTCCAATTCACCAATTCCATCCGAAATTATCTGCAAGCACTCCCCAGACACTAAAGCTATGTTGTCGTTAATTACCTCGTAATACTCTACAAATATACTAGCGTTAAAGTCATAATAAATCGAAATAACTTTGTATAACCGTAAAAATCAGCCACAGCTCGTACTGGAGCACTGGATGCGTACGCTATATCTATTATATGAGGATATTTTAAACGGATCCAAGTTGCCATGGACGCTGAATATGAAGCTCCCACAACCACCACCTAATTTAGACCAAGCACAAAAAGAAAAAAAATTAAGTACTTTCGACCTCAGCGAAGGATATGTTGTATAGACCTTGCTGCTTTGTAAGTTTAGTGTCTCCTTGACGTATTTGATGAAGTAAATTACGTCAGCTATGGCTTGGTCTAACGAAAGGTATTTTAAATTTGGTGTTGAAAAATCCCTTGAAGTATAAATCTCGTAAGTTGGGAAATTGGTAACTTATTCAGAAAAAGTACACTATATCCATTTTTTATTCGTGTATAGCTCCAGAAATGGCTATAAACATTGTGTATGATAATTCGAGTTCATTTTCTACAGTCAGCTCAAACATTTTTCGATTCTAATTGTACTACAGAAGAAACTAAAATTTCTGTTTGATTATGAGTTGAGGAGACACACAAAATTGAAGTGTAGTCTTACATGCACAGTAGTAGTATAAGAGACAATAGATGTTTTAGTTTTTCTTTAGCCCTGCCGAAAAATGGACCCTGATGAATTGCTACCAATAAGTTCTTCAATATTTTACAAAAAAACGTTATAGTAACCTTAGATTAGCTACAGACAACATTGGAAAATTCTGTTCACAATAATATATCCGTAGCTATTTTTCTATATTCAACTCTTTATCTTCACCGATACAGGATTAAAATGCAACCGAATTATGTTAATAAATGAGCAATAGTGTACATTTTCTGAAAAAAGAAATAAGATCATACGAGTACAACATATGATACCTACTCCGTCGGATAACTTTGCCCATAATACCTATGCTCCGTATAGAACATGTAACCTTTATGAATCTCAGCTAATGTATACATCTGTCCTGACATCAAACGTGGAGTTGTAATTTCCCATTCGCCACCCAGATATACGAAAATTGGACCACCCTCTTCGTAGAATTCATCATTGGTTAAATACCTCTGTCAACAAACGTCCGATGATAAGAATCAATAATTTTTTTTGCCAGTTGATGTTTATCTTACCATAGACCACGTTCTCAAATCATTGGGATTGAAATGATCAACTCTTTGGGTTATGTTATTCCACTGCGGAGTAGCCGCTTTCGAAGTCAGTATCTGTTCAGGTGGTGGACCGTGCCTCTTTAGAATGAGTTTACTCTAGGAAAGAAAAGGCGAATGTCAGACCGATAAGTTGAGGTTCAAACTTTGTAAAATCGCAAAGATTAAAAATAAAATGTACCGAATCAAGTTTAGCTATATATCAATGAAGACTACTTTTACAAGAGCAGACTGGTGTCGACTATGTATGAGTGGAGAGGATAAGTACGCAACTAGAACAGGCGCAGACCACTCACTCTAGTGTTTCCCATTAAATTCGAAGAGGACGTCGCATACAAAATACAGGAAAATTTCAATTAAACTCTACAGAGACATTACAAATGATAAGAACAGCATATGAAAGTGCTGCTTTGTCGTCAGCATAAGTTTTCTGATTGTACAAGACTTTCGAAGATGGCCGCGAAATCATTGAGGATGACCATCGCTCCGGCTGGCCGTCCACCTCGAAAACCGATGAAAGCGTGGCGAAAGGTGCATTCTGTATTAGCACAAGACAGAGGAATGACACTGAGGATGATTGCATATGAGGATAGCATGAGTAAGGATTCTATTCATCGAATTGTGACAAAGGAACTAGGAAGAATTTTGTGCTTGGTGAGCAAAAGGAGAATCGCTTTTCCATTAGACAACAACCTCTAGATCGCTTAACAACTGAAACCAACTTCATGCACACAGTGATTACACTTGATGAGTCGAAGGTGTTCGAATACGATCCTAAGGCAAAGCGATAAAGCGCTATGTGGCACACACCGCAAGTCCATGCTTATCGTCATTTTTGGTTCTAGTGTAATTGTCCACAAAGAATTTGTACCGCAAGACCAGACAAGGAATCAGACCTTTTACCGCGAGGCCCTTGAACATTTGTGAAAAAAGAGATATACGTGTGGGACCTGACATTGTTAGTTCCTGGATATTGCGTCACGATAATGGCCCCACTCAAGAGTCATTGACGGTTAGACAATTTTTGGCAGAGGAAAACATTTTAATACCCCCATACCTGCCCTTTAGTCAAGACATGGCTTCATGTGATTATTTTCTTTTACCAACAGTTAAGTGGAAACTGAAAGGTTTCCGTTACTAAGCGATAAACGAACAAGACCCACGACGCAGGTTCTAAACAGCATAATGGAGCAAGACTTCCAGATTTGTTACCAGGAATGGGAAGATGAAGAAGATGACGAAGATGAAGAAGATGAAGAAGATGAAGAAGATGAAGAAGATGAAGAAGATGAAGAAGATGAAGAAGATGAAGAAGATGAAGAAGATGAAGAAGATGAAGAAGATGAAGAAGATGAAGAAGATGAAGAAGATGAAGAAGATGAAGAAGATGAAGAAGATGAAGAAGATGAAGAAGATGAAGAAGATGAAGAAGATGAAGAAGATGAAGAAGATGAAGAAGATGAAGAAGATGAAGAAGATGAAGAAGATGAAGAAGATGAAGAAGATGAAGAAGATGAAGAAGATGAAGAAGATGAAGAAGATGAAGAAGATGAAGAAGATGAAGAAGATGAAGAAGATGAAGAAGATGAAGAAGATGAAGAAGATGAAGAAGATGAAGAAGATGAAGAAGATGAAGAAGATGAAGAAGATGAAGAAGATGAAGAAGATGAAGAAGATGAAGAAGATGAAGAAGATGAAGAAGATGTAGAAGATGAAGAAGATGAAGAAGATGAAGAAGATGAAGAAGATGAAGAAGATTAAGAAGATGAAGAAGATGAAGAAGATGAAGAAGATTAAGAAGATGAAGAAGATGAAGAAGATAAAGAAGATGAAGAAGATGAAGAAGATGAAGAAGATGAAGAAGATGAAGAAGATGAAGAAGATGAAGAAGATGAAGAAGATGAAGAAGATGAAGAAGATGAAGAAGATGAAGAAGATGAAGAAGATGAAGAAGATGAAGAAGATGAAGAAGATGAAGAAGATGAAGAAGATGAAGAAGATGAAGAAGATGAAGAAGATGAAGAAGATGAAGAAGATGAAGAAGATGAAGAAGATGAAGAAGAAAACTATAATGGAAGAGAAAAAGAAGTCATGGAAGGAATGTGGAAAACACAACAGAAACGTATAAAGTAGACCACAAAAAATTTTGGACAAGAATAAGGAGATTAAGAGGAATCAAAAGGAAAGAAATAAAATCAATAAAAGATAATAAGCTGGACATTGCAGAAGAAAGATGAAGTAAAGCTAAATGCAATAGAAATGAAGCATTTACGAAGAATAGGGGAAAAACAAAATGGAATAGGATGAAGAATGAAAAGATATTAGAAAAGTAACAAAGCAAGAAGCGATAATAGAAAATAAGGGGGAAGCAATTAAATTCGTATGGACATATAGTAAGGATGAAAGCAGACAAAATTAAAAGAAAAATAATGATACCTAAAAGAGAAAACAAGAGGAAGACAGAAGGAAATGGGTGGACCAGATAAGTGAAATGGGGAGAAGAAAGGGAAAAAAACTTATAAGAAATAAAAGCAATGGCAAAAAATAGAATGGGTACAAAAAGAACTGTAATCCTCATCCGACTCCTAAACGCTTGGAAACTTCTTCAAAAAGAATATCAAACAATGATTAAAAATGAATTTCATTCTGAATATATCTATACCCAACCTATATGAAAACTAGGATATATTTTATAGCCTATCTCTTGGATATTTTCCATTACCAATATAAAAATAAATTCGGTATTATTCCATAGATTAGGTCTATAAAACAAAGAAAATGCGATCGGTGTAACAAGTGTTTAAACATTAAGCTGTAAATATTTACGTAAGCTTTAAAATATACTTACCTCGTTTATATGAAATACCGCAAATAAAACTAGAAGATAGGACACAATTAGCACCATTCTCAAATCCAACAATAAACAATACAGGATATTCGATACGAACGGTAAAATATAAAATGCCAAATTTCGATTGTATATGACGCATTTAATTTTCGTTCGAGTTATCTGATTTCTAACGTTTTTGATAAGATGAAAGGATTAAGAGGCGAAAGTCGATGAGAGATTATAACCTAATATTTATAAATACAAAACGCCCACTTGGAGATTGATTACTTTTTTTATAATCTTTCGTAATTTATTGACGTATATTAAAAAGAGTTTACGTATAACTCAGAGGTATGTATATACAGACGTTGGCTATTAAATGAATCATTTCAAATAATTTTTAAAATCTCTATGAATGAATTAGTACGTGATACTTTTTAATCATTTGTATGGATTCTACTACAGCTGCCAAATTATATCGGCAAAGCAGTGTTGTTTCTTTTTTCTACAACAGCACCATATTTGAGAAGGAACAATAATATAATTTATAATATTGTTAGTAATATTTTGGGTAGTCTATTTATTGAAGATTTATATCTAATATTTCCATGTAACATAAACTACGAAAGTTGTTTTCTTCTTCAATCTCAAATAATTCACAGGTATAGCAGTAAACTCCACTCACACAAATTTATTAATTATGCGGAACGCAGCGTTTCGAGAGCATGTGGGCTCTCATTGTCAACCGTGTTACCGACTGAAAGTAAAAACTGTATCACACATGCAAATTATTTTCTACGCACGCTCTAAAATTTCTAAAACATACGACTATTTACAATCTACTCGGTGGTGTAATGCCTTTTTCGGGAAAGAATGGATCGAAAGCGAACCGTATCTTTAACAGGGCCTATGGTAATAAATCTATCAAACTCGAGTGTGCAATTGGGAGTGGTTCTCTGTTCAATAAGTTTCCGTTCTTTTTCATACATATCGTTTCGTACGCGTCTAATTCTCTATACGAGTTCACGTTTTTAAGTAGTGTCAGATTTTTTAAATCAATCTTATGTCCGGATTTTACCATATGCTCTGATACGCTTGATAGTTCAGGTTTGTTGAAACGATAGTGTCTAATATGTTCTTTGAACCTCGTTTCGATACTCCTTTTTGTCTGTCCAATATAAACTTTCTCACAATCATTGCATGCGATTTGGTATATTCCAAACCTTTTTATCATCTCCGGTTTATCTTTGGGATTCCCTAAGAGATTCTTTAAGTTGTTTTTTGACACCAAAGACACGTTCATATTTAGTTGTCGGAAAATTTTACTTAACCTTTTTACTGTTAGGTGAAAAGGAAGAGTTATAAATTTCTTATTACCGGTGTTTGTTGATGTCAAGGTCGTGGAATTTCTGATGTGTTGTTTGTATTGGACCTTCCTTCAAATACGGTCGACATCCATAGAAGAGAAACCATTGTACCTCGCTATATCTTTGATATACTTTAATTCTTTGTCGTACCTGCTCTTGTTTAGCGGAAATCTGACGAGGCTATTGACCAGAAAACTAATCGCGGACATTTTTTGTTGTTCGCAATGGTGCCGTGATGAATCTGTTGGAATTAGTTTCTTTTCTGTAGATGTCTATTTCTAATTTATTGTTGTTGCGTATGACTAGAGTATCTAGAAACGGAAGGCGATTGTTCACTTCTTCTTCAATAGTAAACTTGATCGTGGTAAATTTTGAGTTCAGTTCTGCTAGGAAATCTTGTATGTTTCCTTTGTTGGTATCAAACACCGCGAAAATATCATCTACGTACCTAAGCCAAATTCTCGGGAAATATTTCGTTTCTTTTTTCAGTTTCGTTTCAAATTTGCTCATGAAAAGGTTCACAACAAAAGGAGATAAAGGATTACCCATCGCCGTGCCTTCCACCTATTCGAACAATTTTCCGCCTATTTGAAAACAATTTTGTGACATGCATAATTTTGTTAACCTTTTATATTCCGCGGTTTTCACGTCATCTACGTTATTTAACTTCAAAAATTCAACCAAATACTCCAGAGTTCCTGGAATTGGTACGCTTGGGAAAAGTGAACAAACGTCGAATGATACAAGGATTTCCTCATCTTTTAATTCAGTCTTTTCAATTTTATTTACAAAATCTACGGAGTTTTCTACACATATGTTATCTACTTTATGGGGCAAGTTCTTATATTCATTCACTAGCCATTTGGACAATTTGTATGTTGGAGAATCAATGCCGGATACTATAGGTCTCATGGAATTACCTGGTTTGTGAATTTTTGGCAGACAATACATTTTTGGAATGGTAGGGTTTGCACTTGTTATTTTGAATTTCAGGTTATTATTGATTAAGTTGAGACAGTCCTTAATAGTATCTTTAGTGATTCTAATCATTGACGGTAGGGGGGTTTTCTTTAATTCTCTGTACGGTCCTGACGCTAACATGGTGTTGACGCGATTATAATAATCCGATTTGTCCAGAATGACTATTTTATTCCCTTTATCTGCTTTAAGGTACAATTTTTATTTATCAGACTTTTAATAATTCCTAAATTCCTCCTATCTTGTCCGCAATTTTTATCATTTTCTAAATTCCTAGAAATCTGAATTTTGCACGCGTTTCTAACGAAGTCTTTTGTAGCTACATCTAAGTTTCTAATGTCTGTTTCTATTGAGGCGATTGAATCCTCAACGGGCGATTTCGGTCCGCGAATACTATATTTTCATCCTTTATTTAGGAGGTTCATTTCGTCTTTATTAAAGGTCTCAGGAGATTGGTTGTACGCGAGTGGTGTTCTCTCCATGACGTTCACATTCTCCTTGCTTGACTTTTTTGGACAGAGTAGCCTAAATTTTTTATTGACAATTACCATTTTTAATTTAAATTTTTTGTTAACGCGTTCGACGTTACGTCTTTGGAAATCACACCATTTTTGAAAATTGTTTTCGTCTAAATTCTTTGTTAATTTCAAATAGCTTATAAAAATAAGACAATTAACTAGTTATCAGGTCGCGGACGGCTATGATACCCCTAACCGGCTTACAACTCCATTAATTATAAATACAACGTAATGGGAGAATGTAAAACAGAGTTCTTTAATATTTGAACGAAATCCGTTAAGGGAAAGCGGGAAAAGGGTTTATAGTCTCCGATACGAAACTGGATCTCCTTTTACACGCGATAATCTCCGACTTACGTTTAAGCTTATCCCGATTTCTAAGAGGACATCTCATAAAATCTCGTACATGTTACGCTGGGGTCGTTTTTGTCGATCTGGCGATTACCCGCACGGAATGCGTAAATTTAAACGAGCAATCGGAGAATGGCAGGCCAAAGGGGCATTTTTATTCCGGCCAAAACCATTCACTACACTCTATTAGACCTAGATATACGGTTTCGTATACAGATCGTTGTTGAAACCGGCAAAGATACTATTAGAGATGTGGTCGTATAATTCACAGGTATAGCAGTAAACTCCACTCACACAAATTTATTAATTATGCGGAACGCAGCGTTTCGAGAGCACGTGGACTCCCATTGTCAATCGTGTTATCGACTGAATGTAAAAACTGTATCACAGATGCAAATTATTTTCTACGCAGGCTTTAAAATTTCTTAAAACATATGATTATTTGCAATCTATGGGTGGTCTCGGATAAATCCACTCGAATGTGCAATTGGGGAGAGGGAGGGGAAGGGGGGTTCTGTTCAATAAGTTCCTGTTTTTTTTCATAAATATCGTTTCGTACGCGTCTAATTCTCTACACGAATTTACGTTTTTAAGAATTTTTTAAATCAATTTTATGTCCGAATTTTACCATATGCTCTCCTACGCTTGACAGTTCTAGTTTATCGAAACGATAGTGTCTAATATGTTCTTTGAACCTCACTTCGATACTCCTTTTTGTTTGTCCAATATAAACTTTATCACAATCATTGCATGCGATTTGGTAAATTCCAGACCTTTTCATCATCTCCGGTTTATCTTTGGGATTCCCTAAGAGATTCTTTAAGTTGTTTTTTGATACAAAAGACACGTGCATATTTTGTTGGCGAAACATTTTACTTAATCTTTTTACTATTGGATGGAAAGGAAGTGTAAATTTCTTATTACCGGTGCTTGTTGATGTTAAAGTCGTGGAATTTCTGATGTGTTCTTTGTGTTGCACCTTCCTTAAGATACGGTCGACATCCATAGAAGAGAAACCATTGTACCTCGCTACATCTTTGATATACTTTAATTCTTTGTCGTACCTGCTCTTGTTTAGCGGAAATCTGACGAGTCTATTGACCAGAAAACTAATCGCGGACATTTTTTGTTGTTCGCAATGGTGCGAATCAACCGTGATGAATCTGTTGGAATTAGTTTCTTTTCTGTAGATGTCTATTTCTAATTTATTGTTGTTGCGTATGACTAGAGTATCTAGAAACGGAAGGCGATTGTTCACTTCTTCTTCAATAGTAAACTTGATCGTGGTAAATTTTGAGTTCAGTTCTGCTAGAAAATCTTGTATGTTTCCTTTGTTGGTATCAAACACCGCGAAAATATCATCTACGTACCTAAGCCAAATTCTCGGGAAATATTTGGTTTCTTTTTTCAGGTTCGTTTCAAATTTGCTCATGAAAAGGTTCGCAATAAAAGGAGATAAAGGATTACCCATCGCCGTGCCTTCCACCTGTTCGAACCATTTTCCGCCTATTTGAAAACAATTTTGTGACATGCATAATTTAGTTAACCTTTTATATTCCGCGGTTTTCACGTCATCTACGTTATTTAATTTCAAAAATTCAACCAAATACTCCAGAGTTTCTGGAATTGGTACGCTTGGGAAAAGTGAACAAACAAGGATTTCCTCATCTTTTAGTTCAGTCTTTTCAATTTTATTTACAAAATCTACGGAGTTTTCTACACATAGGTTATCTACTTTATGGGGCAAGTTCTTATATTGATTCACTAGCCATTTGGACATTTTATATGTTGGAGAATCAATGCCGGATACTATAGGCCTCATGGAATTACCTGGTTTGTGAATTTTTGGAAGACAATACATTTTTGAAATGGTGGGCTTTGAACTTGTTATTTTAAATTTCAGGTTATTATTAATTAAATTGGAACAGTCCTTAATAGTATCTTTACTGATTCTAATCATTGACGATAGGGAGGTTTTCTTTAAATCTCTACCTCACGTAATTCTCCATCACTTCGAGCAACAAAATTGGGCTATACATTTCACCGACACTTAAACGTTCTGTATACGAAACCTGATCGTGTAATATCGTGTTGTGAGGGCGTAACGAGACTTCAGTGTAATGCGCAACGTGCAAATGCAATAAAAAAAAACAAGCGGATACCGCGTCATATACGTCAATTAAAAGTGACGCATTAACAAAACATAAAAAAGATTCGACGTTGTTTGCGAGAAAATTGCCCGAAACGAGAAAGAAATACGAGGGCGGATGTTGAAGGTGAATGTAGGAAAGGGTAGGGTTTACGTAAGTGAAAAACTCCATTGGAATTTATATTAGCACAACCCGTGCATTAAACCGAGGAAACGGTTTCTCCATCTTGCGTAAAGGAAATGCCGGAAAAACGAACGGCGTAATTCTAATAAAAATAAAGTGAAATAAAGGAAAAGGAATAGAATAGGTGAAAGTGTACTTAGGAAAATGGAAAAGTGCAATATCTTCTTTTACTGGTGTATAGGTACCTTAATTTGAAGTTTGCCAAATTTTTCTTCGTTCATAGATACGCTCTGTGTGTACAATGTGATCAAAAAGTATTGGTACACCTAAAAAATTGCCAGTGAAATTGATAAAGGTATTTTACTTCTATATTAGAATTATTCATTGGCGTTGTGTGGAGTTTACTGTGATACCTATGTATGTGTTATTAATTAAGTTAAGGCAGTTCTTAAAAATGTTTTTAGTTTATTTTATCACAAGGATTATTAAAGTTTTCTTTAGCGTTTAAAGCATTTTATAAATTTTGTACCAATATACATATATTCCAATCGAAAGACACAGTTATTATAAAGGTAAAATAAACTGTTGTTATCAGAGATGCATTGTGCAACCCTATTCATGCATGTTGATTGTGCCAAAATAAAAATACACAATCGACCAAGTTCCGTTCTATGTATTTCTTTTACTTCCTTATGTATAAGCAACTCGTTCATTCTTCAAACGAGGAGGAATATACAATGGCTGTCCTCAAATGAAAGTAAACTAATTCCTACAATAATATTTATGAATTATTTAGCTCATAAGTTTATTTTCGTCGTCGTGACCTTCTTTTGCTCTGATAATCACTGTACAAATTTTAGGCATTCTTCAAAGCAATTATTCCCATAAGTGTTGGGTCTAACTCTTAGATCAAGCTCATCCCATAAGAGCTCTATGGGAGATGAATTCGCAGTTTGAGTAGGCCAAACCGTTAATTTTAGTTTATTTCTTGATGCTTTCTCTTCGAAAAAGTTTTTACAGATTCGAAGTGAATGTCTGGGGTCATTGTCTTGCACCACTAATTTTCACCACATCACACGTAGTTGTTCCAACAGAAAAACCCCAAACCATAACACTACCACCCTCGTGTTTGACAGATACCACTAAGCAGGCCTCACTGGGTTTTTCCTCTGGTCGTCGACGAACAAAAACTCCTCTTGCGTCCCAAATAAGTGAACTTTGGACTCGCCGGTCCATAAGATTGCATTCCAATCATCCAATGACCAGTTTGCGTGCTCTCTTGCCCATGCTAATGGTTTCTCATTATGCACGCGTTTAAAAAGGGTTTTTGCGGTCGATACATCCCCTTAAACCTGCTGCCAATAATCGCCTCTTGACGGAGGTAAGAGTAACGTTTGTACGCCTTTGTGTATTAACGCGTCTTGCGATATCCGGTGCAGTTAGACGTCGATCTCGTTTCGAAATCGTTACTATAAATCTATCTTCAACTCCAGAAGTCACCTGTGGCCCTCCACTTCGTCCTCTATTAAGATTTCGTCCTGTCTCTCTTCTCTGGGCCTGTGTAATTCGGACCTTTCGGTGAACTCCCTAACCATAGAGCAATTTCTCTCTCGGTATATCCTTCGTTGCGAAGAGTACAAATGCTATTGCATTGTTCTAGAGTCAACTGCCTGCGTTTTGGCATTTATACGCTCAGTACTTTGCTAAATTGTTACAATTGATTTCAAAAAATGTAATTCCGCACAGGAAAACGAAACGAAGACAATAAAAATTAATATATTTATCACATGCACTAAGCCATTATTGAAGTGGGACTAAACCGTTTGATTGGAAGTAACTACTGCAGGTATCTTACCCTCTCCCAGTGAAGCAATATGATGTATTCGGGTGAAATTTGTACCTAAATGTTTGGACTTTACGATATGTCTATCAGTTATAGTATTTTAAAGAAACTTCACCGTGCTTCTAAACTTATAGACGGTAGTGTATATCTTTGAGTGGATTTTAATAGTGGAATGTAACGAAAATTTAATCATTTTATTTAATATAATAATACGGCAATACCTTCTTATATTCCTTATTCTTTGAGATAAAAAATCGTCCAAATATGTAAGTGTTATAACACATGGGCTGAAAAGTCCCGGGCCTAACACATAGATGACGCTAGTTTTATTGCAGTCACCTTTCTCTCAGTTAATACTAACCTTCAAAAGACAGCTGTTAAAATTTCATGATATTCTATTCATTAGTTTGTAAGTTATTGTGCTAAGAGTCACGTTACTTTTGTTATTTTCAAAACAATGGATCAAAAACAATTTCGTGTTTTAATTTTACACTGCTTCTTGATGGGAAAAAATACCATTCAAGCGAAGCAATGGCTTGAAAAGTGTTATGGGGACTCCGCTCCATCAGAAACAACAATAAAACGTTGGTTTGCTGACTTCCAACGTGGTCATAGAGACACCGATGATGCAGAACGCAGTGGACGTCCAAATGAGGCGGTAACACCAGAAAACATCAAAAAAATCCACAAAATCGTTTTGAATGATCGAAAAGTGAAGTTGCGTGAGTTAGCTGACATCGTAAAGATATCAAAAGAACGTATTGGCTTTATATTGCATGAGCATTTGACTATGAGAAAGCTCTGTTCAAAGTGGGTGCCGCGTTTGCTTACTGTTGACCAAAAACAAGAACGTGTTGATGATTCTGAGCAGTGTTTGGCCATGTTTAAACGTAACAAACCGCAATTTTTGCGTCGATATGTGACAATGGATGAAACATGGATCCATCACTTCACTCCGGAATCAAAACGATCGTCATCTGAGTGGACAGCAACTGGTGAACCTCGTCCAAAGCGCCCGAAAGCACAACAATCGGCTGGAAAGGTTATGGCCTCGGTATTTTGGGATGTGCGTGGTGTAATATTCATCGACTATCTTGAGAAAGGAAATACCATCAACAGTGAATATTATATAGCGTTATTGGAGCGTTTGAAGGCCGAAATTGCAAAGAAACGACCGGATATGTCAAAAAAAAAAATTTTGTTTCATCAAGACAACGCACCGTGTCACAAGTCAATCAAAACAACGGCAAAACTACATGAATTGAACTTCGAATTGCTCCCACATCCACCGTATTCGCCAGATTTGGCTCCCAGCGACTACTGGCTGTTCGCAGACCTCAAAAAAATGCTCGCCGGTAAGAAATTTCGCACGAATGAAGAGGTTATCGCTGAAACTGGGACCTATTTTGAGGCAAATGGTAAATCGTTCTACAAAAGTGGTATTGAAATGTTAGAGCGGCGCTGGAATGATTGCGTTGCTCTTGATGGAGATTACGTTGATGAATAAAGCTAATTTTGAACCAAAAAAAAACGTGTTTTCTTTGTTAAACTTTTCAGCCCATGTGTTAGCTACTGTAAGTGCGTTTAAGTCCATTTCATCTTGAGTATCCCTGCTAAAGGATTCTATTCTACAGAAAATATGACTTTTACATCCTCGTAATACTAAGAAATACTGTTACAATGGTAACAATTATAATACACAACTTATACCAGAAAATACCAGTACACCACTGCCAACAATTAAGTGACAAATAAAAATCGTCACGAATTCAACAAGCTGAATATATCTACTTCCGAATTGCCAATTTAATCAATCTATTTCGAACACATTCTACAATTTGGAACATAAAATATGTTTATGAGTAACGCAAAGTAAATTAGCAAAAATATTGCGGTCTGATCCAGCCCCCGCCAATACTCGATTGACATTTAACTCATTACTGTGTTTATATAGTTTTAGCCAACTAAGATAGAATGTTTTCAACGTCATATAATTGATTGAACTCAATTAGATTTTACCATTGAAAGTATCATATTTCTCTAAAAAACAGCTGGGATTCTCTTGAATGCCAAGGAGTATAAATAATCTTCCCGAAATTAAATGAATGTTCATTAAGCACCATCGCTAACACAACTAACCCTAATACTCGTACAATGTTTTTTTTCACTCGGATCCATACTCCCAATAATAACTTCGCAGTATGCCACAAAACAAAATATTTTATAATTTTACTCATAAAATAGCCATCTATAACGGCGATGACTTCCTTATTTAAAACAAATCTCTTTCCTCTCAGTCCCCAGTCAAGTACATACACTAGGGTGACAGAATAAGATAGACACCTACTGATTAAAAAAAGATTCTATTTTCGTTATATATAGAAATTATTTTAAAATTTTTAAATTAGACTAATGTTTTGTCGATCCACCTTTACTTGCGTGAAGTGCTGCGAGTCGTCGTGGCATAGAATCTATTAAATGATTAATGGGGTCTTCTGGAATATTTAACCACTCTTCTGTAACAGCTGCCACGAGTTCCTCCTTATTGCTGGGTTTTCGGGCTCGTTTCGCTAAATTTGTCTGGATTATGTGCCAAACATTCTCTATCGGATTCATGTCTGGTGATTCGCCTGACCATGGTAAAATCCGAATCCCCTGTTCCTCTTTCCATGTGGTTGTTGTTCTTGTTTGTGGCAGGGTGCTCCATCCTCCATAAAAGTGGCGTCTTCTTTAGATAAAATGGCGTTGTCGAATATCGGTAGTAGTCCTTCGGTTAATATTTGGATATATTTTGCCGCATTTATATTTCCGTCGCAGATTACTAATTGCGATCTTCCACCATACCACATCGCGCCCCACACCATGATGTTCACACCGCCGTATTTCACCGTCTGATGCAAAAATTTGTCGTCCAGTCGCTGTGACGAACGTCTCCATACCCACGTACGACCACCATCACTGAATTGGCAGTATCTGCTTTCGTCTGAAAAAATGACAGACCGCCAAAGCTCATCGGGCTTCGTTCGCATTTCGATTGCCCAAGCCATTCGGCGCCGTTTTTGAAACGCCGTAAACAGAGGCTTTTTCTTTGCCACCCTTTTATACATCCCCACACTGTGGAGGTATCGCGGAACGGTACGCTGACTTTTCTGTGAAGTTGCCGCAAACTCAGCTGTACTTTTTCGCGGTTCTCTTAACACTTCGCGCACAAGCACTCTTTTACTTCTTTCAGAAGGTCCGGCACGACCTGGTCTCGGCTCCGCTGTTGTTTTTTCCTTGCGTTTAAATTGTGTAATCACTCGGTTAACTGTGGGGACAACGGAATATTTAAAAATTTACTTATTTCACTTTGCGAAGCGCCGCGTTCACTCTGGCCAACGATGCGACCCCGGGTGAAGTCGCTAATATCACTCGAACCTTGTAAGCGATGCGTAACGATACTAAACTATGACGAATTCCTTCCGATACATCTACCCCTACCCTAATGACAATCGAAAGTTCTTAATTCGTTCTTAGAATTTAGCTGTTTACATATTTATACCGCTTTACCTGGTGTCAATTTTATTCTGTCACCCTAGTGTACTTACTTACATTCTCCTTAGCACTCTTTTTCTAAAGTTAAAATAACCAAAAACCAGTTTACATTAGAAACAAATCAATTTTTTTCGTAGAGTACGAGAAATTGCACGAATTCCACTGATATTGGCTCTTCACACAGGTGCGGCTTGGTAATCAACCGCAAATGAGGGTGCTTGCTAAATATTGGATCTTTCTAAAATAACCCCTTATTCCAACGCGTATGTCGACTCCTATCGGAAGCGTCCATTTACCTGTATAATATCGTAAATTTCGCCAATATTGGTTTCGTAGATTCCCATTTAAAGTGCGTCGTTCACGTTACAGTAATTTCTTTATGACTGCCTTGCCGCTAGTTTTATAGAAATTGTTGTAAGTGATCGTATAATCTAATAAAGAAATTGCACTCCATCGAAAGAATGGATCGGTCTAGTATCTATAATAGAGAAACTGATAGCCTATTAAAGTTTATTTTTCATTTGTGGAATGTACGACACACTTAGGTGTAATTGGTGCGATCGTTACTGGTCTTGAAGATATATCATACTAACTTGTTTACTTTAATAACATCGCATGATGTAATAGTGACAGAGCAAAGTACGAGAGAAACTAGTGTTCGCTATCGCCTTACAATATCTGCATTGATAAAAAGCTTACTAATGAGAGCATAAGAACTTTAGAATATAAAGTTAGCAACACTGATTGGAATATCGTAGCCAGGCTATCATAGCTACTTTCAGTAATATCTGGTAAGTCAATATATACATAGATAGAAACACGATTCAATAAAATAGATGTTTAGTTCATTACGGAAAATTTATAGTCAACATCATTGTCCAACTGAAATTTTTCCGTTCAGCAAAGAACGTCGTTGCTCCGGGATAGGATGTGAGACAAGACCCTAATATCTCTGTTCTACAACGATCTTCACTTAATTTTATTCATATTAACTTAATACTAGACAAAGACCACTTATAAAAATTAGAAAGAGTTATAGACCTAAAATTGCTACCCTGCGGTACTCCAGATGTAAGTGAGAAATGATTTGAGTGATGGTCTTTATGAACAATGAAACAATGAGTGTACAAGTCATATTTGTGTTGGGGAGTAGAAGTTAGATAATGAGCAAGTAAGCAGTTAGATAATAAGAAAAGGATGATGTAGCTATACAAGAGCGACCACAAATGTTTCCGGAATCGGCAAGAGATGCCGCATGAAGGTTGAAGTGGATTCATTGGTCGGCAAGAGCAACGTCTACTATCGATAGTTTTGGTTTAGGAGTGTGTTTTGTGTAACAAGTCACGTGGTTTCAGAAAAAATGGATAAAATCGAATTTCGTGCAGTGATAAAACACTTCTGTATGGCTGGGAAAACCGCCATGGATATTCTAAATATTTTGCTAGAGGTTTATGGCGGATGTACTCCATCAGCTTCTGGGTGGGCGAGTTCAAACGCGGCCGCACAAGCATAAGTGAGAAACCACGCTGTGGATGCCCAAACATCGCTACCAACGCTGAAATGGTCGACAAGATTCATGATGTATTAGCCGATGGCCGATTGAAGCTGAAAGAGATAGCAGAGACAACAGGTATCTCAGAAGAACGCGTTGGCCATATCCTATATACCACTTTTGTAGAACGATTTATCTTTTGCCTCAAAATAGGCCTCAGTTTCAGCGATAACCTCTTCATTCTTGTGAAATTTCTTACCGGCGAGCATTTTTTTGAGGTCTGCGAAGAGCCAGTAGTCGCTGGGAGCCGAATTTGGCGAATACGGTGGATGTGGGAGCAATTCGAAGTTCAATTCATGTAGTTTTGCCATTATTTTGATTGACTTGTGACACGGTGTGTTGTCTTGATGAAACAACATTTTTTTTCTTTGCCATATGCGGTCGTTTCTTTGCGATTTCGGCCTCCAAACGCTCCAATAACGCTATATAATATTCACTGTTGATGGTATTTCCTTTCTCAAGATAGTCGATGAATATTACACCACGCACATCCCAAAATACCGAGGCCATAACCTTTACAGCCGATTGTTGTGCTTTCGGGCGCTTTGGACGAGGTTCACCAGTTGCTGTCCACTCAGATGACGATCGTTTTGATTTCGGAGTGAAGTGATGGATCCATGTTTCATCCATTGTCACATATCGACGCAAAAATTCCGGTTTGTTACGTTTAAACATGGCCAAACACTGCTCAGAATCATCAACACGTTCTTGTTTTTGGTCAACAGTGAGCAAACGCGGCACCCACTTTGAACAGAGCTTTCTCATAGTCAAATGCTCATGCAATATAAAGCCAATACGTTCTTTTGATATCTCTACGATGTCAGCTAACTCACGCAACTTCACTTTTCGATCATTCAAAAACGATTTTGTGGATTTATTTGATGTTTTCTGGTGTTACCGCCTCATTTGGACATCCACTGCGTTCTGCATCATCGGTGTCTCTACGACCACGTCCGAAGTCGGCAAACCAACGTTTTATTGTTGTTTCTGATGGAGCGGAGTCCCCATAACACTTTTCAAGCCATTGCTTCGCTTGAACGGTATTTTTCCCATCAAGAAGCAGTGTAAAATTAAAACACGAAATTGTTTTTGATCCATTGTTTTGAAAATAACAAAAGTAGCGTGACTCTTAGCACAATAACTCACCAACTAATGAATAGAATATCATGAAATTTTAACAGCTGTCTTTTGAAGGTTAGTACTAACTGAGAGAAAGGTGACTGCAATAAAACTAGCGTCATCTATATGTTAGGCCCGGGACTTTTCAGCCCATGTGTTATATTAAGCTGAGAAGTAATGCTGGAATTTGTCTACAGAGGAAAATAAAGACCATTAATTATTATTATTATTATTTCCATTAACTTCATTTTATTTACAGGATTCCTTAGCACTTTATCCTGCGAAAGTTCAGTCCTTATACTCTCCCTCGTTACGTGGGACCGGTTTATCTCAGTAACGCAACCTTTGGCCAGGAAGCAGCCTTCCCAAAGAACAGCGACGATGACCCTGCTAGGCCTATGGCTCATCGCATGCGTCGTGGCTGGCGTTCCACTTTTAGACCTCAGCAAGGACTACTTCAAGGAGTTTTATAACAGCAACGGAGTGTGTTTGGCGTTGCATATTCACGATCCTTTTCTAGATGTAAGTGAAATACAAATAACTACTTTGACTTAATATTCCTGAAAACTATTATAACTTTTTCGAACTAGAAATCTTGTTAGGAACATTTCTGAAACGTAGTAGTTTAAATTTGCGATTTTACTGTACTTCTGGCAGCTGCAATTTTAGAAAATTTATATACAATAATTTGTGTTAGCCATTTTTTTTTTTTTTTTTTTTGAAACAAAGACATAGATTTGGACGTGAACAACAAGAAAACTATTCAAGGATAAAATTTACAGCAGCCCACTTTTTGTTGGAAAAACTACCACTGCTTGCAAATTTGTTCATATTGTAGTTCACTGTTTGCTTATTAATGTTCGGTCTATGGTAACTAACAATTAAAACGCACATCTGTGAAGGACAACCCTTTAGGTTTCGCCATTATAATATAAATAACACAAAAAATGTCAAAACTCGCAAGTATAATTCGCTTGTGTGTGTTCTTGTAACTTAACACAAACTACAATAATGTGGTACAAAGAGACCTCAGACCATAAAATCCAATAAAGCAATTAACCGTACACCATATACCAGAAAAACAACAGGACTTTTTAAATTTCAGAAAATTCTCCTGGTTTGAAGAACAGCGCCGCTGTAGCCTGCTCGTAAATTCCTGAATTACTTGACCAATACTTACTTGTAGAGTATGTTCGCTTATTTACTAGATGAAACGTTGTACAGTGAAACTCAATGTGCATGCGCAAAAAAAATATATTTAAAAATAAAATGTGTACACGGTTTCCACTCTTGCCTATGTACAGTACGTAAGATATATATATTTGCAATAATTGCAGTTATTCGAGCTCTCTTGTACATGTAATGTACATTAGCATGTGTATATGTATGTTTTCCTTGGTAGCAATATAAAGTACTGCCTCAGCATGTACGTTGCAAAGCTATGTTTTAATTGTGTTTAAAATGTTAAATTCTTATATGCTTCCGCAGAAGCTTTGTTAGCGGCATGTACTAATACCTCCATCTGTTTGCATGCACCACTACCTTTTTATAGGGGAGCCAACCCTATTTATTTCTTAAATTTATAAGCGCACCTCGGTGCTATGCTTATTTATATGTCCCTTTCCGGGAGCCTAATACATTTTTCTTGTTTTAAATTTGCCTGAGGGACTTGGCCCTGTATCATTAGCTTGTATTTGTACTTGAACCAAATACGTTGGTTATTTACACATTTATAGGGGAACCCACCCTATCTCTTAGAACTTGAACGCCTGGTCGAAGGCGACAGAAGCGATAATAGCCGATCTCAAAACAAAAGTAATGTGACAGCTATCCAGGCGTTCTCGTTTGAAATAATACGCAATGTGCTATCTTTAGCTCTCTGCTACTGCGCCCCAACGAAGGGAAAAAGCCAGTAGCCAGCAAATGTGCGAAATGCGCACCGACAAGGAAAACGGAGCGATGATGCCGACATTACATATAGAAACTCGTCCGCTACGACGACGAGCAACTAAATGAAAAAATTTCTAAGCCCCAATACGACAAAGGACCGAACAAACGTACAAAAGACAACGGGCGCTGCGGCCGCAACCACCGTCAACAAGAAGCGGAGTGATCGTACTTGTAGAAGATGTCTATACATGCGCGCCGACAACTTTACCAAAATGAATTCCGACACAAACTTAACCGAAGACTAAAAATATGTATAGACGACAACGGACACAGTAGGCTCGACGTACGATAATAGAAAGTCGAGGATTTGTACTTAAGAGAGATATCTATACATGCGATCCGACAACCTTACCAGAATGACACCCGCCAGAAATAAATGTGTAGACGACAACGTTTCGACGATTCCCGTCAAAACTAGAAACTATTACAAACTTCCAATATTCATCCGATGACGTTAAATATTAAGAAAACTCCCACTATTTGTTCGACGACGTTGCACTTAATGACTTTTAAATTAGGCACTTTTAGCTAGAGTATTGTGAATGGCCGGCCTGCATACATATACAATGCGTAATATACATACATATTAAAATAAAATTCGATGTATTCTAAGAGAGCAAAATAAATAAATAATAAAAATGAAAATAAAGTGATAATGCTAACCCATACGCTTGCAAAGAAGATAAAATCGTATAAAATGCATAAAGTACTAAAAAAATGGATAAAACACAAAAACAATGTTAAGTCCTTAACATTATGTGTAGCAGATAATTCATAACGAAAAATTAAGAAAAAACATAGGTGACCAAATACTTATGGACGATAGTGTAAGTCCAATACATTTGAACTACCCTGTAGACGCATCGTTCTACACCCATATGCTTTTAAAACTTCAAATAAACTACCTAATTTTAAAATAATAAACAGCATCGCTAATTCATCTAAAATATTTACTCAAAAGCCTCCGCAAGACAAATTGAAATTCTTTAAATATTTAATGGAGCAGAGTATTTATTTGAGCGCCGGTCATTAATACTAAAATCAGAATTCATAAACAAATGCCTACGTAGATTTTTGTAAAAACGAATTCGATTTTTAAAACACGATTTCCTGGAAATAAATTCTATTTATCGTCTTAATATCCAAATGTTTTCTTAAGAGGTACAAATCAAAGTGTGATAAAACGTACAATAACAACACTATTCAGATTGTTTTTATCAACTATCGAAATTTTCATAGTTCCTGGTAAACTGTTAAATATGTTATTTGTTTCCTTTAATAATCTCGGTAACGTATGCATTAAAGTTAATACTGTACAATAAAGTAAGGCAAATGGAAGCGAAAATAACAAAAAATGTTCTTGCTTTTTTCGCAAAAAAATATTTACAATAACAGACTGGTATACAAAAGATTTTGTTATAAGAAAATGCCATACATTATCCCTTATATTTTTATTCTTCCAATATTTAATTTTCGAAGCCTCCTTAAAGCAATACCGATGTATTTTTATTCACTTTGTTAAAATATATCAAGTTGGTAATAGAGTAATCCACGACTTGTGTGAAGTTGGCGCGAATAGACTGAAATTGGTAGTAATAGACAGAGATAACACGTGCACTAGGTTAACAAAAAATTAAAACGGTTAAAGAACACACAAATACACAAATACACAACATCCTTCACATCCAATGACGTATTAGAGAGGATAAATATAATTTAGGGGTGCAACCGGACAATCTGAGGTGTGTGGCAATGGTTTGATCAAAGTCTGATACTGTTAATTTCAAACCTGATTCACACAGCTACATTGCTCAAGACGGCACAAGTATTTTAACAGAATTATTGGTTTTGTTTTTCAAAACATATATATATATATATATTCTAAATTAATTATAGGGACCCAAAATATTTGGTAAAGTATTAACAAAAATCATGTATTAAATTAACATTTTAGTGAATTTTCATACAAAATTTTCAACTGCGTATAAATCCAGCATTTGTTGTATACAAAGTTTTTCAAGTACAAAATACAATAGCAGAGAAATTATATATATAGAGTGATTTAAAAGAACTGACAATAATTTAAATTTCCCGCCGTAGATTTCTGAGTACCATAAATGGCGATAACAAATTACGAAAAAAAGCACATAATTTTCGAATAGAAACATAAATCTTTAACGAACATTAGGAAATCACTTACCTACAACTCATTTTCCAGGGCTGGGAATACTCCACCGTAATGTTCGTCTTCGTCAACACTTTCGCCCTTATCTTTATCTCCTACGCCTACGCAAGGATGGTTCATGAAATTCGCGCTAGCGGAGTTGCGTGCAGATCAACACAATTGAGCAGGGATCGCGATAAAGTCGCACAACGTTTCGGAATCATCGTATTGACCGATTGTATGTGCTGGGTCCCAGTTATAATCGTTAAAATCGCCGCACTGTTAGGTACGAAAACTAAATTATCAATCACCAATGAGTTCGTTTTGAGTTCTAGGTTCGATTTCAGGCGCTCACATATCGGAATACCTCTACGCGTGGCTGGCGATATTCGTTTTACCCATAAATTCGGCACTTAATCCCGTACTCTACACGCTAACTACGAAAATTTTCAAAAAACAGGTACGAAATTTTAAAAACCCAACCGCGTCCATTTTGTATACAAACACTACTAAATACCGACGCAATGTTGGTAATACAGGTATACTTCCACATTTAATAATTTTTGTTTCTCTTTCAAAAAATTAGATTAAAATAATTTAAGATTGCATTTTACAGATACGAAAAACTATCAATTCTTGCATTCCGAAACGAAAACGACCGGTTCCCCATCAAGGCGGTTCCGGTTACGATTCGGCGTACAGCCTGAGTTTTGGAATGTTTCCGTTGGGTGGCAGCACGCGCCGAGCGCTGAATTATCGCGTAAGAAATTATAGAAATCTGCTTTACGACGGATGCAAAACTTGAAACGAGGAGAATTAATTACTTCAATCGTTTCTAGGGCACGCAAAGCAGCTTAGCGACCGGTACAAGTAAAGAGAACAGTTCCAAGAAACCGACGGCCGTATAAATTACTTTAGTTATCTCTAGAACTGCGAAGAATAAATTTAGAATTAAGGGGAAAACTGATGCGTTTAACTTTTCCGAAGATATATTTATATATACATACGTTTGTTGTAATTATTTTTTTCCTATAAGCATGTCAATTTATCTGTGATTTCGCCTGTATTATTACTATTACTACTATTATAAAGAGTATGGATGCGTCCATGCGTTATTATTGTGTATTTATGTGTGCAATAAAAATATACGTAGAAATATTGCTGTATTTTTTATTTATCACCTATCTGCTTTTACAATTTTTTTTCCTTGGTTTATTATAAAATGTAATACCATTTGTAAGTCTAAAATACATGAATTAAACGCTCGACGGTCTTGGTCAGTAATAAATTTACACTTTTTAGTAGCTTTCCACAGTTTCACATGTCAAATATTAACGTCACGTTATATTTTATTAAATACGAAAGGCGAATGCCTCTACTCCTGATGCATTTCAACACATGTTGCGAGTTCAAATTTAATCCTATCAGCTTATTTTGAGATGATCTTCGTTCTAAATGTCGGATGATGTTTGGACTCGAAATAGCAATTCTACGAGAAGTACTTGTTTGTTTGTTTGTTACCACCAAGCAGATGTTTAGGAAAAATCCTCTCGTTCCCGAAATAAATTTACCCTTAGAAAGATTTTCGTGTAAATAGCGACAATTTCGCTTGACAAACTTTATTTAATTAAATATTATAAATATTTTCGATGCCTAATATTATGCATTGTAGTGCTGGTGTAAAACTCAGCACTGTTGTTTTAAAATTTAAATCTTGAGGAATGGTTTTAGCTGCTAGAAGAATGCTTCAATCTTGTTAATTGATATCACGCCATACCCTTTTTGTGCCTTAAAACGGAAAACAAATACAAATACTGTATGATCAAAAAATATTAATTGTGTTGGTACACCTGAAAATTTGCATTGAAATCGACGAAGTTCACAATCATTTCGCTCTTTTTCAGGGACGTATTTACGTAATAAGAAATGATGACATTTACTGAGAATATTTATTGAAATATATGCAGTAATAGCATTACTGACTTGTTATAAATACTATAATTGAATTTTAAAATTGCAACCGAGAATGTAATAGTAACAAAACATTCTAACAGCTATAGTAGGAGAGGAAGATGTACCAACTTAAAGAGGAGATATAAAGTAGGATGGGGCCTATTTTATTTTATATTAAAACACTTCCTCGGTTTTAACCAGTTTATTACTATTCTCAGGCTACATTCTCTTGCCAACTTAACTCTTTACTTAGTTACAACTACTGAACCAGGATCGCCAACCCGACACGGTCGGTAAGTCAACAATCTCCCCTAGAGATTAGCGCAGTTAATTTAAATTTATTCACCACAATAAATGTTTTACACATTTCTGTGTGTGTATGTGTGTTTAATTTAGCTTAGTTATTAAACGAATACATAGAAAACTGTGTTTTTTGTGTAAGCACTAGCTGAGTAAAAGAAACTACTAACATTGTATGAAATAAGAACTTCAAAATGTTGTTAAATTATATATAAATAGACAATGAAAATAATAATAATACAATACATTTTGTTAAATACATTACTAACTTTAAAAATTGCAATATAAAGATAATACAGCCTGTTAAAGTTAACATGGAGGATTGCCAATGTTAAACACCATCAAATTCAACAATTATTTAGTTAATCCTGGATATGTTTTAATGTTGAGCAAATGAGTAGAGATTCTAATAATAATTGTAATGAATTTCATAATTTTTCTTAACGATCAACTAACATAATGTTGCTTACGGTCGCAATACAGCACAGTAAACAACGTAAACAAGAATAATTGACAGGAATAGGTTAGGAAACTTTTTAGTGCAGCCACAATGCTTGCTGACGTCACACTTTATCGTTATCCATTACGGAAAAACTTCACCATATTCCACTAATAAACACGATAATATACGTGATACATGATTGTTTTTTGACTATGGAATAAACAAGAATTTAAGCGACGTTTAACTTTAGAAACTGAAATAAAGAAGCAACATTGTGTTATGAAATTAGAAACTTATAGACAACTGGTACCAAAATAACGTATCAGTGGATTGCTTCCAATATTTCTCACGCCCCAATTAAAATTGACGTATAATGAGTTCATTGCACCTTTTTTCTTAGTAAGAAAAATCTTACTGCTACAAACAATGATCTGCCTTCCCATTTTTATCCGCCTTCCTTAACTAATCTTCATCTTTGTCTGCAATGTTTACTAACTCACCCATACGTATTTACTATTTCAAAAAAAAAAAAATGGAGACAAGAACAGCTGCGAAATCGTAAATCATCAGCGAAATGTTAATTTTCGATATCGTATTTTTATTGCATCTCAGTAATAGCCCGTAAACATGCCGTAAGTTCTTCGGTACGGATTTAAAAGCCGGTTGTAAATCATTGGACGGCTCATTTCCAAGTTATTTTCGTCAGAAATCGCTTATAATAGTAGATGCTAGAATCCTTTTACGTATTTATATATGCATACGTATAAGTTCGTTAAACTCATCTCGTTTTTCTTTCATTTCTCGTCTCTATTTTCGATATATCCTCTCTCAAGTATTAAAATATTAATTTTTCAAAATTATTTTATGTATATGACATAACCTTATTTTAACTGTCAAAGTTGACGTTGGCATTCTAATTTTACATTTTTAAATAATCTAACCTCACTTTAGCTTAATGAATATTAAATTTAACGTTCGACAGAAAAAAAATAGGCAAATCCATTCACCCCTACGGATTTTGAAGGACACGTAGAACGATTTGGCTTTAAATTTGGAGATATATATTCATATACATCTCTTTGACTATCAATTATGATGGTTCGAATATGAATGAACCCGTGTTAGACTATAAAATAATTTTTTCTTATTCTTTTCCTGCAATAACTCAAAATAAGATGTAACACCTAATTAATCTGTTAACAGCTACTTACATTTTCGCAAAAAAATTTAACCACTCGTTCCAAATGATTGATTTTCTGCCAAATAAAAAACGAATATACGAATATTTATATCAACGAGTTTTAAATATATTTGACTTTGGCTAATATACGAAAAATTTTATCTGAAAATGAGAAATATATCTTTGAATTCTTTACTTTTTAATATTCTAATTTTTTTCTAGAATAAAAATATATCGTAAACCAAAAGGAACATCGACACACAGTCTGTGCAACTGTATATAAAATTGTATGAAAAGAAACGGGATATTATATGAACGTTGCCAAAAGAAAACATAACAATAACCTCATTAATCATTCGTTTTTTGAATTATTTCCAGACGGATTAATATTTTATATCTTCTCTCACGATTACATCGGCGATAAATATAACTTATTTCACATCAAAATAATGATAATTTATGTAATATCCTCTCTGCAATTTTTATAGTAACAGAACGGCATTATTTTCATAAAAAGAGAGAGAGAGAGAGAGACGTGACATAAATGTTTTTCTCCTAGCACGAGGTATAGGTAAATACTGCAGCTGTTGTTTTCCATCAGCTCTATTATGAGTTTTTTCGTCAAATATCGAAATTTAGAAAACTATGACGACAATATTTGGTTTTTAGAGAACTGAAAAACAGACATAAAACTATCATTTTAGGACCTTGAAGGGTTCTTTAAAAACGAAACTAATTTAAAATAACGTGTCAATATTTGAGTATTAACGAATTTAATTAAATTATAAATTTTATTTTGAATGCAATATTGAAATAATTCAATAAATAGTTGTAAACTTGACATATCGATTCTAGGGATATTACTACAACTTTCACTTTTCTAGAATACAAGTTCTTACCATCTTTTAACAAGTTTTGTGGAAAAAAAAACAATACAATTGGCGATTTAACTTACGCAATGTATGTATATATATGCCATACTGAAATCACGTAGCACACAAGCTAATATTTTCCTCTTTTGAGTGGGCGTTAATCGTGCAATTCACCTATATTCCTTTTAACACAAACGAATGCGTTTATTTAAATTGCGAGGTCGTGGATAACGATTATCTTGTGATTATGTTTTCAGCGAAACAGATTTTCAACATCAAAATATCGTAAGGTACTTCACAGGTTGAACTCGTTTAATTCTAAAGGAACAAGAACAATTCACATTCTGAGTGGGCGGTTACAAAATAAATTATAGGTACAGCAACAAACATACTAAAAGCATCACTGACTATATTTTAGTGTGTCGAATAAAATGTTTAATTCTTTTTATTGTAATAAAAACAGTGTTTATCAGATTGTAGAATACGATGACAACTGTCAAAGTTTCAGACGCCGACTGTCAATAGTTGATCTTCAAGGAGACCGCATCGAAAAATAAAAATACGAAACCACACCAATACCACGTTTTTCTTATCGATTCCGAAAACATATCACGTCGCCCTAGTATTTTAATAAACTTTCAATTCAAATTTCGCGCTATATATATAACCTAAGTTTCATCGTTTAAATCGTAAAGTCTTATTATGCCCTTACTTAACCAACTTCTTTAACTACGATCGCGTTTAGCCGTGAAAACGTTATTAAAAAATTCACACGGACTTTTTCAAGATTTCGCCTTCAAAATTAGATAATCTGTCCGCCGTTCTAGATCATTTGCATCCAGCAATTTTAATTTCTTTTGGTAAACATTCAGGATCAGATGCTCGACAGACTTTATTTTCGCTCTCCCGAAATTTATCCTCAACGTAAAACTGTATATGCTTTTCCAAAAATAAATCCCGGTTAATATATCACATCGTCGTATAGTAAGTTTTCCCGGTTGATTCAGGAGCATGAAAAAATCTTTGTTCTGCATCCTATATATTCGCTAACCGGTCAACCGCGTAAACATTTGATTTTTAAAGAGCCAAAGTGAGGATCTCGACAGTAATTTTCGTCGTCCTTATCACCATCGGACGAGATAAAACTAATTTCGAATCGGATTGTGTAACCGTTTGATTATTGGTTTATTTGCACATTTGATCATTCCACGCTTAAACCGGAATTAGTACAGTTAGATAAGTGGTGATTTGTGAAAGTTAATTTTTATAATTTCAAATTAATTTTATATTTTTCAACGTAAGTAACTTTTAGAATATCAAATTTGAAGCTTATGTCCCCTTTATTTTCGCTATTCTAGATGTCGTCCCCTAACAGTCTAACAGAAGTATCCTCGAACAAAGTTTTTGGAGGTTATCAGAAGGTATACTCGCACAATTCTGAAGTGCTTGGATGTACGATGAATTTCGGCGTATATTTACCACCGCAAGCCGAAGAAAATAAAGTACCTGTAATATATTGGCTGTCCGGTTTAACATGTTCCGAAGCAAACTTTATACAGAAAGCCGGTGCTCAAAGGTATTAAACTGAGAATATCTCTTGAAACAAACTGTTTAATATAGTTTTATTTTTTAGATACGCTTCTGAACAAGGCGTCATATTGGTAGTTCCTGATACCTCTCCGAGAGGATTAAACATCCCCGGGGACTCCGATTCGTATGATTTTGGAGTTGGTGCTGGTTTCTACGTCGATGCCACTCAGAAACCATGGAGCGATAATTATAAGATGTACAGTTACATTACTAAGGAGTTATTGGAGGCTGTCAATAAGAATTTTCCAATTAGCGAAGGGAAGCAATCGATTATGGGGCATAGGTGAGTTTGTTGTTTGTTTTTTTACTACTTCGGAATTGGATATTTTGATATCTTTTTCTACGAACTTCTAAACAAGCATATGTTGCACAGATGTAAACATGTGTATTTTAAAAATACTGATATATTAGAATCGTTCACATGTAGCATCCGTGCCAAGTTGGTTAACAGGTGTTTTACAGTATATAAAACAAGAATCTCTGCCAAAAAAGTGAAACCAAAATAAAATTCTGCAATATCAAATATAAAACAAACAGAAAAAAAAACTGTTACAAGGTTTACTTGATTGCATTTTTTACTTGTTGCAATATATAGGAGGCCATGACTTTTTTTAGATGAAAAAAAAAACAATAAACCGTCGTTTCTTACCTGCAATTTATTTTCTAAATTCGTCTTATATCTATTATAGCATGGGTGGCCATGGAGCTTTAATTTGCGCTCTAAAGAATCCGGGTTTGTACAGAAGCGTTTCCGCGTTTGCTCCCATTTCAAACCCTACTGAATGCCCCTGGGGGAAAAAAGCTTTTTCGGGATATCTTGGACCACAAGAGACCGGAAATTGGAGCGATTGGGACGCCACAGAATTGGTTAGGAAATACAACGGACCACCATTAATTATTTTTATCGACCAAGTAAGTTTTTTTAGCTAAAAATGTTTTTATCTCGGACTTTTTTTTGTTTGAAAATTTACCGCAAGGAACATAGATATCTTCATGAGATAGTTACCATCATAATTGTGTCCGCAGTATTTTTTCAAATTCAACCTTAAAACCTTAAAAAAATGACCGTTTACATTTGACTAATCTTCGGTAAGGATTCCCATCATAGGACGTTTGAGATCATTCTAATTTATAGCCACATCCTTCCTAAATAAACGTGTAAAAGTTCAAAATCCCACGACTTATTTAGAACTAGCTAACTTTTTCTTGCATTTCTACATTTCTGTGTTCAACCATCTTCTCATAATTTGCATTCCGCTATTCGTTCTAGCTCAATTCTGACGTTAAATTCCGATTCTACACACTCGATTTCCACAAAGAACCCATTTCTGCGATGATCTAACTACTTTTAATAACTTCGCACTTTACCGGCATTACGAGGATTAAGTTAACGGCTATCGTCGGGACTCAGCCGGTTACGTCGGAGCTATTTTCGTCGGTAAAATGCATGTTCATCGGATCATTCCAGACATGAGTTTTTAGTAGAATTTGAGGCGTAGAATTCGCATTTGACATTAGAATTGGAGACAGATTCGTAAACTTTTTACTTCTGTTTAGTCCAGTGATATACAGTTACTTTATTTGAAAGTTATGTGCGGTTTTGATTATTTTGTAGTTTTTTTTTTTTTAGCGATATTCATGCTTAATTTGATAATTTATATTTTTCAATCTTGACGTCTTCCTCTATCTCAAATGTTTTATTGTTCCGTAGAATAATTTTTGGTTTTCTCTATAAATATCTCAGTGTTAGTCCAAATTTCCTCTTATAGTCCTCCCCTTTTCCGCTATGCATGTATTTGCTATTTTTGTTATTCCACAGCAGATATTTTTGCAAAAAGAAAACATTAAACAAATTTATATTCTTTCGAACAAAAAGATTCAAAATAATATACTTATACAGTATATAACATAATTTTATGGTAAAAAATATTAATATACTATTTTTCGATTGTTTTACCAACTTAGAAAGTCAAAAAATAAATAGGCAAAACATGTAAACAACGTTTGACGTATAGGAACGAAGTTGACTGTGATTTTCACTGTGACATGACTTGTTTACGTCATTGATTCCTTCACAACGTATTCGCTTTTGACGTAGACTTTCTTAAAGTCGTTACTTTTTCTTTTCACCATTTTAGGGTACCAGCGATAATTTCTATAAGGAAAGACAACTTTTACCTGAAAATTTGTTAGCCGCCTGCAAACAATCCAACGTACCGGTCATTTTAAAATTCCGCGATCATTACGATCACAGCTACTTTTACATAGCCACCTTTATCGGGGAGCACATCGAGTACCACGTCACGCAATTAAATTTTTGAAGAAGGAAGAAACGGGAAGCATTTTACTTGCAACTTAATATAAGTTATTTTTACGTGTTTTTTATATACATGTAATATATAAATTTAATGGCTGGATAAGGATTAAAAGGCTTTAAATTGTACATTAATAACGTTGTATATCTTGTAGAAATCTATTAAATAATTTTGTACATATATATATCCACAATAAAATAAAGATTAATTACAAAAAATATACACTTTTTTTTTACACATAATATCATCGACGTCATTTGATAGAACCTCTAAATTCGTGCCAGTATTGCAGTATCGGATCGCGTTTTTGCCATAACCTCTCGTTACCCCAGTAAGCCCAACCGATGCCGCATGCGGCGCCACCTAGATGAGCCGCGTGGTCGAATATTTTCCAACCTAACAGAACACCTGCCGTGTCTAAGCCTACTATAACTTTAATCGCCTGGAAAAGGTACAGTGTGTTAAAAAAAATTGCAGTTGAATACGTATAGTAAGTATGATCATCAGCTATATCTTTGAAATAGTATCTTTGTAGAACTAGGTTTATTAAGCTTTTTGATTTGTTTCAAGGAGTACTACACGTATCTAATTTATTTAAACTTATTTTTGAAACACCCTGTATACTTCTTCTCGCTGATTAACACTTAAAAATACTGTTTTATACACAAAGGACACTTACCGTTCCTGCAGAAAATGTTAGAAATGGAAGTAGAATTATTCCTAATTTAGTATCTGGATATTGCGTGCATACATAACCTAAAATCGCCATGATAGCTCCAGACTATAATTCAAACAAAAAAATTGTATTAGTTTCTTGGAAATAGTTAATTATTTTCTTTTTTTATAATAAAACTGAGTACGAAATAGGAGTGAACAACCTATATACAGGATTATCCACGTTATTCGATACGAAGTATTATGGCCAAATTATTTGTTTTCTTTTTCTGGCAAAGTTTTATTTGTGAAATGGATATGAAACTATTAAAGATGTTTTGAAATTATTTATAAATATAGTGTATAGGTGTCTTAAAATTGCACTTCTCTAACGAAACATCCTATATTCGTATCGATTTTGTTTCAATTATTTTGACCTACTGGTTCTTACAAATAGTTGTGAAATATCAAAAAATATTATAGGTATTAACATTTCTAATAAAAATTCATTGTCCAAGAAAAGAACAAGTTATTGGTGACTAAAACACCATAAATGTAAATTGAATCGAATTCATATTGCGAACTCTATCTGAAGTAACCAATAATATACAAATGAAATCACGAAAGTTTGTAGTTACATCATTGCTTCGTCGATAAAGTGAAACCAAACGCTATCTCTATAAGTCAGAATCATACGTCAGTCCTTCGTCCTAAAATAGGGCACACAACATTTTACAAATGAGAGTTATGTACCAACTTGTCGAAATTTTCGTGTGAATTATTTGTTCTCATTATATGTTAGACTAAGAATATGTTATGCTAGAAAATTTTTAAATAGAGAGCTGGCCTCTAACAAGAGAAAAAATTTGAAATTAAGTATAGTGAGGACATTTATAATAACACTATAGCACGAATTGTTATTTAATTTCTCTATTATGTTAATTTTTTTTATTCCTTTTATAAATTAATAGAGATCGGAAGTCGACCGAACTAAACTGAATAATACAATATAAAATTCGACACAGTGATAACTCTAATACGATATGCAACAATCTGTTCTCTATTATTGTGCGAGGGGATTGTTATTGTATCGAATTACGAATTATATTATTCATTTCACTCCGGTCTAGGCTTATATCCCTAACTGATCCTTACAAATTGAAATATGCCACTTTTATCAGTGGTTTTGTACCTTGTAGGTAAACATACTCCAATCACCCAGTAATATTACGAGTTGCATCACACGAAATTCCAGTCATCGATTAACAATTGAGGAAGTGTAATTAGTCGCTATGCTTTCATAAAAGGGCTTCAAGTGTTTTACGAAGACTAACGGTTTGAACGCTCTGTTTTTCTAGAAGACAATGATTATCGTAAGTGATTCAAAGTGCAGGGTACAAATTGAAAATGCTTCGAAGCACAACGCTGTAAACACAGCTTTCTCATGGTATTAGTGAAATCAATTCACGAGAAAGACAGTATGAGACATAAACCGCTAACACACGGACATGTTTCTGTCTACCCTGCGTTATCAGCGTGGTTTCGAGCAGTTTTATGCTAACACATGGGCTGAAAAGTCCCGGGCCTAACACCTAGATGACGCTAGTTTTATTGCAGTCACCTTTCTCTCAGTTACTAATAACCTTCAAAAGACAGCTGTTAAAATTTCATGATATTCTATTCGTTAGTTTGTGAGTTATTGTGCTAAGAGTCACGCTACTTTTGTTATTTTCAAAAAACAATGGATCAAAAACAATTTCGTGTTTTAATTTTACACTGCTTCTTGATGGGAAAAAATACCGTTCAAGCGAAGCAATGGCTTAAACAGTGTTATGGGGACTCCGCTCCATCAGAAACAACAATAAAACGTTGGTTTTGCTGACTTCAAACGTGGTCATAGAGATACCGATGATGCAGAACGCAGTGGACGTCAAAACATCAAAAAAATCCACAAAATCGTTTTGAATGATCGAAAAGTGAAGTTGCGTGAGTTAGCTGACATCGTAAAGATATCAAAAGAACGTATTGGCTTTATATTGCATGAGCATTTGACTATGAGAAAACTCTGTTCAAAGTGGGTGCCGCGTTTGCTCACTGTTGACCAAAAACAAGAACGTGTTGATGATTCTGAGCAGTGTTTGGCCATGTTTAAACGTAACAAACCGGAATTTTTGCGTCGATATGTGACAATGGATGAAACATGGATCCATCACTTCACTCCGGAATCAAAACGATCGTCGTCTGAGTCGACAGCAACTGGTGAAACTCATCCAAAGCGCCCGAAAGCACAACAATCGGCTGGAAAGGTTATGGCCTCGGTATTTTGGGATGTGCGTGGTGTAATATTATTCATCGACTATCTTGAGAAAGGAAATACCATCAACAGTGAATATTATATAGCGTTATTGGAGCGTTTGAAGGCCGAAATTGCAAAGAAACGACCGCATATGGCAAAGAAAAAAAATTTGTTTCATCAAGACAACGCACCGTGTCACAAGTCAATCAAAACAATGGCAAAACTACATGAATTGAACTTCGAATTGCTCCCACATCCACCGTATTCTCCAGATTTGGCTCCCAGCGACTACTGGCTGTTCGCAGACCTCAAAAAAATGCTCGCCGGTAAGAAATTTCGCACGAATGAAGAGGTTATCGCTGAAACTGAGGCCTATTTTGAAGCAAAAGATAAATCGTTCTACAAAAGTGGTATTGAAATGTTATAGCGGCGCTGGAATGATTGCGTTGCTCTTGATGGAGATTACGTTGATGAATAAAGCTAATTTTGAACCAAAAAAACCGTGTTTTCTTTGTTAGGCCCGGGACTTTTCGGCCCATGTGTTAATTCTCTCGCTGCTTCTATCGCCATACTTAACCCTACGATACAAATGAATGTTCCTAGCGCTCACTATTGCCAAAAGAAAGAAACACTTGTCCGCGAGATCAGACAGCGAAAAGAAGCGGGTACAGTTTCCCACCCTTCTTTCGAGCAACACTTAAGATTGTTAGTCCCGAAAGGGCGGTTTTGCACCAAAAGGGAAACTGCACATGTGAATGATTTCTCAAGGCTTACCTTGACGTATTTAAAACACATCTAAAAGAATGCCTAGAAAATAACACCAAGATAAGACAACGCTGTAAATACAGCTTTCTCATGGTATTAGTGAAATCAATTCACGAAAGAAGAAGAGTAGGAAACTGTACCCGCTTCTAGATGACGTCTATAATCACCTATAATTTATAATAAAGTGTATGCATCTAATTTTCTCTAAATGTTATTGTTGTTACTAAAATAAAAGCATAGTCGTATTATTTATCGTAGCAACCCTTTTTTCAAGAGCGTTGCTTACAAATCAACAGAATAAATTATAATTAGAATTTCGTCGTTTGAATTTCCCACCCTATCATTATTTTCAATATGGTGGCTAACTAACTACACTTCATTTAGAAGGTCAATAAATAAGACCACACAAACATCAAAGACGCCGACAAAGTTGTCCCTTCTGATATTCTGTGATATATCATAAGTCGTGGCTACTTAAGAATACGTCATAACCAACTATGACGTAACTACAAAGTTTCGTGGTGTTTAGTGTATATCACTTGGAAGCTTTATCGCAAAGCGTCATTTGTTTTAAGCCACCACCAAAAAAAGTGCATACTAAGATTCTTTTAATGCTTTATAAATTTTTATAACATCTGAAAGATTCATTAAGAGATCGTGTAATTATCTACCATCCATATCTAGTCTACTTGACTACAGCAGTTACTTTACTATTTTTGTCTGCGTAAATGTGTTATTATAGCTATATTACTAAAGGATTGGTGAAAGGTTGGAAATTTTTTTATGGAAAATATTGTCCATCAAAAAATAAATCCACATTACGTACTCAAAAAAATCACGGTATGCTATTTGCATGATTTGACCCACCCTGTATGTGAATTAAGTTAATAAATGTATTCCGAACTAACATTAATTATTTCCATATCTTCTTAATGCAAAATGCATCGAATGTCGAACAAACTAAGAAAGTGCATCTAACTGTAGCATTCCTCTCTAATGCGCTCTAGGCTAAAATCACCATATCTCAGTAACCCTTGATAATTGGACACATATTCACATTCATTCAAACACCCTGTATAATATAATAAGAAAAGCTTACCGCCCCTAGTGATAGACCTGGCTGCCTGGTCAATGTTTTATATAGGTAACTAGTGAAACTAGATATAACACCTGCACTTAAGTACAACCCTAGGAACTGCTCTTTCCCTAAACTGGCAACTGCACCTAGAAAAGATTAGAGCAACATAAGCATCAATATATGCATCGCTAATCGAAACAAATTTAGAATATAAAACACTTACCAGTACTAAAACTATGAAGAACATACATATTTGCTAGTAGATGAAACAGGGAATAATGACTGAATGTTGATAGAAGCATCGGCCAACAAAGTTGCCGACTTCCCGGATTCGAACAGAAATACTTCAACATCGTCGGTTGCCATCGAGGAACACGCCAAGCGGCGAAGACCAAAACGTTAAGAAAGCAAATAGGAACGAACACCTTTTCACCTGGCGTAAGCTTGTTCCACCATTGATTAATATCTTTACGCAATTTTCCCTAAAATATCATTATTTTCCACAATCATAACTTTTACTACAAATACGTGTGTAATATCGACACGGACATACCAACTTTAAGTCTACCTGTTTCTGCATGTAATCCATCGGCTTATGCAGCATCTTAATAGCATGCGCTCGCATGTTCTCATACTGCCAGATTACGGCTCCACCAAAACAGAACGTACTAAACTAAAACGGCATCAATACCTTATTCATGCGGATTAAATTGCTCACATCTTACAGCAACTGTAAATCCTAGCGGTTTAAGTAAGACGCCGACAGTAATATTCCTAGAGCCTACGTTTATGTTTGCGAAAGGCGATGCTATACTATTGAACGCCGGTCGCGCTTCATCCCGCTGGATCTTCTTGAAGAACCTAACACATTTGGATTTATCTGCGATCCTTGGTTGTTGTAAAAATCGAATGGTACTATCGAAAAATAACGAAAATAAGTAAATCAAAAATATAGGCTAAGGTACTTACGATATCTCGTTGAATTTTATCATCCGTGACAGAGCCATGGTAAAATTTTACGCTAGATAAACTATGTATACGATTTTAAAAGTTTCATAATTTCTTTGACAAGGTTATTTTTGATAGATTTGGGACCTGTCTTGCAACCATCTAATAAAAAGAAGCCAAGTGAACTTAGGTCGTGTCCAACAACTTCATGCGAGAATTGGAGCGCTTTGACGGATGTAATATAACCTAAATTATTAACGCTTACCAACCTTTCTATAATTGCATAAAATATCCGATGTAATTTAGGTTTTACAGCTTAAAATGAATTAAATACAAGCACAGTTTTAAGTTTTACAGTAAAATATTGGAACAATATGAAAGCGTAATCACTGTTGCTAAATCCTCCTTTAATTTAGATTGTATTTTGGCATGATAGATAACTTTCCTGCAATCTAATTATCAAAATCTTCAGTTGCATACGCATTTGGAAATATTTTAGATGACTTCGATTTTTCGCAAAAAAAATCAACTCTGAAATTCGTCAAAATTTCGATCATCTTCGATTTGATTCAAGGCTCATCGTTCACAGGTATAGCAGTAAACTCGACTCACACAAATTATTTAATTCTGCGGAACGCAGCGTTTCGAGAGCACGTGGGCTCTCGAAACGCTGCGTTCCGCATAATTAATTTGTGTGAGTGGAGTTTACTGCTATACCTGTGAATTGTACATCCAGACAGTCCTTGCAATCGTCATTTGGAAGCTCATTGTATATTTCCAACCATAAACAATGCGATTTTAAATTCAAAATTGGCACAAGAGAACTAATCTAGACGGAATTCCTTTCTAAAGATTAATATCTTTAGGTAAATCCTCCTCTAATTTTAGAATATTAAGTATTTCACCATAATGGATAATTTATTATTAATTCTTTGAAAAAAACCAGCGTACATCGGCCCAACAGGGCGTTTGATCAACATTAGAAAGAAGGAATACGAGAGGAATGTGCGGTTGAGACAGACAAATCGATCATTGTCGAAGATATCCACTTGGACCCGAATCATAGGGTTAGATTCGAAGATACAAAAGTTCACAAAGCAGCAACGAGCAAGAAGCTACTATCTTTGAAAATGTGAGCCACAGTTGTTTGCGAAACGTCGACAGAAGACCTAGTGACACGGCGGAACCTGAAGACCGTCACGACTATTATAGAATTAAGGTTCGCATAATCGGCGCCAGACTACGAATGTACAGAGTGATTTTATATGTTTGAGGACAGTTTAAATTTCGCGCGGTGGATTCTAGGTGTTTGACATGTTAAGAGTGGCCATTGTGAGTATCGGTCCTGTCAACTGCCTGTGCGACACGTTATTTATATTCATTTTATTCGTTAATATTTGCTTCATTTTTACTTGTAAGCTGTTCTTCTTAGAGCTATTGTTTATATTTCATTGCATTTTTTTATCACATTTACATTAATTTTCTGCTTAGAAAATCAATATGAAATTGATTTTTTGAAGATCTGTGGTCAATATTTTATCACCCTTCCAAAATCTATTTGCTACGCTACTGATTACCAATTCAAAACCAAATCGCCAACGTGACAAAAATTTAGCATGCGCGAAATTTAAACTGTCCTCAAACATTTAAAATCACTCAGTATAAAGGTGGATGATATTCCAGTAATGACATGGGTCATACGAATAAAAACATTTATTACACGCACACCTAAGAGAAGAGAAACTTAACAGTCACGTAAACAATATCAGTCTGTAGATATCAGATCGCCACTAGAAAAGGCTGCAAATTCCCACATCATAGTACACACTACGTTGCAGTGCCTACACGAATACAACCATTGAGACAGATGCATACGCGCGGATATTGGCGTTGTATATTATTATTTCTGATGGCCTGAGTTCGTCATTTTCACTGTCTTATTTGTACCAAAAAGGGGTCTGCTCTGGTCCGAAGTAAGCCGAGTGGCATAAGAAACACGAGTACCAATATCGCAACGATACTTACCTGCTTATTCAACTGTTACGAGGGCGACCTGAAATGTTTCCGGAATCGGCAAGAGATGGCGCACGAAGGTTGAAGTCGATCGGCAAGGGCAACTGTCAAAATTTCATACGTCTACCGCCAATAGTTGTTTAAGAGTATGTTTTATGTAGCAACTCGCAGAAATGAATAAAATCGAATTTCGTGCAGTGATAAAACACTTCTGGATGTCTGGGAAAACGGCCACGGAAATTCGAAATATTTTGCTAGAGGTTCATGGCGGATGTACTCCATCATTTTCGACCATCAGCTTCTGGATGAGCGAGTTCAAACGTGGCCGCACAAGCACAAGTGACGAACCACGCAGTGAACGCCCAAAACCCGCTACCAACGATGACGTGGTGGACAAGATTCATGATGTCGTGTTAGCCGGTCGCCGATTGAAGCTGAAAAAGGTAGCGCAGACAACAGGCATCTCAGAAGAACGCATTGCATTGAAGGAGAGACGACCTCGTTTGCAGCGGAACAAGAAGAAAACAGAATTCATCCCGCATCGTCATGTCCAAATTGAATGGGTTGCGCTACGAGTCTCTCATCCTCTATATTCACCGGACTTAGCTCCCAGCGACTTTTTCCAATTCCCCAACCTGAAAAAAAATCACCAAGAGGACATCCTACTTTTCCGACGGCTTGAAGAGACTGGAACACCGTTTGAGCGAATTCAAAACAAATAACCTGCGAAAATTACGCCGTTTATGCGTTTTTAATTAAAAAATAACTTTTAATTTTAGAAAATCTGAATACACATCGAGCATATCTCCGATAATACATTCACATTTATGTATATATATTTGTTTGAAAGTACTTAAATAATTATTAAACTTAAACTAACATAACTATTATAATAATTATCAATAACTAACTTAATTAGAAAAGAAAACAGAAATACAATGAAAAGTGTTGTTTGTTGCTGACGAAAATGGCCGTTGGTTGGTGTCTTACTTCTTCGACCGTTTAGACTTATGCCTGTCGCCGCTATCCTCTCTGCTACGTTTCTTGTCGTTACCGGAACGGTGCTTGTCCTTGCTGGGCGAAACCTTCTTCGACGAAGAAGAATGCTTATCTCGACCGCCACCGCCGCCGTGATGTTTCGAGCTCGAACCCGAACTGTGCCTCGACGAAGACGAATTGTGTTTACTCGACGAAGAGTGTTTGCCGGAACCGCCCGAGCTCGACTTGTGCTTGTCATGCGATTTATGCTTATCGTTCGATTTATGGTCGTTCTTACCCTTGCGACGGTCCGCATAGCGGTCGCGTTTTTTACCGCTCCTATCGTCGATATCCTCGTCGTAACGGCATCTTTCGCGATCTTCCTCGGCTGCTTCACGTTCCAGATCCGACCAATCTTTACCCGATTCTTCGTCGGAACCTAAACAAGAGCGTTGAAGGTTAAATAAGCAATTTATGTATACGTACATAATTATAATTCATCAAAAATACAAGAGAAAAAGTATTGAATCTCTGGTTAAAAAAGTGAGAACTCCATTCATAAGCAAACTTAACAATGTTTCAAAGCACTTATCCTATATTTCTTTTTTAGCTTTTCATTATGTATGTTACTTTTGTATTCTTCCCTGTCTAACAATCAATTCTTTTATGTTCACATGTTATGCTGATGTCTCTAAATTAACATTCTGTATAGAACATTAAATACGTCAATAAAAGATTATATATCTAAGGTTGTTTGCTATTGTACACGTTTGTTTTGTTTATATGAAGGCTGACTGTCTTATAAATCAGGACTGTATGGGAAGTTTTAGATAGTTTTGCTTTGAACTCCTAAGTAAATAATCACCTATGTTTAGTAACAACAGATATATACATGTCCTTATCTACGATGTTGGTGTTTGAGCATAGTTTTACTGATTTGAATATTTCATATTGTGTAACACATGGGCTGAAAAGTCCCGAGCCTAACAAAGAAAACACGGTTTATTTGGTTCAAAATTAGCTTTATTCATCAACGTAATCTCCATCAAGAGCAACGCAATCATTCCAGCGCCGCTCTAACATTTCAATACCACTTTTGTAGAACAATTTATGTTTTGCCTCAAAATAGACTTCAGTTTCAGCGATAACCTCTTCATTCGTGCGAAATTTCTTACCGGCGGGCATTTCTTTAAGGTCTGCAAACAGCCAGTAGTTGCTGGGAGCCAAATCTGGCGAATACGGTGAATGTGGGAGCAATTCGAAGTTCAATTCATGTAGTTTTGCCATTGTTTTGATTGACTTGTGACACGGTGCATTGTCTTGATAAAACAATGCGATTTCGGCCTTCAAACGCTCCAATAACGCTATATAATATTCACTGTTGATGGTATTTGCTTTCTCAAGATAGTCGATGAATATTACACCACGCACATCCCAAAATACCAAGGCTATAACCTTTCCAGCCGATTGTTGTGCTTTCGGGCGCTTTGGAAGAGGTTCACCAGTTGCTGTCCACTCAGATGACGATCGTTTTGATTCCGGAGTGAAGTGATGAATCCATGTTTCATCCATTGTCACATATTGACGCAAAAATTCCGGTTTGTTACGTTTAAACATGGCCAAACACTGCTCAGAATCATCAACACGTTCTTGTTTTTGGTCAACAGTGAGCAAACGCGGCACCCACTTTGAACAGAGCTTTCTCATAGTCAAATGCTCATGCAATATAAAGCCAATACGTTCTTTAGATATCTTTACGATGTCAGCTAACTCACGCAACTTCACTTTTCGAGCATTCAAAACGATTTTGTGGATTTTTTTTATGTTTTCTGGTGTTACCGCCTCATTTGGATATCCACTGCGTTCTGCATCATCGGTGTCTCTACGGCCACGTTTGAAGTCAGCAAACTAACGTTTTATTGTTGTTTCTGATGGAGCGGAGTCCCCATAACACTTTTCAAGCCATTGCTTCCCTTGAACGGTATTTTATCCCATCAAGAAGCAGTGTAAAATTAAAACACGAAATTGTTTTTGATCCATTGTTTTGAAAATAACAAAAGTAGCGTTACTCTTAGCACAATAACTCACAAACTAATGAATAGAATATCATGAAATTTTAACAGCTGTCGTTTGAAGGTTAGTACTAACTGAGAGAACGGTGACTGCAATAAAACTAGCGTCATCTATGTGTTAGGCCCGGGACTTTTCAGCCCATGTGTTATAAATACATAGTATATGAAATTTTTAATATCCTACGTTGTAATTCACAGGTATAGCAGTTTTTTACTTTGCAGTATTTTGTCAGCAACTGCTACAAAAAAATGCAAAGTAAAGGGTTTCGTTTCAAATATGGTATAATGCCAAGCATTCTAAAGTAGCCGTTTAAATTTCCCTCGCCTTTCTTTTAGTTAGGGTGAAAAGTAGATAGCGGCGCTGATGTAAACACATTTAACAGTATACGTATCCATTTATAGGGTTTACCTAGGGTACGGAAAAAAACAAAACATTTAAAACCCACCTAAGCTTTCCTCTGAAGCGTCATCACTTTCAGTATCCCCCTCCGTATATTCCGAATCCTCCTCACTTTCCTCAGATCCAGACTCTACATCTGACGGTTCGTAGGCCTCGTCCTCGTCCTCCGAATCGTCCGATTGCTCCGCCACCTCTTCGTCCGATTCCGGATCTAAGAAGGTCCATCCTCCGCTCTCGAAGAAGCCTTCCGGATCGTCCGTGATCGTCTTCATGATCTTCACCCAATTGAGCGACTGTATACCTTCGGAATAGCGGATGTCGCAAGAATTCAACCATTCCTTGACGTGATCCAGCATACTCATCGGAATGGCGTTCACCATGGCTATACGTCGATGGTAATCCTTAAAGACGAAGACCATGTCGAAGTTTTTGAGATGGAATTGGACGCGCTCGAAATGGACTAGTTCGACATCTTCGAGCGTTATAACGAAGGGAGGCCATTCGGTTAGATTGACAAGACAACCCGAGGTCGGTTGTAGTAATACCGTCGACCTGAAGGGGGCACCGGGAAATCCTAATTCTCGGAAAGGCGTATCGAACTCGATTTCCGATTTGGTCATACTTTCCACCTGGAATTTATGTATTTAGTATATAACAGGGTAAACTTTAAATAGTATATTCCATAGACTGTCATTCTGGTTAAGAAGTATTAGGTCTTATGCAGTATAGCCCTCTTTTATTAGCTCGTATGAATTCACATGTAACTATCTTTGGAACTAGGAGCATTCTCCTATTAATAAGTGTGGTTTTTATCCAGGATAATACGCCTGTCTTGTTTGCCGCTTGTATAACTTGTGATAATGATCTTGTAGAAAATGGGTTGCTATATTTTTAATCGAAAAAAACTTCAGATTATCATGAAGAAATGGAGGGTGAAGTATTTACAGAATTCACAAGTATAGCAGTAAACTCAACTCACACAAATTAATTAATTATGCGGAACGCAGCGTTTCGAGAGCACGTGGGCTCTCATTGTCAACCGTGTTACCGACTGAGAGTAGAAACTGTATCACACATACAAATTATTTTCTACGCAGGCTGTAATAATTGCATGTGTGATACAGTTTTTACTTTCAGTCGGTAACACGGTTGACAATGAGAGCCCACGTGCTCTCGAAACGCTGCGTTCCGCATAATTAATAAATTTGTATGAGTGGAGTTTACTGCTATACCTGTGAATTGTACATCCACACAGTCCTTGCAATCGTCATTTATTTCCAGAATGGATGAAAAATGTTCTACCACATTTAGAACCAAATTGCGTTATTGTAATGGACAATGACAAGATAGAAAAAGTTCCCAACGACTACATGGAAAAAGGATGCTTTAATTAATTGGATTATTTCAAAAAGAATTGCCACGGATAACTCGTTCTCGAAGGTAAAATTTTTGGAACCCGCTAAAAAACACCTTAATAATAATCAGATACCCTATGTAATCGATGAAATGATAGCAGAAACTGGGCAATTTTTTGTTTTAGTTTGTGAGTAACCTCCCTAACGAAAATTATAAATGAAACGGGACCCGAGACACTGCCCTGCCAAACACCTTTCTTCACTGGTCCATACATATTCAACATACAGTCGTGGCCATATATTATAGTCCACCTCGAAAAATATGTACGTATAGTCCAAATTTTTATTATTCTATTACCGAAATTTCAAGTAAAGCCGTTGCTGTTGGGTGGTCACAAACCGTGTGACTGTACTGAATTTGTAAATGGCAATTCTAATAAATGGCAACAAATAAGAAAATGCAGACACTGGAGTAAGTTTTGCATTAAATAAAGATGCCCAAACAGCCTCAATTGTATGAAGCATCTCAGGGTCAATTTGTTTTATTACATAGACACGGCATATCGCAAAGAAATATTGCGAAACAAATGAAATGTTCAAAGCGTACAGTAGAACGGTTCTTACAAACAAGATTATATAGTAACCGGCCTAAAAAAAATAATAAAAATAAATTTTTCTTTTGTTTCTGTGCAGTTATTCAGTACACCTGGCGGTCAGTATGATAGGAGAAGGCTGCTAGAGTGTATTAATGGTACTGTGCAATTTGGTGGACATAGTACAATGATATGGGGGTACATGCAGCACAGGGAGTTGGAGATGCGGTACATTGAAATGTTAGAAGAAGCACTGAGGTCATCCATTGTTAAATTTTATGAATTGGTGTCACGCCAATATTACTTTCAACAAGATAATCTCCCATGTCATAAATCGCAGCAAGTTATGAGATGGTTTGACGAAATCTGTATGCACAAAGTATCAACACATACTTCACAGGTATAGCAGTAAACTCCACTCCGCACAAATTAATTAATTATTCGGATCGCAGCGTTTCGAGAGCAATTGTAGTCCACAATTGTCAACCCTGTTACCGACTGAATGTAAAACTGTATCATACATGCAAATTATTTTCTACGCAGACTCTAAAATTTCTTAAAACGTATGACTATTTACAATCTTTTGGGTGGTCTCGGGTATGTATGTATTTTCAGGAAATATAATAATAAATAATATAAATATAATAATTATTGGATTTTACTGCGTTTACTATCTTTGTAATTCAGCATAAGGTAGCTGGACTATAACATATTGCCACGGCTGTATTTTAATCTATGTATACCTCGACCAAATTGACATTGGATGGAAAGCAAGTTCTCCTTTTTACCTCTTAATATATTAACTCTGCTATGATACAAAAAAAAAAAAGAAAACATTCATACGACGAATATTAACACTCACCTTCTCGCAGAAGCTCTTGAAAGCCGTTTTCAGCTTATGCCTAAGCTCCCTTTCGGATTGTTCCGCAGCTAGATCATCCCTATCGTGCATATGCTGATGTTTTCCCAGATCCGTGGTAATCTCTCCGACTTCGGTGTAGAATTGCACGTCGACGTGCTTCTTTTTACCGAACATGATGGCGTGCTTCAAATGGAAATGTAGGAGGATGATCATCTCGCCGTCGCAAGGTTGGAAAAACGCGTTCTTGATGTTATTGTAGAGTATGTCGACTTTGTCGCCTCGTACCGATGTATATCTGAAACCGTTAGTGTGGGCCTCTAGCGAACCGGTCATCCGTTTCGTGACTATGTTCGGACGAATATATAGATCTTTGAGTTTCGGATTGCCCTTGTTCTGGGAGAGTACGAGGGTGTCTTGTTTGACTAAATCTTCTTTCTCGCGTTCTTCGGCTTCGCGAGTTTTGAATTTTCTTTGTACCTGTGAAAAATAACATGTTGGGAGTAAATTTAAAGTTTTCGTATTGAAGCCTTATCCATGAATACTTATTTAATTTGTTTGTAGTAAGGATACAAACAAATTTAAGTCCCGCCCATTTGAAACGAACTCCTCCCACAACCCTTAATTTAAATAGAACTTATAAAAATACATAAATTTCACTTACCTCTTTAATCAAACGGAATGCAGTATTTAAATTCGATGAGGGTGGAGATATTTCTCCGGGTTCCTTAGTATTTGTACTTCTATAGGTAACTTCTTTCAAAAAGGTAGCGTCCGGTTGCTGATAAGTTCCACTTTCGTTTTTACCCATCGTAGAGCCGGGATGGAAGAAATTTATACGTAGATAAGTATAATCTCCTTCGACCGATTGCGAAATATTCTTAATAGTAGAAATATGGAAAGGAACAGGGATTCCATATATCGGTAGGATTACAGTCTCATATTTTTGATCCACGTACAATTTGAGTTCCTTGACTTCGGGGACCCTGGGCATTTGATTAACGTTCTTATAGGAAACCGTGTTCTTACGGACCTTCTCGACATCCTTAGCACCCGATTGTTTTGCTAAACGTTCTTTGGCCTTCTCGTTCAATTGCTGTGCCAATTCTTTCTGGTGCTCTTTACGTTTCTCCTCGGAAGTTTGTTCTGAACGTAATTTTGATTCGATGACAGCTGTCCTCTTTCCACGACCCAAAATTTCTGGTTTAGGGGCATTTTCTTTTTCCTCATCGTCTTCCTCTTCCTCATCAGATTCATCCTTCAAGAATATGCCAACGTTTTTGATCTTCTTCTTGGAGATCGTCAGTACACTCGCAGGTTGATTCTCGTTTACCATTACTGTGTCTCCGATGAATAAGGCATAGACTTTGCCTTCTTTGTCGGTGGCATCTTTATTCTGTAAATTACTAAATCCCATATTGATATTAAATACCATGCCCTTCCTAGCAATTGCTGTAGTTTTAGGACCAATCGTTAAAGAATTTTCTTTAAATTCAATTCCCATCGCAAATCCAAAGCTCTTGGTAAGATTTTCCATTAAATCTGCTTTTTCTTTTTTAACGTAAGCTACTCCAGCTTCGTATACATCGGATAACTTCGTACCGGAACATAGTTTTTTCAATACCTCTTCTTCTAAGTTCAACAGGAAGTTGTAATTGTTTTGCACCTCATCCGATGGATTTACGAGGAGTGTACGTACAATATTCGAACAATATGACTTGTATCTTGCTCCCAACGAACATATAATTGCTCCGAAATGCAAATTATTCTTGTCACTAACCACACTAAATTTAAGACTATAATTTCCACCAGATTGGATAATCGCTGGGTAACACATATCGGTTTGAGTAGTATCGACACCCGACACATATTTCTTATCTGTAATTGCAGATTCAACACCTTCCGCTAGTTTACTATGTTTAACTTTTTTATCGGAATCGATTATTTCCATAATCTGATCTTTGAGATACTTTGTAAATACATCGACTGTCACCATGCATGCTTTCTTGATTGTTAATATTTCCGTATCTTCTTTCGGGCACATAACATATGCAACAGCAGAACTTACATCGATAGTTGTGAAATCTTCCTTCTTGAAAGCAGCACGCCACGAGTCCATGAATTCGCCAGGATAGTTCTCTTTGGAGAACGTTCCAATGGTTTTTCCTTTTTTACTTCCTTTAATTGCCTCTATTATTGTCTTAAAATTATTTTCATCCTTATCGTTTCTATCTCTGGTTAACAGTTTTAAAGCGATACTATTCTCTTCTTTGTTGTTTTCTGCCTGCCGTAGAAAATCGATCTTCTTTTTACTTGCCAAGAAATATAGCGTATTTTCCGTTAGTACCATGATAGTGTCAGTCAATTCGTATCCCATAAGCCATGTTTGTAACGCGCCCGATTTGCTGTACACGATTTCTTCGTCCACACCGACGGCCGTTAGTAAACAGTCCATTTTGGAAAATCCATTTTCGCCTTCCGATTTCTGCCAGGCGGCGTGTAACTTCTTCAGACGTCGATAAAACGTCTCCTTGTCGAGATTTATAGCCATTTTAAATGATTGTTAAGCGTAAACGTTCGAGATTTCACATCAAACACCGTTCGGACTACCAATCAACCATTAAAGCGGTATAAAAGGGCATCAACAAGGCGCCAGAACTAGGATCTTTTGCGCAACTAGCGCAATAGAGCGTCTGTCAAAAATGATGCCATTATCTAATATAAAATTGATGAAAGTCCCTAGATATTGATACCTTTTACATGAAAAAGTACATTTTTAAACTTGTAAATAAACTAATGGACTTTTTTCTTCGGGATTTCATAAAAAGTACTTACTATTTATTCATTATAGTTTGTTTAAAAATTATTAAAGTCAAAATACAAGTAGTTAGTATAAATGAAAATTCCCTAAATAGAAAATGTGATGTTTATTATTTATGTTATTACAATTTTTATTCGATTCTTCTCATTTTACTATAGATTATCATGTTTTTGTCATCATTTACACTTTATTTGCAAATAGCGGATAGTTAATTTAAAATTATTTTGAAAATAGGATGTTTTGTAATCGCCATGTCGCATAATTCACTACCAACCCATCTTCTATTGTGTACCAACCTTAACGTTTAGTGCCGTGATGGCGCTAGCGTCGATTTCGCGGTCATATGATTTTTAATGTTGATAATTATTCGTACGAAACGATAGAAAAATGGGCGAAAAGGCCGCACATTCCAAAGAAAACGGTGTTTCTAATGGACACGATGATCTAGACGAAGAAATGAACGAAGCTGAAGATTTTGAAGACATGACCGTCGAAGGTAGGATAAAAATTCTTGTTTTTATTGCTATATAATGTGTAAGAGAGATATAAAGATAGGATTTTGTAGAATTCAACGCCATCAATAACCAATTAGACGCGTTAAATTCGGCTCTTGACGATATAGAGCAGAAAAACGACGATATCCATGCCCAACTCTTGCAATTGCTCGAATCTAATAGGCAGATGCGTAAGCAAATGCAAGAGACAAACGAGTCTACGAAGGCTGCTGCACAAAACAGTCAAGCACAACAGTGATAATTTTAAGGTTACTATATGTGTCTTAGTTAAATAGGTGTTAATCAGTATTTTATATTTTGATTAAGATAAGTATCACTATCCTGCCTAAGTTTAGCATCTGTTTTATTGCTCTAAGAAGCATGTAAATAATAATAATAGGTATATAATTATGGAATAAGAGAATTTGTAATTGAGTAATTCAAGGTAAAGTTGGTGATAGATTCCATTTAACTACACGCAATATTTTCATTGTAAATATTTTTTTAAACCATTACCTGTAAATAAAATTTAATTTATTTAAATCTGTTTATTGCGTTATACTTTTCCACTTTATCTTTTAAAATCTACAAGATTATCTATCTGATGTTATTACGTGATATTTAAAACGTATGCAGGTCGTTCTGCATTACTATGTTTTGTAAATACAGGGACGTTCAAAAATATTTCATCTATGTACACTACCGTACTAATATGGACGGTAGTGTATACAAGCTGTCATAGTTAATGTGATCATTATTGGGAGATTAAAATACAGCTTTTGTTAAATGAGATAATTTAAATTGTAAATAAAAAATGAATTAAAATATAATTTTGTTGTCTGGTTCATTTTATCCCAAAAATATTGAATATTGAATATTTCTAAATTTTTTACTTTATTATTTTAAAATACAAACTGTAGTTGGCTTTGGCTGTATAAAGAGGATTAGAGCCTCTCGATTTAAAATATTAGAATTGTATTTCTAATTATACCGGAAATAGATATTAACTTTTTTTATTTCAAATAGGACTCCCTAATTTTTAAAGTTGGTGAATATTTAAGATAATTTTAAAGCTAGTGTTGTCTGATAAATACTATCCCAGTAAAGTGAGACATTCTGAAGTTATTTATTTTTTTCATTAAAAAACTAGAGTACAAATTACTGGATATCTAACAAATGTACTAAAATCGTTAGCTGACACTTAAATCATGTAATGCAAGTTGACATAAAAACAATAACGCCATCTATAGGAACTATGTTACATAATCAGTTTCAATTGTTATATAAATCTATTTTATTTGAATTTTTAATAATTATCCAAGTAACAAATTTATTGACTACAAACATCTTTCCTTTACCATTAATAAATTCAATTTCCTAACCCTATTTCTTTCTGTACTCTTCCTATGTGCGAAAAGACGTTGTTAAGTATTTTTTGAAGGTCATCTCGGTCCTTCACGAACCCTTCCCGTGAAGTAAGGATGATCTGCAGTCGTCCCTCGTAAGAAAATATTGAAAAAGTAAAGCCTAAAAATTGAAATGGTTAACAAATATAGCTTAAAAAAAAATATTCTTACAAAGCTAAGTAACAAAAAAAAAGGAACGGAGAATCCTCCACCTACTTTCTAAAGCCAAATACCATTAAATGGTACACGGATGGTTCCAAAATTGACAGAGGAATAGGTGCAGGCATTGCAATTTCCTCCGATAATTAAAGAGCCATAATGGCAGAGAAAACAGAGTTGCACTATGCTGGGTACCAGGACACACTGGAATCAGCGGCAACGAGAAAGCTATCCTATTAGCAAAAAAGGCCGCCACAACTTCGTTTGTGGGACCTGAGCCGTTTTGTGTATAGGAATGAGCACCTATAAAAAACCTACAGAGCATTGTTACTTTGGGGATGACATGACAAGGATAGGTTTGAAATAGAATAGCAATTGCAGGTTTTGTGAGGCAGAAGCTAAAAGTTCGGAACACCTAACATCTAACTGCACTGCCATTATAGAGACCCGTGCCAACCATCTTGGCAAAGACGTCATGAGCCGAGGTGCAAATACCTTCTCTGAAACCATCGCAGCTATTGCAATTTATTAAAGCTCTTGGACTGTATGGGGAGCTATAAATGCGGGCAAACCTTAGCAGCTTACAGCCTATATAAGGGGGCACAGTAGATCAATAGGTCGCAGTGCAATATCACCCTTAATTAATCTAATCTAATCGAAAGCCTAAAGCTGTAATTTTCGTAGGAATCGCTAGGATTTGAATTAAAACTCACCCGTGTTGAGAATTCCTGGCGCGAAGAAGAAAACATCATCCACAACGTTATCGCACAAACGGCTCTTCTGGAAACCTACCAAATTTGTAACGCCAATCGTCATGCTGTCCATGAATGACGTGCAAGAAACTCTTGTCATATTGATGGGTAAATAGGTGCAGATGCTATCGAGGAACGTGTACGCGACCTGTAACGGTTTTTTTGTTTAATAAAATGATGGGAATAAAGACTAAAAGGCATATGCTAACGATAGGATCAACTGCATAACGTAGCGATTCGTTGTAATGCTGTAGATATTGGATGAGACTCTTCATAGTTCTTCCGTCCAAATTTTGTTGTAGTTTGAAGGCGACCAAACCGAAATTGTTTTTGATTTCTTCGAATTTGTAGGTGCCATTCTTTAACTTAATCAGGTCTTCCATTTTTAAACGGATAACTTTAGCTATTGTGAAGTTATCAAGTGTTACCTTCCTCTGAAAAATTATAATTACATTAATTACTAATTCGTGTATTTTCAAACATATTGTGGCAATTATATTAGCAATATATATGTAAGTAAAGTTAATAAGCTTATTACTGGTACATACCGTCCTACCTGTTTAATATAATCATAAACACTGGCGATAATGGCGGCGCTAATCACTTCGGTGAAGCTAATATTCAACTCGTCTTTGATCTTCTTGACCACGCTGACATATTTCGGCTGTGTTTCGATGAAGGAAGCGATATGCCACTTAGAATTCCCATCGATTTTCAAAGCTAGCCCGTCAAGCTTCGTAGTTACCGGGTTCCTCCTCAAACACACGTTGTCCAGATTTACGCGAGGCTTCTGGATTTTTCGCAACCTTTCCAAATTCTTCAAATCGGCTTCGGTTTGAGGGCCATCTTCGACGGCGTACTTTTGAAAGATGGTAACAATCGACGGTCCATCTCCCAAACTATGCCTCAGCGTCCAAATTATGACGTATTGTTTGTATTCATCCTTAGTATCCCTGCTCCATAATATCGGCTGGGAAAATATGATAACCTTCCACATCTGATTTTCTTTCAGCGTTAAAGAGTTATCTTCCAGATAATCGAAAAGCATCTGTTTGGTCATATATTCCTCCTCGTTCAATCTAGTTACGTCAATCACGTCTTCGAAGTCTACTTGATCTTTTACGAAATAACAATAACCTAGACATCTTTGAATGTGACTTGAGAATTTGAACGAGGAGTTGTAGATCTGATAAATTACGTTCTTCAATTTCTCAATGGTTATCTTCGGATTATCTTTGCTTGCGTAGATGTTGATAACGTTGATGACCGTCTTGTTCGGATTCATCTCGAACAGTGTGTCGAGACCGCTTAATAAACCGCCGTAGTATTTTCCGTGAAATATCTTTAAGGACAATCCGATGCATAGTCGTAGCGTAGCGAATGGCACGAGAATTACGAAGATTATTGATAGGAGGACGACAGCAAGGCATATTGTCACCAGCTTCGTAAATAATGAATAATATATGCTTTTGTTTGAGACTTCTAATGGTAATAGGTCCTGAAATAATAAAATTTCGAGTTCAATTTATTATAAATGGCTTTAGGCTTAACATTTTCTTCTTAAATCTGCGGAGAAAGCTTTATACGTAATATAAAGGATGTTTCAATAAAAGCGCAAGACTTTAAGATTCAATCAAGTATGCTTTTCTGTAGTAAATATTGAAATATTTATTGATTTATAATGTACACATTTGGGCATTATCTATGAAACAAAATATCTTGTAAGTGACCGTTAATGCTTTGCACAGGTATAGCAGTAAACTCCACTCACACAAATTTATTAATTATGCGGAACGCAGCGTTTCGAGAGCACGTGGGCTCTCATTGTCAACCGTGTTACCGACTGAAAGTAAAAACTGTATCACACATGTAAATTATTTTCTACGCAGGCTCTAAAATTTCTAAAACATAGACTATTTACAATCTACTCGGTGGTCTAATGCCTTTTTCGGGAAAGGATGGACCGAAAGCGAACCGTATCTTTAACAGGGCCTATGGTAATAAATCCATCAAACTCGAGTGTGCAATTGGGGGTGGTTCTCTGTTCAATAAGTTTCCGTTCTTTTTCATACATATCGTTTCGTACGCGTCTAATTCTCTATACGAGTTCACGTTTTTAAGTAGTGTCAGATTTTTTAAATCTATATTATGTCCGGATTTTACCATATGCTCTGCTACACTTGATAGTTCAGGTTTGTCGAAACGATAGTGTCTAATATGTTCTTTGAACCTCGTTTCGATACTCCTTTTTGTTTGTCCAATATAAACTTTCTCACAATCATTGCATGCGATTTGGTATATTCCAGACCTTTTTATCATCTCCGGTTTATCTTTGGGATTCCCTAAGAGATTCTTTAAGTTGTTTTTTGACACAAAAGACACGTTCATATTTAGTTGTCGGAAAATTTTACTTAACCCTTTTACTGTTGGGTGAAAAGGAAGAGTTATAAATTTCTTATTACCGGTGTTTGTTGATGTCAACGTCGTGGAATTTCTGATGTGTTGTTTGTATTGGACCTTCCTTAAAATACGGTCGACATCCATAGAAGAGAAACCATTGTACCTCGCTACATCTTTGATATACTTTAATTCTTTGTCGTACCTGCTCTTATTTAGCGGAAATCTGACGAGTCTATTGACCAGAAAACTAATCGCGGATATTTTTTGTTGTTCGCAATGGTGCGAATCCAACGTGATGAATCTGTTGGAATTAGTTTCTTTTCTATAGATGTCTATTTCTAATTTATTGTTGTTGCGTATGACTAGAGTATCTAGAAACGGAAGGCGATTGTTCACTTCTTCTTCAATAGTAAAGTTGATCGTGGTAAATTTTGAGTTCAGTTCTGCTAGAAAATCTTGTACGTTTCCTTTGTTGGTATCAAACACCGCGAAAATATCATCTACGTACCTAAGCCAAATTCTCGGGAAATATTTGGTTTCTTTTTTGAGGTCTGCGAACAGCCAGTAATCGCTGGGAGCCAAATCTGGCGAATACGGTGGATGTGGGAGCAATTCGAAGTTCAATTCATGTAGTTTTGCCATTGTTTTGATTGACTTGTGACACGGTGCGTCGTCTTAATGAAACAACTTTTTTTTTCTTTGTCATGTGCGGTCGTTTCTTTGCAATTTCGGCCTTCAAACGCTCCAATAACGCTATATAATATTCACTGTTGATGATATTTCCTTTCTCAAGATAGTCGATGAATATTACACCACGCACATCCCAAAATACCGACGCCATAACCTTTCCAGCCGATTGTTGTACTTTCGGGCGCTTTGGACGAGGTTCACCAGTGGCTGTCCACTCAGATGACGATCGTTTTGATTCCGGAGTGAAGTGATGGATCCATGTTTCATCCATTGTCACATATCGACGCAGAAATTCCGGTTTGTTACGTTTAAACGTGGCCAAACACTGCTCAGAATCATCAACACGTTCTTGTTTTTGGTCAACAGTGAGCAAACGCGGCACCCACTTTGAACAGAGCTTTCTTATAGTCAAATGCTCATGCAATATAAAGCCAATACGTTCTTTTGATATCTTTACGATGTCAGCTAACTCACGCAACTTCACTTTTCGATCATTCAAAACGATTTTGTGAATTTTTTTGATGTTTTCTGGTGTTACCGCCTCATTTGGACGTCCACTGCGTTCTGCATCATCGGTGTCTCTACGACCACGTTTGAAGTCAGCAAACCAACGTTTTATTGTTGTTTCTGATGGAGCGGAGTCCCCATAACACTTTTCAAGCCATTGCTTCGCTTGAACGGTATTTTTTCCCATCAAGAAGCAGTGTAAAATTAAAACACGAAATTGTTTTTGATCCATTGTTTTGAAAATAACAAAAGTAGCGTGACTGTTAGCACAATAACTCACAAACTAATGAATAGAATATCATGAAATTTTAACAGCTGTCTTTTGAAGGTTAGTACTAACTGAGAGAAAGGTGACTGCAATAAAACTAGCGTCATCTATGTGTTAGGCCCGGGACTTTTCAGCCCATGTGTTATAAATATATAGTATAGGAAATTTTTAATATCCTACGTTGTAAATATACATAATCTTGTAAATTTGTTACCATATCTGTACAAATAAATGTTTTGAGTTTGTAATACTCCGTATTCGCTAACTCCCCTGTATCAACTTTCGATCTGCTACGTCATAATCACGTGTCATTATGACTGTCAAACATGGCGGACAACTCAAATCTTGCGATCTTATTGGAACCCGTTTTAGTTACCGAATTTCTTGCGATAAGAGAATTGTTATAAAGAAGAGAAACCATTTTTACTTCAAATTGAATTAAAATTTATTTAGCAAATATACATTTCGTCTGTCTCATCGACATATCGTAGATTATCCGGAAAGTAAAAATGAGCCGGTTGAAGGTGGAAATAGGCGGTTTATGCAACAAGTTGCAAAAATTGGAAATGCGTCCATACAACTTACATTTGAAATTATCTAAGATTTTAAGTGCAAGCATGAAAATTGTGAAATTAATGATTTACCTACCTTGACAATCGCATAAATTATGACGAACAACTTTTGAACTTCAGGCATCTTGCTACAAACAGACAAATAATATTTGCAAAAAAATTGTATTCATATGCAATTAATGAGTTATAAATTACACTTGAAAAGCGCAAAGGAATTTATTTACAGTGCTTTCATTTAATTACGTGTTTTAAAAATTATATCCTATAATTTGTAATTTATAGAAACATTCTACAGTGTATTGAAGGTTATTTTATTTTTTAAAAACTTGCGTAATTATTATGCACATGTATGTGCATAATTTCAAAGTATCGATTGTAATTTATCGCTGCATATGTAAACTTAATGAGGAAGACGTAATTTCTATCAGAAATATATTTTAACTAGGTAGACTTGTAGACAATGAAAACAAGATTACAAGACGTGAGTGTCTTTTGGCTTCACCATCATATCGTTCCCAAAAGCTGCTATAAATTTTATTAATTTCTTCTTTTTGTTTTTCGTAAAGTCAAAGTCAAAAGTCAAATTCGTAAATGAATTTCACTTTGTTGTAAGTTGCGATACTGAGCAGGCTCTGGAATAGTTGAATATATTTTTTTTCGCCTATTTTTGGAATCTAGTAGTTCAAATTTTAAACGTGCTATATTCGTAAAATGTAGTAATAGTATCCTCTCGCGAGTATTTTTGATCTATGATTCTTCAAAATTTAATTAACACTTCTTCTTTATTATTCAATTGTTTATTTTCCAAAGATGATCTAGAATTGATTTTACGAAATGCACCTGTGGTAATTTTCTCTGCACATGCTACACCCTCAGTGAAATTTCTAGTTCCATATAATTTTGTACTTCCACATTTTTGAACGTGAAGAAGTAGCAGAGACATTATTTTGTCAATATCATAACTGTTAGGTTACTACTATATGTAGGGGAAGTACCTGTTATTTATTGTTCTGTGTATACACTACCGCTCAAAAGTGTTTAGGCACCCCTGTTTTCATGGATTATTCATATAGTATTATGTTTACCAAAAAAACATTATAATAAAATGAAATACGTATTTAAAATGTAGTTCAGTAAGATAAACACCCATTATATCGCATAAGGTTTACTATCATTTATCTACACTTGGTCGGATTACCATAAACTGTTTATTGCGGTGCAATTACAATAACAATCCCTCTGAATTTACTGGGTAAATTTAGTCATCTGTTAGATTGTCGGTAATAATGTTTAAATTACCTTCCTAGAAGATTATAGGGAAATCTGTAACCTATGGTCAGTTGCAGTGTCGTATTTACTATATTCACGTCGTGAGCGAAATATCGTGTGACAATTTTTTAAAATGCCTCCGCGGAGAGAAATTAGTACGGAAACACGTGCGCTTATAATAGCTTACCATAAAAGTGGCATAAGTAATCGACAAATTGTCAAAAAAATGAAAATACACCACGCTACGGTTGACTATGACGTTAAAAAATATCGGGAAACTGGCAGTTTTCTTAATAGAAGACGGAGTGGAAGACCAAAAGCGACAACATCTGCAAATGATCGCAGAATAGTGGTTACCAGCAAGTTAAATAGACGTAAAACAGCCCCGGAAATCACCGCAGAATTAAATGTTGGTCGCCAAAAACTAGTGTTTCTACAGTCAAACGTCGCCTACAGAAAGTCGGGCTCCATGGACGTATTGCGATGAAAAAGCCATTACTACGCAAACAAAACAAGCAAAAGCGACTTAAATGGGCTCGTGAACACCAACACTGGACCATAGAAGAGTGGAACAACGTCCTATGGACGGATGAGTCCAAATTTGAGCTGTTCGGAACCCGAAGACGCATATTCGTAAGAAGATCTGTGGGTGAACGTGCCAGAGAACAGTGTGTTGCTGCTACCGTGAAGCATGGTGGAGGTTCTATCATCATTTGGGGCTGTTTTGCTGGCACTAGTGTAGGGGACATTGTGAAAATTGACGGTATATTAAAAGAAAGGAAGGCTACCGCGAAATTTTGGAGAACCACGCAATACCTTCCGGAATTCAACTTTTGGGTCAAAATTTTATCTTCCAGCAAGGTAATGACCCAAAACATTCCTCTAAATTAGGTAAAGACTATTTACGCCGTTTAGAAGAAGAAGGAACTCTCAAAATTATGGAATGGCCTCCCCAGAGCCCCGACTTGAATCCAATCGAGTTACTACGGGGAAGAACTAGATCGGAAAGTACGGAAATCGGCTCCGACATCAGCTACTGACATGTGGAACAAATTGCAATCGAGTTGGACCTCAATAACGCAAGAAACTCTGGCAAAACTTATTGCGAGAATGCCTCGATTGTGTGCTGCAATTATTAAATCAAGAAGAGGTCACATAGATGAAAGCAAAATTTAAATTAAACGTTCTAATTTTCACATTTATTTAATATATTTTTTTATTAACATTTTTGCTGTCAGTGAGAGTGCCTAAACACTTTTGAGCGGTAGTGTATATATTATCGAAGTATATATACTAGTTAATAAAAATGCCGGGAGATAAATTGCTATCCGAGGAGGAAAAACAAAAGTAAATTGCTATAAAGAGGAACGGTTGTCAAACCGAACCACAGCCAAGAAAATAGGAACCCATCATCTCATCAATAATTTTATAAAGGTGGGCAATTCCATAACACACAATACACAGAATTGTAGAGTATATTAATGAAATTGTTGATGCTATCTTGCAAAATATGTTTTCTAGTGTAAGAAAAAGTCATGCGAAATATCTTGAATATGGTGCTGGTCACTTTCTATAGTTTTTTTTGTAAAAAAAAAATTGTAAAAAAACATATTTCATTTGATGATAGTATTATGATTTGACATTTAAGTAAGATAACCAAAAAATAATGAGAGAACATAATAAATAATAATCTCAGGCATACATTTTATATCCAAGGTTTACTTCGACTCGAAATTTGTGTAAAAATCTATTTAATTATTTTTTGAAATTAAGAAAGTTACATCAACGTAAAGAACTTTATTAATATCACTATTTTCACAAAAATTACCGCTGTTTTATATTTTATCCTAACCCGGTATATAACTCCAATGGTCTCGTTCTAACACGAAATGCACTTATCCGCAGTAAACAAATGCATATTTTGCAATATTCGCTCGATATTTAGGTTCTATTTGACATCAATAATACTTATAACATATTTGAGTTTAAAGAGCGATTTATTTCTCCAAACATCTTAATATTCTATACTTAATAAACACCTAAATATAGAGACGATGTTGAAACTTACCCTTATTTATCAATATCGATACTCGGCTAATGAAATTAAATGTACTTATCAATCACTATTTTTCGTTAACTAAGGGGACACTACGCATTTCACTATCGCCGCAGATTTGGCTATCTGTTGAAAGGTCCGAAGAGAATAAATACACCTTGGCCGTTACTGTATAAGTATAGTAAGTACGAACCAGTCGCTATTCACCTTCAAATCTAAGTAATAATAATCCCCATTTAGTATATAGTTTGTAATACAGTTGCATAATTTATGCAGAATAATTAATATATTGTCTTTGTCTGTCGGCTTTGTGTCGGTGCGAATTGCACTTGTTACGTATAAATCTGTAAATAGTGTTGCAATTATAAATTATTCATGTACTTAATAGAGTAATAGCTACATGGAAATGCCATTAGATTACAGGAGGATCTGTAAATAATTCAGGAAATCTGATTTAAGAATTGTTATTCTAAACAAATAAATGCGTAATACTTTTAAACTTTTTATACTGATTATTACCGAGCTAGAGCTGCCAAATTGTGTCGGCAAACCAGAGACGTACTTATGGTTATATATAATTAAGAACGATTTTCAAAATAACAAGTATTTATTTGTTATTTATGTATCCAGAAAAATAAATATTTATAATTGAAAAAGGTTTTATTCTTTTCATTGTTTCATTTCAAAAACATATAATTCCTAGAATTGTCTGTAGACTGCTTATAACACATGGGCTGAAAAGTCCCGGGCCTAACACATAGATGACGCTAGTTTTATTGCAGTCACCTTTCTCTCAGTTAATACTAACTTTCAAAAGACAGCTGTTAAAATTTCATGATATTCTATTCATTAGTTTGTGAGTTATTGTGCTAAGAGTCACGCTACTTTTGTTATTTTCAAAACAATGGATCAAAAATAATTTCGTGTTTTAATTTTACACTGCTTCATGATGATCAAAAGTGTTATGGGGACTCCGCTCCATCAGAAACAACAATAAAACGTTGGTTTGCTGACTTCAAACGTGGTCGTAGTGACACCGATGATGCGGAACGCAGTGGACGTCCAAATGACACGGTAACACCAGAAAACATCAAAAATATCCACAAAATCGTTTTGAATGATCGAAAAGTGAAGTTGCGTGAGTTAGCTGACATCGTAAAGATATCAAAAGAACGTATTGGCTTTATATTGCATGAGCATTTGACTATGAGAAAGCTCTGTTCAAAGTGGGTGCCGCGTTTGCTCACTGTTGACCAAAAACAAGAACGTGTTGATGATTCTGAGCAGTGTTTGGCCATGTTTAAACGTAACAAACCGCAATTTTTTCGTCGATATGTAACAATGGATGAAACACGGATCCATCACTTCACTCCGGAATCAAAACGACCGTCATCTGAGTGGACAGCAACTGGTGAACCTCGTCCAAAGCGCCCGAAAGCACAACAATCGGCTGGAAAGGTTATGGCCTCGGTATTTTGGGATGTGTGTAATATTCATCGGCTGTCTTGAGAAAAGAAATACCATCAACAGTGAATATTATATAGCGTTATTGGAGCGTTTGAAGGCCGAAATCGCAAAGAAACGACCGCATATGGCAAAGAAAAAAATTTTGTTTCATCAAGACAACGCACCGTGTCATAAGTCAATCAAAACAATTGCAAAACTACATGAATTGAACTACGAATTCCTCCCACATCCACCGTATTCGCCAGATTTCGCTCCCAGCGACTACTGGCTCTTCGCAGACCTCAAAAAAATGCTCGCCGGTAAGAAATTTCGCACGAATGAAGAGGTTATCGCTGAAACTGAGGCCTATTTTGATGCAAAAGATAAATCGTTCTACAAAAATGGTATTGAAATGTTAGAGCGGCGCTGGAATGATTGCGTTGCTGTTGATGGAGATTACGTTGATGAATAAAGCTAATTTTGAACCAAAAAAACCGTATTTTCTTTGCTAGGCCCGAGACTTTTCGACCCATGTGTTAGTCGATACATACATATTCTAACCGTATGTTTGGAGTTATTATTCTTGCTGGAACACAAACACAACACCAATAAAACGGCTCCCACACTGAATAGCACGATTTTGCAAAATAAAATACTCTTCTTTTCGTATTGTACCACTAATTTTTTCGCCTCCTGACGGTGGTAACAGAAACATTCGTTCGTCGTTGTCTATTAATCCTCGTTGCGATATTCGGTGCCGTTAGACGTCGATCTCGTTTAGAAGTCGTTGCTATAAATATGTCTTCAGCTTCAGAAGTCACCTGTGGCCACCCATTTTGTCTTCTATGAAGATTTTATCTCTCTTCTACGAGCCAAGTTTTTTCTAAATATTGAGGTTGAAGGGTAGATACAGCAAACTTTAAATAAACCTCCAGAAAAAGTCTAGCGGCCTTGCTGGCTATTCTGTAGGTCCTCCTCCCATATTAGATGGATTGACCAGACCAAAAGATTATCTTAAAAATATCGAAAACGAATCGATCGACTATCAAAAAACTAAACGCCAAATTCCTTAGGATGAGATATTAGTCGATACCCTTTTCCATTTAAGATTTTCAATGGAGCTGCTCCCAAGGTCAAGGAACTAAAATGGGTAAGTCCACTTGTTATGTGTTTCCACAAATTTCTAGTTTTTTCAGAAATTTAGGCTGGGAAGTATTAATAATAATAATATCATTATTACCCAACAGACTAGTCTAATTACAGGACAATTATAAACTAAAAATACAATAAAAAAAAAACAAAATAAAAATTAATTTGAACTAAACTTAAAATTATAGATTGATTAATTATACCAAAGGGAAAAAGTGAATATCAAGATCAGTATTAGCTTCATTAACGGTGCTACACATTTTGTATATCGGTGACTTGATTAAGACGTTTGTATTGGCATTGATACAAAGCTGCTCCATTGATTTTCACAAGCTTTCTCATGTCATTGTAACGATGGAGATCCCCATACGTTTGAATCTTTTATGTTTCAGACGACAACTATGGCGAACAAGCGAATAGGTTTTAAAGCGATGATTTGGTTTAAAAGTTCATAGATTTTACGATAAATACTGTTACGTGCCTCATTAACATCAATATGTGTATAAAGAAATGTCCAGTTAGTAAGGTATAAAGCATTATACAATCCTATGTAATCGGCTTGTTTGTAGTTATAAATTTTCTTACTACTTGGAGAGAGAGAAGTAAATTTATAACAGGGTGGTACTTGTTAACGTCCACAAGAGGTAGAGCGTCTATGGCAACATGAACATTATCGGGGTTGGTTACCATCAAATCAAGTAAGAGAGCCCTAGACAGTTCGTTACTGTGTTAATTTGCTGTAAATTTAAAAAGTCAATTAAATTATTCAAAATTGCACATTTGCTATGAGTCTTGAAATGAATACCTGTATCTATGATGTTTCTATTTTAGGTAGCTGTTTAATTGCCCACTGTTTTTCTTGTGTAATTGTTATCAAAATACAACCTACTTATAGTGCTTATCAATCATTTTCGCAAACAATAAATGCGCTCACATAACAACGTTATCTGTCGAAAATCACAAAATTTCCCACGTTCATCTCTAACTACAATTCAGTTTAATAACGGCAAGATAACTTCCTCTGAGTCAATAAACCTTGACTGTGGGCGACGATACAACGTTTCTCGAATTATTGTATCAAATTTTATACTAGAACTCATCTGCTAGTCGGTGTGTAAAGATGTATAAAACGACCTTCTCGTCTAAGCTTTGATAAAGTCCCAACTATTCGGTCGCAGGAAAAATGAAGCGATTGATCGTAGATCTAGACGTAGGATCTGACGATGCGGTGGCTTTGTTGGTCCTACTGAAAGCCGAGAAAGACGGCCTGGTGAAAATAGAAGCTATCTGTTGCTGTAAAGGGAATACCACCACTGAAAATGTATGCAAGAACGTGGTTAGGATATTAGAGCTCGTAGGAAGAATGGATGTAAGTAGAATATTTATCAATTTCTTTACTGTTTTTGTTGTTAACATACGTCAATGTAAGTGGCCAGAATCTCTGCAATCTCTTGGTATTTTTAGATGTTTTCATGCAGTTCAAATATTATGTGAATTTTGTTATCTGTAACGTGAAAATATAAATTTGCTTTTGCTCGTTTGCTAAAGTAAAAAGTCATGATCTCGATAAGATAATTTAGCACATTTTAGTATATACCAAAAGTATGCATAAAGAGCAAATATTTGCTCAGGACATGAGTGAAGGCCGTTTAATTATAATTGCACAAAACACCGAGAAAAATTTTAAGAGTTATAAATGTTTGATTTGGGAATCTTTCATTTTGCAAAACAGCTTGGTACCTTCGTGCTATGGATTGGATACATCGTAGACGCTCGATTATGTGAGCGATGTCAGCCAAGCACTGTTCACATTAGTAAAAGTTTACATCAGCGAGCCTTATTTTATTTATAAAGAAATTGCATAAATGCATACAATGAATATACATATAATATTAATATAATATTAATAAATAAATAAATAAATAAATCTAACGCTTGATTAAAAATTCATATAACACATGGGCTGAAAAGTCCCGGGCCTAACACATAGATGACGCTAGTTTTATTGCAGTCACCTTTCTCTCAGTTAGTACTAACCTTCAAAAGACAGCTGTTAAAATTTCATGATATTCTATTCATTAGTTTGTGAGTTATTGTGCTAAGAGTCACGCTACTTTTGTTATTTTCAAAACAATGGATCAAAAGCAATTTCGTATTTTAATTTTACACTGCTTCTTGATGGGAAAAAATACCGTTCAAGCGAAGCAATGGTTTGAAAAGTGTTATGGGGACTCCGCTCCATCAGAAACAACAATAAAACGTTGGTTTGCTGACTTCAAACGTGGTCGTAGAGACACCGATGATGCAGAACGCTGTGGACGTCCAAATGAGACGGTAACACCAGAAAACATCAAAAAGAGCCACAAAATCGTTTTGAATGATCGAAAAGTGAAGTTGCGTGAGTTAGCTGACATCGTAAAGGTATCAAAAGAACGTATTGGCTTTATATTGCATGAGCATTTGACTACGAGAAAGCTCTGTTCAAAGTGGGTGCCGCGTTTGCTCACTGTTGACCAAAAACAAGAACGTGTTGATGATTCTGAACAGTGTTTGGCCATGTTTAAACGTAACAAACCGGAATTTTTGCGTCGATATGTGACAATGGATGAAACATGGATCCATCACTTCACTCCGGAATCAAAACGATCGTCATCTGAGTGGACAGCAACTGGTGAACCTCGTCCAAAGCACCCGAAAGCACAACAATCGGCTGGAAAGGTTATGGCCTCTGTATTTTGGGATGTGCGTGGTGTAATATTCATCGACTATCTTGAGAAAGGAAATACCATCAACAGTGAATATTATATAGCGTTATTGGAGCGTTTGAAGGCCGAAATCGCAAAGAAACGACCGCATATGGCAAAGAAAAAAATTTTGTTTCATCAAGACAACGCACCGTGTCATAAGTCAATCAAAACAATTGCAAAACTACATGAATTGAACTTCGAATTCCTCCCACATCCACTGTATTCGCCAGATTTCGCTCCCAGCGACTACTGGCTCTTCGCAGACCTCAAAAAAATGCTCGCCGGTAAGAAATTTCGCACGAATGAAGAGGTTATCGCTGAAACTGAGGCCTATTTTGAGGCAAAAGATAAATCGTTCTACAAAAGTGGTATTGAAATGTTAGAGCGGCGCTGGAATGATTGCGTTGCTCTTGATGGAGATTACGTTGATGAATAAAGCTAATGTTGAACCAAAAAAACCGTGTTTTCTTTGTTAGGCCCGGGACTTTTCAGCCCATGTGTTAGCTTGTGCGTCACTTACTATATTTTTTATTTCAATCGAAGGGTCGTCATCTTCACTCACTCCAACTTCCTTTTCATATGCATCATCCATCTCTTTATCGTCATTCCATAAACTAACATCGGTAATTGTGCAAACAATATCGGGATTTATTGCTTTTAATAATTTGAGAACGTCCGATGATGAACTGACAATAACTTCAGCATCAGAGAGTAACTGTTTTCTAATGATGGTTAGCGGTACATTGTCTTCATCGTACGACGAAAGTAAAAATTTTCGATAATACAATTTAGTAATTTTTATTCCATCTGTTGGATAAGTGGAGTTACATTGGGCGGCATGAATGAAAATTCGTCATACACCTGGTTCAGCAGTTGATGACGATAAAATAAAATAATGAAAATATAAACCCTTTAAAAATATACGAAATTCCTACTTCAACTTTTATTCTGATCGATCTATATTACCTCACGATCCCATCTGCAGATTCCAATCTATAGAGGCTGCGAAGAAGAACTAATATCCCTCAAAGATAAAACTGACATTTACCATGGAAATGATGGCTTTGGCGATCTTAAGTACGACAGGGTTCCAGACCTTAGCGTTATAAGAAAAGAACCATCACCAACTGGAATGAACGGGATCGTTAGCAAGCATCCAGGAGAAATTTATCTAGTATGCTTGGGACCTTTAACAAATGCCGCTTTGGCAATGAAACTCTACAAGGACTTCGCACCGTCACTGAAAGAAATTTACCTAATGGGTGGTAATTACAAAGGTATGGCTGAGAAGAAATTGCTTAAGACGTAGAAATATACGTTCATCATTTTCAGCGATCGGTAACGTAACTAAATCGGCGGAGTTCAATTTTTACAGCGACCCAGAAGCAGCATATATCGTAATGAAATGCGCCAGATGTCCCGTCACCATTTTGACTTGGGAGACCTGTACTATTCCAAAATTCACTATGGTTAGTCAACTTATTATATTGTACTACTTTCATACAACACTGTACACCTACCACGTTCATATAACAACGCTCACAAGTGTACAAAATCATTTTAATTTAATTTTCAACGAATTAAATTATCTTTTTAGGAATGGAGGTTTACAGTACTTGGAAACGTTAGCGACCCAATGATACAATTATTGAATAGAGCGGAAGCAAGTATTTACAGAAAGCGGATGACCGAATATTGGTACCCTTGTGACGCTTTTTTAACGCTGGCTCTAATATATCCAGAGTGCGTTGAAAAAGAAGGCGTTTATCACGCCACCATCGAATTGCACGGTCGGGAGACGCGAGGGCAGGTGGTCTTGGACCATCTAAACGAAAAAGAAGCGAATGTTCGTGTGATTAAGAGAGTTAACGAAGAATTCGCCAAGAATATATTTCTTAAAACGTTTAGAAGTGGATTTGCAAAGTAACAAAGTATTGTAAATTATATTTAAAAGCAATAAACGTATCTTTTCTTGGTTATAGTTTCAAATTTCCTTGTAAAACTATTCCAACTAGACATTTTTAAATTTCGCGGGTAATTTAAGTTGGTTGTTCGGATAATAAAGATCATACTTGCTAATTTTCAGGCTGGTACATGTAAATATGGTCTTAATTACCGGAAGTACCAACTCAAATTATCCGCGAAATTTAGAAATATTTACTATGGATGTGATTGTTTCATACCAAAGGCAGTGCACTGATTGGTTTTCATACGGCTATCAATAAAATTAACAGGTTAATCTCGGCAATGTGGGGCAAATTATAGTGCAGTGCGGAGAACAACGTGGAGGGGCCAATCGACCGCATCAAGGCGAGCGTTCAGTTACGTTTACGTACTCGTATCATTTATGATCGTGACCTTCACATTTAATTTTATCACCTTTTTATTCTAAATCAGACATACTCGCTACTACGTTTTCGTATCTAAATGCGACATTTTCTAAGTACGTGTGTACTGACAATGACCACTCGAATAATACTGAACAGGCGTGATTTGATACAGGTATTCTCCGTGCCGCACACTTCAGCTCTCCGCGTTTTTCTCTGCACGCCAAGGAAACTTGCCCCTCTTTGCCGAGACTAACTCAGGTCATGATTCATCAATATTTAACAATATAATTGGGCAGAAAATATGCTTTTCAACATTCAATTTGCTTTAAAACGATTAACTAAAGATCAATATAATTATTTTTGGGTGCAATTTTTTCTAGTTATCTTATATTCCCACTACTTTTTTAAGTTGGTATGGCGTTGAGTCATCCCAGATGTCAGCCCGTAAAAACGTCAAAACAAAAAGGATGATTCCTTTTCTTAATTTCGTACTAATTGCATGTTAATAACAATCGTTAATGTCTTATCGGTGCTATTAAGTATTACCTTAGTGATAGCCTATATAGTTTACATTAGTTTTAAGTTGTTACAGCAGAACATGGACCCAGAAGATGCAAAATTCATGCGAACGTAATCGACCAAAAAATATCGAATTAATTTCGCATACGTTATTGAATTAATATATTTTCAGGGACCGCAGACCCGGCACATTAGACGTCCATCCCACATTAAACGCCTTAGTTCTGAACTACGAATTGGAGGTACAAATTCTCGGCGATAATGAAAGCGTTTTATTCGGAGAAAAGACTGTTAGTACACCCAAATAATTTTTTTCCAAATTTAACTTCTTTATTCGTTCGTAGAGTATGAAAAAGATTATAGAATTACCTATGTTAAACACAAGAACCGATTGCAATGCCTTAGCCAGAGAAGTCTTAGCACAATGTGATTTGTTACATCCGTCTAGATTAGTCGAAGTTGAGCAGACGATATATTATTTGAAAAAACGTAAAATGACGCATACACCTAAAGGTATTTACATGAAAACCACATTTAAACAGTGTATTTAATATAATTGGATTTTCTAGACGATACCAGCAAACCTGTGAGCGTTACAGATGAAAATGCGAATATAAATTGTCTGAACGAATATATAGAGCTGCTATACGAAGGTATCGCCGATAAGGTGAAAGCGTCACATTTAATTCTTGTATTAGCACGGGATCCCGAGAATTTAGAATCCCTTTCGAAAAATGGTAAGTCAATTTTGCTGAAGTTCCACGTTTGCTTTTATAACAGTGAAATTTATCGATTCTATTGCAGAAACATTTTTAAGTGCACTTGGTAGAGTGTTGCGGGAAGATTGGAAGAAGAGTATTGTCTTAAGCACAAATTTAATATTTATTTTCTTCTGTTTCTCGACGTATTCCTGCTTTCATCACGTAATTTTGCATTATAAGGTAAGATTTTGATTCGATGTCTCAAATCTCAAATATTGAGGTTATGTTTTTTTTTACTTCTAATGAAAATATGGTGTAAATGCGAGGGATTTGTTGTATTATTCTTATGCATACTGTAGATTCTTCTATAAATATCTCTATTATTTATAAAAGTGGTACGTTTAGCTTTTTATATGGCATTGATTTTGTGGTCCGATTTGTTGTGTTTGTATCGTAAAGTCTCATGTAGTGAATAAAATAAAAAGTTAGTAATTACTATAATTAAAAGAAATCTTTAAAAAATTAGTTTAATAATATAATTCATTAAAAATATGATCAAGAAAGAAAAATATATTTTTGTACATTAGTGTGCGTAGTTAATCAAATGGTTGGAATGTACAGTGATGTACGAAAGTAATCTACAGTATCTGGTAATATACGGTCCGTTTGTGTACTTGTCTTGAAAAATTAAAGCCCCAAATAGAAGAAGAGTCTAATAAAAATATGCAATTATTTTCGTCTTTCAAAGCCTGCTGTTATAGGCAGATTTGTTTATTTCTTTATTCGTGAGGAATTATCTTTAAAGCTTCATTGTATCGAAGAAGGGGAAATCTTCCATTTATACAGGGTGCGTCATTTTAAAGTGCAAGTTCCTTATTAGGTCATGATAACGGCCATTTTGAATAAAAAAGTTCATATAAATATGTGTCTAATTTTCAATGATTACAGACATATCGTTGTTTAAAGTTAAAGAACACGGGGATGACTTGGATAAATTTGAGATGTTAACTTTATGTATTTATTGCTAATAATTATTCAGATGTTTTTCAATTTATATAATTCTTTAATTAGTAAAAGCAATTGGTCTTTTGTGAAGTTTTTATAACTAACTCTTGGATTCATTTTGAAAGACTCTGTATGACATATTGTTTGAAAAGTCTTTGAAGAATATGTATATACAGAAAGATTTATGAAAAATAGTACATTAATATGAAACTGAAGCTGAACTAATCTAAAGGTTCGTTCAGACAGTGACATTAAAACGTCACTAATAAAAAATACGGAAGACAAATATGTCAGACAAAAAATTATTGAACGTATGATTAATCTAGCAAGCGACAGCCCTTCTCAGGGTAATCCTGAAGGCGATAGTAGACGAACTGCCGAAACGTCGGAATATATAAGTTCAACAAACGATGGAAATAGCCCAAATAATAACTCTAGTTATCAAAACGTAGTACACTTTATTTTTTAATTCGGGGGAGTGTTTTTAAATTGTAGCGCTAAAAAGTAGGCTAGCTGTTGGTCAGGTCAGTTTCCGGCAAAATTACACAAGCGATATTTGATATATTGTTGGCCGCCATATTGTTACATCTGATTGACGTTTAGATCGTATATTTTTCACCCTAAAATAAATAAACTTTTCATAAAATCCCATCTAGTTTTAAAACTGACGCCAAAAAATAGCTTTGAAAAGTTTCATTGTGTAAACGTGTCTTTTATTTTACTCCTCTGAATTAAAAATAGAGTATAAGTGCCATGATATTAAATGTTTTAATGTGGATCAGTACATTCGAATATCCAGCAGTACTATTACATTCTATTGCTTCGACATCAATGTCGTTCTATACACTAGTCTTAATATGTTAATAAACTTTCTGTTAAAACTGTCGCAACAACGTCTATTTTGTCTTTAACTAATTGAATTATATATTAATTAAAAATACTGAGTGATTTTAAATGTTTGAGGACAGTTTAAATTTCGCACCTTGCTAAATTTTTGTCACGTTGGCGATTTGGTTTTGAATTCGTAACCAGTAGCGTAGCAAATTTTGGATGGGTGATAAAATATTGACAACAGATCTTCAAAAAATCAATTTCATATTGATGTTCTAAGCAGAAAATTAATGTAAATGTGATAAAAAAAATGGAATAAAATATAGATGATTTTAAATAGCTTTTGAATTAATACAAATATTTAAATTTGAGCACTACATATTATGAATTTCTTCTCAGATTGGCTCGTTATGTATGGACATAATCGATTTCGAATTAAGACGCTACGACGAATGGAAAGCCGAACTTGACGGACACAAAGTCCAAACCGAACCCTCCATAATACGTAGACCTTGTCCTAACAGCGCTAGCATGTCCGAAATTCCTCGAAGTCGAATTCCCGAACCCGTTCGACCGAAATCGGGTAATTTCGCCGACGTAAACATAAAGAACGTAATGGAGGGTAGTGTCTACGACGACCTTTCAAACTCCACCGAAAGCATAAGCGAAAAGAAACAGCTGACCGAAGCGGAGAAGATAAAGAAATATCGGACTCTAATCCGGAAACAGGAGCAATTGCTACGGGTCGCCTTTTATCTGCTATTGAACATAGCCGAAGACGAGAATGTTGAAGAGAAAATGACCAAAAAGAATATCGTAGGATTGCTTGTGAAGGCCCTCGATAGGGAACATGAGGAATTGTTGATTATAGTCGTTTCTTTTCTAAAGAAACTATCGATAATGCAATGCAATAAGGACGCCATGGCCGATTTAAATGTTATCGAGAAACTTCCTCGGATGCTTCAAACTAGTAACGCTGATTTGGTGCATTTGACGTTGAAGATTCTTTTTAATTTGAGCTTTGATGGTGATTTAAGGTCTAAAATGATTAAGATAGGGCTCTTACCGAAGCTAGTCAGTTTGTTAAGTAAGTAATGTGTGTATCTGTTGCAATTACAGCTATTTCAATTAACGAACTCAACTGGAAAACTAACAATTTTTTTGATCAAAGCCTTTTACGTGCACTTAATAAAGTTCTTTAAATGTTTTCAGCCGATGATCGACATCAAAACATAGTGATAAAACTCCTATACCATTTAAGCTACGATGAGGATGTTAAGGCACAGTTTGCTTATACAGACTGTGTCTCACTGGTACGTATAGATCTCATATTTACTCGTAAAGGATTCAATCCCTTAAGAAATCCATCCCCTTTTAGATCACGGACATGCTTCTTCTTAGCGCAGCCGACGAGGTCGATCAAATTATGGTAGCACTCTGCATTAACTTGGCGACTAATTCGGCGAACGCCCAACAGATGGCCGACAGTAGTCGTTTGCAATCGTTGATGACGAGAGCGTTCAATTACCAAGATTTCCTACTCATGAAGATGATCCATAACATCTCGGAACATGACCCAATACGTTCTAGTTTCATCGTACGTAATTAGATTCTTTTTGGCTAATTTTTTGTTTTCCGATTGTACCGATGATTTTTCAGGAATTCGTTGGAGACTTGGCGAAAGCGGCTACGGAATCTAAGAAGGAGGATTTTGTCTTAGAATGTGTAGGCGTCCTATCTAATCTACACCTGCCGGATCTCGATTGGGCTGAGATATTTAAGCATTTCGATATGATGAATTGGATTCGCAATATTCTGACTTCCAATAACAAAGAACCTGATATCATTCTACAAGTAAGTTGTAGTAGAACAAATATTTTTGAACCGGTAACTTTATTATTCGTGTATATTATAAATATCGACTTTAGAGTAGAAATTATCAGCCTGTTTTCTTCTAAAAGTTGCAAGCCTAATACTGGAAGGATATCACTCATTCTAGATAACTTTTACTAGAACAAAGTGTTTTTTACTTTTGGCATAATCGAAACAATAGTTTTTGTGACGTAGTATCTCATATCTGTCATCTACCTTCGTAACAACCAAGATGTTGCGGGTGCTATTTTCAAAATAAAATTCTCGTTTTTCTGTTGCCGACGTAACTATTTACATTTGCAAAACTGCGTTTCATAAAATTGTTTCTCCCTTGTAAAGTTAACCTTAACATGATCTTGATCTAAAAGTAATAGAAATAGAACAGTAGTGTAGATAATATGTAGTCTGATATTAGTTTTCATAATACTATACAGGGTAAGTTTTTTTTTTTTTTTTTTTTTTTCGAAACTTAATGCCGCGATATCGGAAAATGGTGAAGTTAGAAAGATTCACAGGTACAGCAGTAAACTCCACTCACACAAAATTTATTAATTATGCGGAACGCAGCGTTTCGAGAGCACGTGGGCTCTCATCGTCAACCGTGTTACCGACTGAATGTAAAAACTATCACACATGCAAATTATTTTCTACGCAGGCTCTAAAATTTCGTCAAATTTTCGTCATTTAAGTTAGAAAGATGATCAAATGGGGAAACATTCACAGTTTTACGAGGGCGTTTGGAAGCGCTATTGTGGATATTTTGAAAAAACAATTAAATTAAATGTATATATTTCTGTTGCTTTTATTTTTAAAGAAGAAAAAATTAAGGAGAAATAGAATTTCAATTTCCTTGCAATTAACCAACGTAATTAAATTCCTGAGAAAATATCTTAGTCTCGGTAGGATTTGAACCCATGACTTCTGCGTTACCGGCGCATGGTACTACCGTTACACCACGAGACCGTTTGAGTTCGAATCGCTTTTAATACCTAGGTGTCACGATGTCTACAGATATATCCTAATATCTCACAGACTATTATATTATTATTAGAGAGTTCTTAATAATTAAGCTAATCTTAATGTTAATGTTAGTATTAAACCAATGAGCTCAAGCGGTCTCGTGGTGTAATGGTAGCACAATGCGCCGGTAACCCTCGTGGATTCAAATCCTCCCGAGACTGATATTTTTTGAGGAATTTAATTGCATTAGTTAATTTTAAGGGATATTGTATTTTTATCATTACTAATACCAACGGTTGTTTAATTATGAGGAGAATTGCAGGTAAAACAGTATATTCTAAATCAAGTTGTTAATATGAACTGTCCTGTTGGAGTTATCGGTTAAATAAAGTATTTGAAAACTACACAAAACCTGGTGTTCAAAATTTCAAAACAGATTTTGTATGTTAATCTTAATAACAAAGTTTGGCGAAACAAATAAGAGTTAAAACCAAAACAACGAATGACCGGGAAGAAAAAAAAAGTTGCATTTTAATGCAATATAACCAAAATAAACAAGATTTTTTTTTCGAAATATCTAGAAAAAGAAATCATGTTTTAAATTCGTCTTATAAAACGACACATCTACAGATTTACAATTCACAGGTATAGCAGTAAACTCCACTCACACAAATAAATTAATTATGCGGAACGCAGCGTTTCGAGAGCACGTGGGCTCCCATTGTCAACCCTGTTACCGACTGAAAGTAAAAACTGTATCACACATGCAAATTATTTTCTACGCAGGCTCTAAAATTTCTAACCATATGACTATTTACAATCTACTAGGTGGTCTCATGCCTTTTACGGGGAAGGATGGACCGAAAGCGAACCGTATCATTTAACAGGGTCTATGGTAATAAATCCATCAAACTCGAGTGTGCAATTGGGGGTGGTTCTCTGTTCAATAAGTTTCCGTTCTTTTTCATATATACCGTTTCGTACGCGTCTAATTCTCTATACGAGTTCACGTTTTTAAGTAGTGTCAGATTTTTAAATCAATCTTATGTCCGGATTTTACCATATGCTCTGCTACGCTTGATAGTTCAGGTTTGTCGAAACGATAGTGTCTAATATGTTCTTTGAACCTCGTTTCGATACTCCTTTTGTTTGTCCAATATAAACTTTCTCACAATCATTGCATGCGATTTGGTATATTCCAGACTTTTTATTATCTCCGGTTTATCTTTGGGATTCCCTAAGAGATTCTTTAAGTTGTTTTTTGACACAAAAGACACGTTCATGTTTAGTTGTCGGAAAATTTTACTTAACCCTTTTACTGTTGGGTGAAAAGGAAGAGTTATAAATTTCTTGTTACCGGTGTTTGTTGATGTCAAAGTCGTGGAATTTCTGATGTGTTGTTTGTATTGGACCTTCCTTAAAATACGGTCGACATCCATAGAAGAGAAACCATTGTACCTCGCTACATCTTTGATATATTTTAATTCTTTGTCATACCTGCTCTTGTTTAGCGGAAATCTTACGAGTCTATTGACCAGAAAACTAATCGCGGACATTTTTTGTTGTTCGCAATGGTGCGAATCAAACGTGATGAATCTGTTGGAATTAGTTTCTTTTCTGTAGATGTCTATTTCTAATTTATTATTATTGCGTATGACTAGAGTATCTAGAAACGGAAGGCGATTGTTCACTTCTTCTTCAATGGTAAACTTGATCGTGGTAAATTTTGAGTTCAGTTCTGCTAGAAAATCTTGTATGTTTCCTTTGTTGGTGTCAAACACAGCGAAAATATCATCTACGTACCTAAGCCAAATTCTCGGAAATATTTGGTTTCTTTTTTCAGGTTTGTTTCAAATTTGCTCATGAAAAGGTTCGCAATAAAAGGCGATAAAGGATTACCCATCGCCGTGCCTTCCACCTGTTCGAACCATTTTCCGCCTATTTGAAAACAATTTTGTGACATGCATAATTTAGTTAACCTTTTATATTCCGCGGTTTTCACATCATCTACGTTATTTAATTTCAAAAATTCAACCAAATACTCCATCGTTTCTGGAATTGGTACGCTTGGGAAAAGTGAACAAACGTCGAATGATACAAGGACTTCCCCATCTTTTAATTCAATATTTTCAACTTTATTTACAAAATCTACGGAGTTTTCTACACATAGGTTATCTACTTTATGGGGCAAGTTCTTATATTCATTCACTAGCCATTTGGACAATTTGTATGTTGGAGAATCAATGCCGGATACTATAGGTCTCATGGAATTGCCTGGTTTGTGGATTTTTGAAAGACAATACATTTTTGGAATGGTAGGGTTTGAACTTGTTATTTTGAATTTCAGGTTATTATTGATTAAGTTGGGACAGTCCTTAATAGTATCTTTAGTGATTCTAATCATTGACGGTAGGGGGGTTTTCTTTAATTCTCTGTACGGTCCTGACGCTAACATAGTGTTGACGCGATTATAATAATCCGGTTTGTCCAGAATGACTATTTTATTTCCTTTATCTGCTTTAAGATAAAAACAATTTTTATTTCTCAGACTTTTAATAATTCCTAAATTCCTCCTATCTTGGCCGCAATTTTTATCATTTTCTAAATTCCTCGAAATCTGAATTTTGCACGCGTTTCTAACGAAGTCTTTTGTAGCTACATCTAAGTTTCTAATGTTTGTTTCTATTGAGGCGATTGAATCCTCAACGGGCGATTTCGGTCCGCGAATACTATATCTTAATCCTTTATTTAGGAGGTTCATTTCGTCTTTATTAAAGGTCACAGAAGATTGGTTGTACACGAGTGGTGTTCTCTCCATGACATTCACATTCTCCTTACTAGACTTTTTTGGACAGAGTCGCCTAAATTTTTTGTTAACAGTTACCATTTTTAATTTAAATTTCTTGTTAACGCGTTCGACGTTACGTCTTTGGAAATCACACCATTTTTGAAAATTGTTTTCGTCTAAATTCTTAGTTAATTTCAGGTGCAATGTATATAATTCTATTTCTAATTTACTACGTTTGGCGTACTGGTATCTTATTTCATTTACAAGCCAATGTCATACAGATTTACACATATATACATAGTTGGTAAAATATTAGACGATGCCTTAGTGAAACCTTCGGATGTGTTTTGAAGAAAGAATCGTAAAGTTACCACTCGATATGATTTTAGCCAGCAAATTTACCGTAGATATGAGAAATGACGTCATAAAACCTTTATACATATTTATATACGTCTAAATTTTTCAATTACATACGGATGAAATTGAAATTTCCAAACTTATTTGCTACTAGGTAATCGTATTACTTGGTACAGCTGTACACGATGAAGGTTGCGCGGCTCTTCTATGCAAATCCGACCTTCCCGTGATCTTAATCGATCTGCTAAAGGCCCACCAGGAGGACGACGAGATAGTCTTGCAGATAGTCTATATTTTTATGGTGATACTATCTCATAGCAGTTCGACAGATTACATAATAAACAAGACAGGTAAATTCTAAAACATAAATCACCATTATACGATATTGACGATGCGGGAATTTACGCAGAGGCACCAGCTTACTTGATCGATTTACTCCAAGACAATAACAAAGCCATCCGTCACATTTGTAATAATTGCTTGAATATAATAGCGGAAAACGACGATACGTGGGGCGATCGGATCCGTATCGAAAGATTCAGGAACCATAACGCGCAGTGGCTGCAAATGGTCGATTCGCACCAGCTCGATCCCGAAGAAGAGGAAGAAGATGATAACGAACTGCCACCGTACTTGAACACCGAATACCTTAGCACGGCAGTTGTACCACCGTTAGAGGGTAACAGTTCGACTTTCATATGTAAAATATTGTTGGTACTACTGTTTTTTTTCGCAGATCTTACCTCCGGTCAAGATTCAGATATTATCTCGGCGAAGGACTTAGATTTCGATTATTTCGATAGATCAGAGAGCAAGTAATATTTACGAAATTTCTCTTTGATATGCTTTCATATCGATTAATGCTTTCGTACTTTCAGTATTCTCCAAGATTTCGAAATGGAGTCCATGTAACGTACTACCTACCACCGCAGTTACCACGAGAGATTGAATTAATTAAAGTGAAAGAGAAAGCACATTCCAAGCGTTAAGAATAAAAAAAAAATAAAAGAAATATATTTTAAGCTCTAATTTATTTAGTATTTATATACGATGCATCTACATTTTCTAGTCTTCTATGTTGTCTTTGATCTTCGTATGAGGGTACCTATAATGTCCAATATATTATATACAAATAAAAATAAATATTTAATAAATTATTAGAAACTGTATTTTGTTTGTGTTTATAGTCTTTTGTTTTTTTTTTCATGGGCGGGGCTTTAATCCCAAAGAGCAAACTCGGCCAGTACCTCGCCTATTGTGCACCATGTGATTTCAGCTCAGTCGACCTGGTTGTACTTCAGCAACAAAGTCCATAAACCGCTCGAGTGGTAATTTTCCTAACTTGGCTCCGTCAAGCTGAGCATCCCCAAGGTGAACCTGTCTTTCCCTGCAGACTGTGTGGCAGTCGACAAGAAGGTGCACAGGTGTTTCCTCTGCTCTCCCGCACTTTCTACATGAAGGAGAGTTTACTAGACCCATGCGATGCATGTGTTTATTCAGTGCTCTGAATTTGGTCCTGGTCATTAGGACAGCCTTACACAGTCTTCCCTCACCTAAATAAATCCTGAGAGATTTACAGTGTCTTAAACCGTCTACACCGTTCCAATAGGACCGGTGATTGGCGGCCAGCTCGGATCTAACGTAGGTATTAATACTGCCATAGGTACTCCCACACGTCGGTTCAGGACCTGAGAATGGTCGTCCACTGGCATCTTTTGCTAGCAAATCAGCTATTTCGTTCCCTTTGATCCCCGAGTGGCTTGGCACCCATGTCAGCGTATCGCTGCAATGTTCCGCCAGGTGTTGCAGCCTTCTATGGCACCCCAACACCACTTCGGAGTCAAACTTGACAGCTTGTAGCGCCCTAAGAGCGGCTTGGCTGTCCGATACGATTTCCACCGCTTCCGGGTCATGTGCGTAGTTCAGAGAGCTCTCTGCACATGTCTGGATGGCAATTACTTCTGCGTGAAGGATGGAGCAGGCCGAATTTTGTCGGTCCTCATTGATAGCGGTGCTGTCTGTTCGATATAGTTGAAGATGCTGGTGTGGTCTCCGAACTTGCCAGAGAATTGCACCCACTACATTTGACTCTGTAGGCTGCTAGGGTTGCTTCTGACCTCAGCACCAGCTGCAGTAGCGGAAGCCCAAGGATGGTCTCCATCGCAGCCGTTGGCGTCGAGGGCATGGCCCCCGTAATGCGCAAGCAAGCAATCCTTTGGACTCTGCCAAGGATCTTGACCGCGTAGTCTTGATTGGCTTTGTGCCACCAGACTAGCGATGAATAAGTTATAGTTGGTACTATAACTCTTGCGTATAGCCAGTGAACCATTGCTGGTTTTAGGCCCCACGTTCGACCAAACATTCCTCTGCAGGCCCAAAAGGCCTTTGTGGCTTTGTTTGTAGCATGTTCCAGGTGTGATTTGTACGTCAATTTGGAGTCCAAAATCACACCTAGATATTTAGCCTTTGTTGACAGCAATACTTTGGAGCCGAAAATGGACGGACACCGGAGCTTGTAAAGTTTCCTCCTCCAGGTAAACGATACCATAGTCGTTTTACCAGAGATAACATTTAATAGTGTTACACCCTCCTGTTTTAAAGAACAATGACCGCTATAGCCTGTCGGTGAATTCACTCGTGAATTTCCGCACCAATACTTACTTGTAGAAAATGCTCACTTATTTGATAGGTTTTAGAATGAAACTCAATGCGCATGCGCAAAGAAATATATTTCAAAGATGAAATGTATTCTCGGTATCCACTCTAGCCTATGTAATATGCACAATAATTGCAGTTATTCAATCTCTCTTATGTATATATACTCATTACCATCTGTATATGCATACGTTCACCTTTATTTTTTGCTAAGGTGCCGTCGTAGCGTGTACATAGTCAATGCTGTGTTCAAAATCTCACACTTTGTTAAAGGCATGTGATAATGCCTATATATTTATGTATGCACCACTGCCTTTGTATAGAGGACCCTACCCTATTTAATTGTTATTTGATAAGAGCACTTATGTGCTATATTTATTTATATGTCCCTTTGTCGGAGTCAAATCTTATTTCTCTGCATTGATTTTGTCTAAGGGACTTTGCCCCTTTTCCATTGGTTTGTGTTTGTAAGGGAGCTAAACACTTTCGCTATTTGTATATTTATTGGGAAACCCTATCTGTTAGAACCTGAACGCCTGGTTGAGGGCGACAGTAGCGGTAGTAGCCGATTTCAAAACAAGAGTATGTAATATCACAGCTACCCAGGCGTTATCGTAACAAGAATAATACGCTATTTTAATATTTCTCTAGTTCTTTGCTACTATCCCCTCATAGAAGGGAAAGGGCCATGAACCAACAATTGCGTTGAAGTTGTAATGATATAGGGTACTATTAAAATCGCAAGAAACCAACTTGCGCAATAAAAGGGGATAGCATTATGAAACCGAGTGAAACAGATATACATTTGTGTTATAAAGCTCTACCTACAAATATCGACTGTCGATCAGCTGTTCGTTCATTAATAAAAGTTCTTAGACTGTTAGCAAAGGGGCTTAACATGGAATACAACCTACATTTTCTACTTCCAAAATATTTAGTTTTATATTTAATGGGTCTAATTGTCGACATTTGTAGTTTATTGTAAATAGCTAAATGCATACAAACACAATGCATAATGTGCATACATATTATAAAATGGAATCGTATATATTATGCAAAGAGAGAAAAAGTAATAAATGACAAAAATGAAAATAAAATAACATCAATGCTAACATATACAGTTGTAGAAACATAAGGAAATACAATAAATTCCCTCACAAAAGTAAAATTCTTACATAAAAATAAACAATGTTAAATCCTTAACACATAGCTAGCGTGACCAAGTAAATTTGACTTGCGGAAAAATATGCTGATCGTGTTTGTATACTTATTTTACAACTGAATACAGTCTCGTTCAATGTTTTGGTAATATTGTATCTTGATGAAAATTATGCCCATAAAAGTTTAGAGGAAAAAGTATTGCCAGATAATAGATTACAGTACTTTTTAACTCCCATGTATACACAGCGATAAAAATAAATTAAATCTGTCGCCATCCGAACAAAAACATAGTTCCTAAATTGTCTGCATTAATATTAACACTGAATAATTATATAACATTAAAAACGTAATTAAAACAAATCTAAATTACGGAGAATACCTATAATATCAAAATATAAAACACAAATCCTGCTTTTTACGTAAATTTCAAATGCAATATGTACAGTTATTTTAATATTTATCTATTGGCGTACATAAAATTGACATCATTACGACTTTAATCTAAATTCACGCTTACCTTTGAAATTTGGCACATAAATTCGTACCATTCCACTCTAGAATGTTCAGTGTCAAATTTTTAAGTACGTAGAAACTGATCATTGTGATGCTTAACTTTTTCAGAGGCATTTTCGGACCTTCGAACCCAAACGATGAAACACCAAAGAATTTCAACAGGTACGTAGGAATTAGACGGTGACAAATAATTTTTTCGTATTGACTATGATTTCATGTCTATTGTAGCAGGGAAGATTTCTTAAAGAAAGACGACGACGCATTTTCTGGGTAAATAAAGCTGACAACAACCAGAAGCAATATGTAATTGATATAATCTATTCCATGTTTTCGTAATAGAGATTTCTTCGATAATCACGATGACCATATGGGATTCAATGTTTTCACTAGTCCGTTGGAAATGCATAGGTATTTTGAATCGCAATTAAAAGGTATGCTGAGAAGTTTCGGAATTCCCGGTGACGATGGCTCATTGTTTGGTAGGTAAATGTGATATAGTGATAATACCATGTTTAATCTCTTTGTATTCTTATTTTTTACTATTTCAAATATAGATTAATATTAAATAAAATTAACAACACGCCTTTATATAAATAACTAATTTATTGCACAAGAAATTTAACTATTGAGTGGCCTTTGTATACAGTGTGGTTCAAATTTATTTGTCCGTTATTGATATTTTGTAATTAGTAATGAATCTATCGTTTTAAAATTTTGGCGACAATATTTTTAATTCCATGAAACACTTGATTAAGCTGGAAACAATTATAAAGTTTATTTCATATGCCAGGTGCACAAGTATAAGCATGTTAAATTCGGATGAATGATAAAAAGTGCTTTATTTAAAGTATGCTTCGTCGCTTGTTATATATTTTCCCATCTTTCGGGCAATTTGTGAATACCATGCCAGTAAAAATCTTCCTCTTTTGCTGCGAACCATTCATCGAGCCATTTTTTCATATCTTCGTACAAACCAAAGCTCTGCTCAGCAAGTTCGTCACCCATCCATGCAAACAAGTGGTAATCGGAAGGAGCCAAGTGTGGTGAGTAAGGCACACGAACAAGTTTTGACACATGTCATGGAGTATTATCATGAAAAAGACGACTTTGCACAACAAAATGGCGCAGTGTCAAATCTTTATGTCACAAATTGGATTGATGCGCCATCTGTTATCTGAAATCCGCATTTCATACTTGTACACCGGGTAGAACAGTTTATTATAGAATTTATATTAGTATACTCTTATACTGTCAGTAATTACCTCAAAACTGATTTACTAGGCTAGGATCCAGTAAAATATTCAAATGTTTAAAGCAAACCGTGCACACCTGTCAAAATTCTTAGAAAAAGATTATTTTTCCAAAGTGGTGTGTAATAATCTCCTAAATTTTTAAAATGATTGTTGCTTGATTTCTAGGCTTCAATGAAAGTGGCCCAGATATTTTCTCAAACTTCCAAGACGCACCCGAACAATTGCCACCTAGCGGCGATTTACGCGACCAATTCTTAAAGCCCGGTTACCAACAGCCACGTTCGAGGATCGAAGACAGATCAGATACCGATATCGATGGAAAGTATGTTCACAATGAATAGAAATTTTTATCGCTTTTTTGAACAAGTTTAATATTGCTTTTGTTCTTTGATACGCTTTAGAATTAAATCGGCTGATCTAGATTCGATATTTAGCGGCAAAGGACAGGAATTAGAGCCGTACAAGGAAAGACCCGGAAGGTTTCCGATTGGGAGGCAAATTATAACGAAATCTTTTATGAATCACAACGGGGTAGGTGTCTATTACGAGGGTGCATCTCTATGCTGTATCCTTGGCTCCCGTACAGTAAAATTACAGTGGTGTAATATTTTTTATTTTTCGACATAGTCTCCCTCTACACCATGTATGGGCAACCTTTGACATGTTGTGGGCCAAACTTTAGTATGCAGATGTGTTCGCGGGCCGCGTTTAAAAGTAGTGTTAATAATTTTTAGCAATAGATATCAGACATGAAATAATACGACAATGTTATTATAATGCAATTTATTCAAATAAGAAAATGCAATTAAAAAAATAGGTACAACATTATAATTAAATCGTGAAAGTTGGAATTATTACAAACTACGAAAGTTAAATACCGACAACGAAATCGATGAGACACTTGAGCTTGAATTTGGGAAACTAATCCATCGATGTTTGGATTAATTTCATTGATACAAAGACGTAAAGAATTTTCCAAATTATCGATGTTTTGATTTATTAACTTTCACACAATCACAACACACAATTCAACAATTAGCCATAGCACAACACTTTGAAATACAAACTTGATATTATGTAGATACGATCTACAAATGTCAATTAATTAATTAATTAATAATAATATTAATATCAAAAACATTAATCAAACAACCAATTAGAAGTAGGTCAGGAGTGGGGCATGATGATCCGCCTTCGTATTTTATTTTATTTTTCGCGGGAAATTGTCCAATGTATACTTTTTCGATTCTAGATTATACAGAGTGAAGAGACCGTGAAGGACCATGAAGGAAACGTGAAAACCATAGTTACGCACAAGCGTGGCAATCAAGAATACAAAAAAATAACGACAACGAATAGAAATGGCGAACAGGAAGTCACGGAGAAATTCATTAACATTAGCGAGAACGACCTGGATAAATTTTTTGGCGGTCAAAACTTGATAGGGGGTTCCCCTAACAATCAGGGAGATAATAATCCTAATTGGTTTCCATTTGACAAGTTTTTCAAATGAATTGCTAGTAATTATTATTAAACGTTTTCTAAATTTCGCGAAAAATTTGAGTTGGTGGTTCCGGCAATAAAAACACTGTATTTTACTGTATTGATTCAAGAAATAAACGAATACGATATTTATTGCCGGAACAAACCAATTCAAATAATCTGGGAAATTTTAAAAATGTTTACTGGGAAAAGAGTAGAAGATAAATAGTGATTTAACAATAAAGTATATATTTACCCTTAAATTGTTTTAATCAGGATGTTGTTGCTTCCTCCATCCTTTTCTACAAATAAATACTTTGTAAACCTCGAAAATAAGCTAGAAAGTACAGGTGCTGCGTTAACAAGATGATGTTTATGATCCATTCTGGCATCATATACGGATTTTATTCCATTGCTGAGAAAATTACAAGATTTGCACAAGTCCGATGGCAACCTTCATCGTAATACGGGCTGTCCCCCTACAAATACCGTCAAATTTTTCATAGTAGCGACGGTAAAATCAATTTCTTTCTAGGTTGCGAAATCGTTTCGAAACTCAGTTTCCTATATAAATCGACCTCGTAGATGGTAAATTTGTCATTAGAAATCAGTTAAAATGTTCTGGCGTTCCGATAAGAGGATGAAATTAGTAGTAGAACGTAATCGTCTTTCCGCTTCTTCTATTGTTGCACTATCTGCGCTTGTTATAGATTAATTCTTATATTCAATTGATTGGTCTGTTTTGAGAGGTATTAGCGATGTAGGTGAGGCATGTTGTACATTCTATGACAATTTGTATGAAGAGTTTAGCAAATTAGTTCCAAAATTTAAACCAACTGCTAGCCATCGCTGATTTTATCACATTTGGTTTAACTTTTAATGAAACACGTATGGTACAACCATGAGTTAATCCAGAACTGTTTACAGACATTGTCACAACTATATAACTAATATTTTGTAATGCCTACTTTGCCTTTTATAATTGCTCTTATTCTTTTGGCGTTAATAGAATGTCTAATTGTAGCGTAATTTTACCACACATGGATGGATTTGGCCATATGACACGGTGACTTATCGTGCATGAATGACAAAGGGCCTTCATTCAGATCTAAATTATTGATATATGACATCACGACTACACTAGGGTGACAGAATAAAATAGACACTAGGTAAAGCGGTATAAATATGTAAACAGCTAAATTCTAAGTACGAATTACGAACTTTCTCTTGTCATTAGGGTAAGGGTAGATGTATCGGAAGGAATTCGTCATAGTTTAGTATCGTTACAACTATGCCTCGCTTACAAGGTTCGAGTGATATTAGCGACTTCACCCGGGGTGTCGCATCGTTGGCCAAAGTGAACGCGGCGCTTCGCAACGTGAAATAAGTAAATTTTTAAATATTCCGTTGTCCCCACAGTTAACCGTGTGATTACACAATTTAAACGCAAGGAAAAAACAACAGCGGAGCCGAGACCAGATCGTGCCGGACCTTCTGAAAGAAGTATGAGGGTGCTTGTGCGCGAAGTGTTAAGAGAACCGCGAAAAAGTACAGCTGAGCTTGCGGCAACTTCACCGAAAAGTCAGCGCACCGTTCTGCGATACCTCCACAGTGTGGGGATGTATAAAAGGGTGGCAAAGAAAAAACCTCTCCTTACTGCGTTTCAAAAACGGTGCCGAATGGCTTGGGCAATCGAAATGCGAACGAAGCCCGATGAGTTTTGGCGGTCTGTCATTTTTTCAGACGAAAGCAGATACTGCCAATTCAGTGATGGTGGTCATACGTGGGTATGGAGACGTTCGTCACAGCAACTGGACGACAAATTTTTGCATCAGACGGTGAAATACGGCGTCGTGAACATCATGGATTTGAGGGTGCGATATGGTATGGTGGAAGATCGCGATTAGTAATCTGCGACGGAAATATAAATGCGGCAAAATATATCCAAATATTAACAGAAGGACTACTACCGATATTCGACAACGCCATTTTATCTAAAGGAGACGCCACTTTTATGGAGGATGGACCACCCTGCCGCAAAGCAAGAACAACAACCGCATGGTAAGAGGAACAGGGGATTCGGATTTTACCATGGCCAAGCCAATCACCGGACATGAATCCGATAGAGAATGTTTGGTACATAATCCAGACAAATATGGCGAAACGAGCCCGAAAACCCAGCAATAAGGAAGAACTCGTGGCAGCTGTTACAGGAGAGTGGTTAAATATTCCAGAAGACACCATTAGTCATTTAATAGATTCTATGCCACGACCACTCGCAGCACTTCACGCAAGTAAAGGTGGATCGATAAAATATTAGTCTAATTTAAAAATTTTAAAATATTTTGTATATATAACGAGAATAGAATCTTTTTTTTAATTAGTAGGTGTCTATTTTATTCTGTCATCCTAGTGTATAATAGCTTCACCCAACCGTTCAGATGCACGTCGTCTAACAAATTGATCTCTTTCGGTCATGGTTCCTTCTATTGCTTATAGCGCTATCTGTGAGCATCATAGATCAATTCTAGCGTCATATTCGGATTCTATGGGTTCAATTTCCATAAGAAATCCATTGCTGAGGAATTTAGAAGATTTGCACAAGTCCGATGGCAATCCTCATCGTAATACGGGCTGTCCCCCGACAAGTACCGTTAAATTTTTGAAAGTATAGCCCGTAAAAGCAATTTCTTTATAATCTGCAAGATAAGTTTTTTCCACAGAAATCGATCTCATAGGTGCAGCGATAAAAAAAACTCCATTGAATAAAAAATACAAGATATATAAAATAATTTTTACTATATTTGTATGCTTCCAAGATTTTTTTACAATCTCCATATAGACATGTATTTACAGCTATTATAATTATGTATCACTCACTTAAAGGTATGTATATAAGAATCCGTATCGTTTTACTTATTACTTTATATAATATTTTCGTGTATACAAATATTGAATATTTAAATTATTGTATCAATTTCACTCGTGTATGTATAATACATAATATATACGCATTTATATAGCTTCGTGTTGCAATTGAATTATTCACCTACTAATCTCTTTCACTTAAATTCACTTAAGACATTGTTTATAAAAGGTGTATACGGTGTTGTTCAAAAGTTGTTTAAAGCGACCGTTGGTAAACGTGAATTTATTTCAGAAATAATAAACATTAGTTCAGCTTTAATACAGTTGTGAGAAAAGTGATTAATAAAAGGTGTTTTCGTTTTACGATTTCCCATTACCCCTAAAATATTCTCGATGGTTTTCTGTGAAAGATAGTATTCCAAAAAAGGAAGTTGAAAATCACGTCAGTCAAATACTTTAACAACACCATATACAAGAATTTAAACAATTTAACTCATCTCAGCACCCTATCTAGAGACAGTATACAGGATCATCCAAATTAAGCGTACATCATGACTATTTCCACTACTATCAGTGTTACAGTGTAAGTTAAATTATTAAATTAATTAACGCTGATTAAAATGCAATTAATGAAGAACAAATTGCGTGACGCTTATTTAGACTTTCGGAACATCCTGTATAAGTTTGTTTCGTATTCGCAGATCGAATTATTCCAGATTTTATTGCAACATGCAACAAAGATCGTCACAGTGCACCGTCACGGTCACGTTACTGTAAATTGAGCTGTAATTTTTACGATTATTGTCAAGTGGGAAAAATTCAATTTTCATTTATATTTTTTATCTATGAACTCATCAGATGAGAAATTGTGACTGTTAAACTAAGTTCGATGTGCTATCGCAAATGTGTAAATTATTTTCATAAGAACTCCGCGTCTTTTGAGTGTTAAATACGTCATAGATATCGTCTTTTAGATAAAGCACTAAAATAATAAAAGGAATATTTTATTAAAACTTTTCTGGAAAAAAAGTAAAACAACATGGCCCCGACACCATTTATACGGTACATGATATAAAAGACATCCTGTATAGGACGTTCCTATATAAAAATACGAGAATTTAAATACACTCTTTGCCATATTGTTTCTTAATTACATCTTAACCAGCATTCAAAACGTACACGAAGTAGCCATGGCATGCACTTTAAATGTATAATCTTGTATCACATATATTAGAACTTATAGTAAAGCGTATAATTTAATAAATTTATTTAAAACAGTATGTTTATTTACATTTAACATGGAGATAGTCTTCATTCAAGCTTTCTTAGTTGTAGCGACCACTTTTCATTACAAAAATAACACTATAGTACGTTCGAATGATTTGCAATAAAGATGATTTTTGATCCTCTCGAAGAACGTGAATATCTAAATTTAATAGACTTGAAAGACGTAAAGTGTAGTAATATTTTAAATTTTTGAATAAGAACAAACTACAATTATTATTTATGTTATTAGCTAATAATCAGTTCGACATTTAAAATGGAATGTATTAAAACCATTTCTTTTAGAAACTAATATCTAATGTAATCAATTGATTTATATTTAATTTGATATACATGTACGTGTAATATATATCTATATATATATAAATGTATATAGTTCCTAACTATTAAATTTATACTAAAATATACAGGACGATAAGAAAGAAAATTACAATATTAGTTATATACAGGCTGTAAAGTTAGGTTTACTTATTATCGTTTATCTCTGTTTTTTTTTTCTTCTGACTATATAGGCCAAAGATTATACACAGGTGCCCCATGGATAAGTAATAAGTAGTGAGATCGAAGAAAAGGAAAATGCATTATTAGAGTGGTCATACGGAAAACGCTATTTCTTATTTAGCATACACCCCCGCCGCAATGAATTAGAAACAACACCGTTTAATTATTTAATCTAACGGTATTTCGATTTCGTTTATAACATTCAATAAATTGGTTTCTAAGTATTGCATCTGCTTCAAAAACATTGGTTTTTTAAAACTAAATGTAAAAAGCAATTAAATTTGTGATTTTCCAAGGACACAGTAGTAAAATTATAAACAGAAAATTTAAACAAAAAGACTTTTAAAAAAGCTTAATTTTTGCCCGTGGAGTTAATTAAAAGCTTTTTGCTTTGATTTTTTATAGCCAGTTCTAATATAAGAGTAAGTTAACGAAATTTTATGCAATAGATATAGTACATCCTGTACGCGTGATACAGGATGCTTCTGTAAGTTACACTCAAACTTTTACCCCATGAAATAGATCTAATTCCACTGCTAAAGACAATAAAAGTTGTAGATTCATCTTTCTTAGTTACTCAGTTATTCCGCCACTTTCACTTCGATAATAATGATGTATGTGTGATAGATACCCGTGAAATTACATTTATTTCATGTTTTAAATATTTGAATTAGCCTTATTATAAACGTTGTTTATTATTTTTTTTTAATGCACCGCAATTTAGATTTTAACATAGCATAATTGTTGTACAATAAAGTTAAAACACTATTCAATCGTTTAATATTCAGTATTACCAACATCATTGAGTAATTTTCGTTCTCATTTAAGTTTATGGTTTTCAATAAATAATTTATAAATATTGCTTCTTTTTTTAATTTACCATTTGTTTTCTTTATGAAGTTAAATGCAAATAGTAATTGAGCTCTTGATTTTCTAAGGATGGAATACTGGAATTATTAGTACGGCATATTTCAATTTTATTGTGTAAAATTTCACATTTCTGCGATTATTTAAAAAAAAAACGTAACCGTTGATTTTTGCAAGTGAATTTATCTGAAAACGGTTTTTTATTTTTAACTTTTTATTTGTTTTTAATACAAGAATACGCTGGCGAGTTATTATGCAATAGATATGAGACGATCTGTATACACCGATACAGGGTGTTTATATACCTATCATTCATACTTCAACTACGTAAAATAGACGTAATTTTACAGCTAAAGGCTATAAAAGTTGTAGGTCTATCTCTTTTGGTTACTGAATTATTCAGTCACGACATTCTTTTTTCGCTTATAGTGATGTGTGTATGATATATATATACCCGTACAATTAAATTTATTTCACACTGTTTGTTAAGTTTGAATGATGCTTCTTAAAAACACCCTAAGTCACAAGCTGTAACAACTCTAACCGTTTTAATTTTTCAAATTTGAATCTCCTCATTTTACAACGATGAAAGCAATGGACAACCTGTATAAACGCATTTGACTATATTTATCGTAGAATATATCACAAAAAAGCGAATCGTCCAAGTCGACACAGTTCCGTAATCGACCGCGGGTTGCACTTGTACATAGTCGTAAAAACTTGTAAGTACAAGACGTCGTTAGGGTTAATTAATCTGCGACGAGACAACATTACAGATTGAAAAGTAGGCCCGACAAGTTTATTGTTATAAATTATCATTAATTAATTAATTAATTGATTGGTTAATAATCACTATACTAGCTTTTAGGTCAGGTACAGTCCCGCTATTATCCTTTAGTCTTCTCGTTTCTACGATTTACTCCTGTCCGAAACCGTCTGTCTCCTCGATCGCGTAGTTGAGTTTCTCCACTAGTTGGTCGTAGCTCTTGTACGGCGGCAAATCCAGTCGGTTGAAGCAGGTATGCGATCTGGGCAGCCATGTATCTTTGCCTACCTTTTCGATGCAGAATCGCTGTGGACCGTTGGAACCCATCAGTTCGCCGAAACCCCCTACCGGTACTCGGCACGTACCCGTGACGAATTGGAGTAATCTAGTACGTTTTTCGTTATCGGCTTGCTTCACGAACTATAGGATGTGAAAAGGTAAAAAATCAAAATATAATAAGAAAAGAATCGTGGATGTCTTTTAAATTGTGGTTCCACCCCACCGTATATATGAGAAGTGACGTCATATCGATGAAATTGCGTTTTCAGAAACGTTTCAAAATATTAAATATTTGCATTTTTATTTATACCAGATGCACAAGCATGAAGTGCACAAACTGCATTGATGCGCCATCTATTGTCTGAAATCCGCATTTCATACTGGTACACCTGGTAGGATATACTGTGACTAATTACAACAGCAACGGCTTTAACTGATTGAAAAAGCTTATCTTTCAACAATTCGCTAATTTACCTGCCAGAACCATATTACTTGTTTGCTACTTCTGGTATAGTGCCGATAGATGGTGTGCCGTTGCCAATCTTCAACATCGATCTCCTGCATGCCACACAGCAACAGCTCGAGCTCGCGTTCATCGAAATACTTCAACCATTCCAACGGTACGACTTCGTTAAAACCGTCCAAAAACGCTTTGGTCTGCTGCTCGATCCCCCTGGTCATCCTCCATTCAGTCATCATCGTTATGTACTCCTCTTTGTTCTCCTCGGTCACTTTCTCCTTATCACCCCCCTTCTTCAGTTCGTGATGCACCACCTGCCCCAATATCTCGAAGTCTACGCTGTAGAACAGCTCCAAGCCGCACTCGTCGATATTATTGTCCTTGATCCACACCAACGAATTGTAGAATTCCGGATCGATGCTTTCGATGTCCTTCATCACGAGCTTCTTGTTCAGCATGCGCTTGTAGAACGGCATCGTGAAGCCCGAATAGATGAATCTGCCGTGGTACAGCGCCATCGCGATGAACCTGCCGATAAACTTGAAGTACTGGAGGTGATCGGGATTGACGTACGAAGCGGGGTTTATCTGCAGACTGTAGTTGTTCTTGTTGGCGTACTCGAAGAGGCAGTACATCGGATTTAGGACCTCGTGCGAGAGCAGGAAGAACCATTCCCTGCTTACGCCGCCGTAGTCGAGACCTTCTTCGCCTTTAAAGATGATGTACAGGCGCCGCCGTAGTTCGTACGCGGGTAATCTCATTATCGAATGGTAAGAGTCTTCAAACAGTGTTTGTCTGGTCACCGATATCTTGATGTGGCTTGGTAGGGCGTTGCTTTGACACAAATATCTGCAGTGGAAATTCAAATAATAAACGACTTAATGGAATTTATATATATATTAATTAATTTGACATTAAATTGGCAATTCTAAAGTAGGTAGAACTAAATCTATTAAACTAAAAACACAAAAAAAAATGCAAATTTATAGTCTAATGTAATTATACGTATGCTATCTGTAATTATTAAGAATTAGATACATTTTTATATAAACCTTCCCTATACCCAAACGATAACGAGATCACAACTTGTAATATAGATGGCACTACTATTTTAAAGTTCTATACAGACGAGCAAAAATAATGTAAAGGGCGGGGCTTGTACGTAAGCATAATACTAATAATTATTAATTATGTTTGTATGTATAAACAATAGAAGGTTAATATTACAATAAACGGAACCACCAACCTAAACTGTCCGATCTTCCATCGAAACGATCTCTCGTAGGTTCTCGGCACGCCGTAAACGCCCTTGGGACCTTTAGGAGCACCGGGTCGGGGGTCTTCGAACGTCGTCGTCTTCGTATTGTGATCGACGAAATACGGTTTATTCTCCTCAGTATAGCGGATCTCCCAACCCGGCGGTAGCGGAACGTTATCCATATCACCCGTAACTTCCTGCCCTTGCGTTCTCGGATCCTCCCATTGCGTCGTTCGATTTTTATGGTTGACGTAATAGACCCGACCTGAACGGGTATAATATTTGATACGACCAATTCTTATGTAACGTAACTTACCTTCGGGTAACACCCTCCGTTCCCAACCGGCCGGTAAGTCCTCGTCTTCGGCGCTAGTCGTTGTACTTGGTCCGGCGACCGGTATGGACTGTTGCGGGTAGAGGAATCGTTGATTACCTAAGTTCGGAAACGAAATCACGTTAGTATTTGTATTTCGATCGGATCGAATAGTGTCGCTTCGGTACCTTGCTGTACGATATGCTGTCTTTGTCCTTGCCACTGCTGGTAGTGCTGTAACCGTTCTGAATTAGGCCTCTGCCACGTCGTAGTTCTCGTATTGTGGTCGACGTAATAAATCCGACCCCTCGAATCCCTTCTCATTTCCCAACCGGCCGGTAGTGGTTGTGGTCGTTCCCAGGATGTGGATCTGAGAGCAAAGTATAAGGCAATCGCCTATTTTATCCTTATTTATACACATACCTAGTATTATGGTCGACGTAGTATCTACGGCCGTAGGAATCAACACGCATTTCCCATCCGGGCGGCATAGGTTCCTCGGTGCCGTTAGTTTGCGAAACGTCCGCGTTAACTTGGACGGCGTTCCCATTTGGCACGGGAGTTATTGGCGGTCCAATTGTACCTGAAGCTTTAAATTTATTTGATTAGGCTTACTGTATATATTCTTGAATGTACAGGGTAGCGCAGGGGAACGGGAAATTTTGAAATAACGTCATTTCCACGAATAAATTCATAAAACTAATAATTTATTAACGAAAGTGCATTTATGCAGCATGCCATTTATGTTTTTACAATCAAAATGTGCAAAAGTATCTCTTTACTGTTTAAAGATGACCTCCCATTCGGCGTTCACACTCTAACAGCTTGTTATGAAAACCCTGGAATGCGCGGTGTAGTAAATCTTGAGGAATAGCAGTGATTTCTTGTTGAATGTTCTCCTTCAGTTCATGGATTGTTGCAGGTCGTGTACGGTACACCTTGCCTTTAAGATACCCCCACAGGAAGAAGTCGCACACACTAAGATCAGGGGATCTCGCAGGCCATTCAATGTCACCGTTACGTGAAATAATGCGTCTTCCAAACAATTGACGAACTGCTGCCATCGAATGTCAAGCAGTGTATGACGTGGCTCCGTCCTGTTGAAACCACATGTTTTCCATGTTAAGATTAAGCTCGTACACTCCCGGTGTAAAGAATGTTTGAAGCATTTCAACATATCGAGCGGATGTTACTGTCGCTGCACTACCATCCTCACGTGCAAAAAAATAAGAGCCGATAACACCATGACATGATACAGCACACCATATTGTGACCTTGTCGCTATGTGTAACTCACAAGGATTGTCCTGGGCCCAACAACGAAAATTCTGTTTATTTACGAAACCGTTCAGGTGGAAATGGGCTTCGTCTGATATCCATATGTTACCAACGAAATTCGCGTCCTCGTTAATTTTAGCCAATATCTGCCTACTAAACTCCATACGTGACGCTGGGTGTCGTTCATGTAATTGTTGCACAATCTGCAACTTATAGGGATGGAAATGTAATTCGTGCACTATTCTTTGTGAGCTTCGTCGCTTAATCCCTAGCGTAGATGCATGCTGTGGAACGGAGCGGCGAGGACTTTTCTCGATTGCAGCTCTAACAGCCTCAATGTTCTGTGCGGTACGTACCGTTCGAATGTCACCTGGAGCTTTCTTTTTCAAGACAGATCCTGTTTCTTCAAAATTACGCACCCGCGTTGTAATCGCATGCGCAGATGGGACACGTCCATGACGTCCAAGCTGGTAACGCTGTCGAAATATTCTCTGCGCGGAAGTCGCACCATCACCATCCGATATTAAAATTTCATGAAAAAAAGTTAATAGTTTCGGGCAAGATTCGAACCCACAGCTCCTCCTCACTATACTCCATTCATTTTAAGAATGTAGCGTTTACCAAGATATATTTTCGACGTTTGCTATTGGCAGAGCATTATGTTGGATAAAATAAAATATTACTGATAACTGTTACTATGTCTGTAATGTCAATTGTCAAATTTCTCGTTGTATTTGTATAGTATATTGCATTAAGAATTGTTCATACATCTGAGCATTACGACACGATCCAAACCCGGATACAGCGTCTTTAATACAGACTCTGACCGTGAAAGCCTACATATTTATTTCACCGACAAAAACTGTTCGTCTACGCAGCTTTGTAACGTAAGCGGAGGCGCTTGTCTTTTACTACTTTATTGGACATGCGATTACCGTAGCTTTACAACATCGAAGAACCATAAATCGTGTGTGGTAAACCACAGTTTGTTCGTTGTAAGTCATCGATGAAATGCGCTCGTCAAACCGGTGAATTTTAAGCCAGTAGAAATGTTAAATCTGACTTATCACATTGTGATTTCTTCACAGTATTTTCCGTAGAAAAAAATTTGAATTGTTTCGATCGTACGTATTGTATTAATACCAAAGCCAAATTCTTTGAAAATTCCAGGAAAGTAAAATGTGATAACATGAACCTATTATACATAGAAGGTTTGTACTAATTTTCAACATAGAGTAGTAGAGAAAAAATTAAAATCGCCATTGGTTACTCCTAGAGTGAGTAAGAAATTCCAATACACTCCAGATTTGGGGCTTTGTTGGGTTTCGGATAGTCTTATTTATTTTGGTAAATAGCTATGTGACGGCATTTTAATATTTAGTTAATTGTGTGATTGTATTACATTACTTAACCATGTTATTATTTCTCTTAATATCCATTTAAATCTAAATTTAATTTCTGGTTTAGTCTATTGAATTTAAGCTTCTTACGTCAATGGCCTTAATCATTATGGCGTGTTATGATCAAATCAATTACGCAAGCAGGAAAATTACACACTGAAACTACTCTAGCAGTTTGAGGATTTACTGTATGTTTCAAGCTACAGTGCGAACATTAAGCTGAAACAGTTGTTTGGTGATATGCAACAACGGTAAATAATAAGAAAACACGATACAGGCCCGTACTGATAATATTTGATTATAAATAATAAAAGTAGACGCGTGTTATAGCAGTAATGTATATTTATACGAAATCCATCTATAATTATTACATACATGTATATTTATATTTCGTATTGACAATATATAAATGAGATTCAGGTGTAATACCCTAGGTCTATACTCCATTCACGTTAAGAATGCAGACTTGGAATAGATAGGCCTTAAAATACGGGTTTGCCATTGGTTAATGGGCGAGGCATATTCACACAGGAGAAATTGATATAATTTCGTCATATGAAATTTCTGTCAGTTGTCAAATTTGTTTACAATTTTCGTGTCATTGTTTCTTGCAGTTTTTCATTCTACTTTTTACCTATAAACAAGTTGTGGCAAAAATAATTCTTTTCAGAGTTCTTTTATCTCATCATTTCATAATTCAAGGTACTAGTACTACACAATCGATTATATAAACAAAATAAAAAACTTTACTATTTATTATACAAGATTTTAATAACCAAACTTTCATGTTTACGATGTTGTCATTTGACAGTTCCATTAAATTTCACCAGTGTAATACAGCCGCCGATCGTAGCGCTACCTACTGCATTCTTAACGTGAATGAAGTATAGACTAATTTCTCTCATTTATATATAGTAATTGGTCATGTTAATAATGGTATTGTAATTCTATTATAATTATATGATGTTCAGTAATGAATAATTAATAGACATTATTGATAAATGGAATATTGAAATTTTACATAGAGTAACATTAATTATTTTATTTTTCTAATATCCTTAAGCCGGTCCAGGCGGTTTCTAGGTACTTAAAATTTGTGTTTACCATAGTCGGGTTGTAGAAGGATTAGGACAATGTATACTTAATAGCTTTAATAATGACACCGCACTATAGCATGAGAAGAATTGTTACGTTGTTTGCCAAGTGAAACTAAATTACTTTGCATGTAATATTAATCTAGAATTTCCAAAAGCACTTAACTGCAGATAATTTCGGTAATGCATAATTAAGTATGTATTTTTCTTGTAATATGCATTGCTTTTATATACTGTGTTAATGCAACGACGCATAAAGTACTCGAGCGTTTTTATAACGAAACCTTAAAATATAATAACAAAAAAAAAAACAATGCTACGTCTTTACTTATAATCTCAGAAGTGTAAAAAAACTCCGGCGCATATTACGAAACATACATGAAAGACCAAAAATTAGTATCCTGCAAAATCAACATCATATGAAACCGACCAATCGGTAACACGGTTGACGAGAGCCCACGTGCTCTCGAAACGCTGTGTTCCGCATAATTAATAAATTTATGTGAGTGGAGTTTATTCCTATACATGTGAATTGTACATCCACACACAGTCCTTGCAATCGTCAATCATATGAAATTCCTAAAAAAACAGATTACCTTACGATTTTTCAGTATTGTTTTTTTTTCGCGGAGATACATCTTTTTAATATCCTCTAATCGCAATACAGATAATGAATTTATCAGATATCCAACATGACCGTGCGTTATTATACTTTCCGCGATCATTCGATGTGATTTGGAATATTTTAAGATCGAAAACAAAAACAGTACAGGTACTCTATAATCAAAGAAAGTGATATGAAACAAATTTAATACTAATTCTATTGTTGCGGCAGTAGTTACTGCTATGCTACCTTAACGATATAACAAATAGCTTCGTTATCTTCCGCGATTTCGCCAAATTAGTATCAATTCTATAACAATTTGCATAGAGATTTTTCTTTCTAAAGGGAACTAAAAATATTTTAATATCATGTTCACTTCTTGCAAAAGAAATTATTCCTTTTTTAATATTTCTCGTTAGTACGATCGCGATAATTGTTGTAAATGTTTCACGATTTTTTACTAATATAAAGTATCTTAGGCGTGTGTAATTACCCATCGACAATTTTTGTGTGGTATACACTTTTTAAATTTAAAATTTGTTTAAATTATAATGAACCTTTTATGTTCGTTAAGCCTTCTTTAATACTCCCAGATGGTCTCTGTTCCGAAATTAATGATTATAAATTTCCAAGGTTCCAAATTATGTTTTTCCTAGATTAAATCGCTCTTGTAGAATCGATTGCCGCTATTTCCAACCCGTTATTTTTCTTTTCTTTTTTTGAAATTGCGATTCTCTAATTGCTATAAACATTGTCTAAAATTACCCAAATCTATAAGAACTGTAAGAAAGTCCCCCATCAACTTTCTTGTTAGAATATATTTTATTAGCAGCAATATTTTATCTTTTATCTTCGTTGAGCCTCCTTGAATACCCTCAGATGGTCTTTGTTCCGAAATTAATGATTATAGACTTCCAAGATTCCAAATTATGTTTTCCTAGATTAAATCGCTCTTGTAGAATCGATTGCCGCTATTCCCAACCCGTTATTTTTCTTTTCTTTTTTTTTGAAAATGTGATTCTCTAATTACTATAAACATTGTCTAAAATTATCCAAATCTCAAACTGTAAGAGAGTCTACCATCAACTTGCTTGTTAGAATATATTTTATTAACAGCAATATTTTATCTTCGTTGAGCCTCCTTGAATACCCCCAGATGGTCTTTGTTCCGTAATTAATGATTATAAATTTCCAAGGTTCCAAATTATGTTTTCCTAAATTAAATCGCGCTCGTAGAATCGATTGCCGCTATTCCTAACCCGTTATTTTTCTTTTCTTTTTTTGAAAATGCGATTCTCTAATTGCTATAAACATTGTCTAAAATTACCCAAATCTATAAGAACTGTAAGGGAGTCTCCCATCAACTTGCTTGTTAGAATATATTTTATTAACAGCAATATTTTATCTTTTATCTTCGTTGAGCCTCCTTGAATACCCTCAGATGGTCTTTGTTCCGAAATTAATGATTATAGACTTCCAAGATTCCAAATTATGTTTTCCTAGATTAAATCGCGCTTGTAGAATCGATTGCCGATATTCGTAATTTTTCAATTTTTAAAGATGCGTCTCTCAAAATGTTATAAATATTGTCTAAAATTACTCAAATCTCTAAGAGGTGTAAGAGAATCCCCTACCGACTTGATTGTTATAATGTATTTTATTAATAGTAACATTTTTATTTAATATCTCGCCATAAAAACTTTATTTGCAATAGGATACATGTTGGCTGTTTTGGAATCAAGAATGATACTCGACACTTTAAAAGATAACACTATACAACTATAGTATAATAGCATTTTAGATTATATGTTATCAAGATGACTAATAAAGTTATTCGCATTAAATAACGCCTTGGATATATGATAAAAACAATTATTCCACGCAAATCGCCTCAGCTTTATCAATAAAAATATGTTTAATATTAAAATTAACAAAACAACTTTTTTTTTCAATAATTTAAATATGATATAAATGTAACTTGTGGTGTTATACAATAATTTTAGTTAAAGAGATATAAAATATAAACCCCAATAAAGAAATATCCCCTAGAAACATTTTTAAAACAGCCAATTCTCAATGGAAACAAAAAAAAATTTAAAGTAAACAACTCACCGAACGGTATGCTAACATTACTCTGCGAAGTAGACAAAGTTGGAGGAGGTGGAGCCGGTCTATCAGCAACCAAAACAGATCTCCGACGTGACACCTGTGGTCCAGCATTCTCGTTACCTTGCACACGCACCCTCGCCCTAATCCCATTCAAAACACTTCGCTGTGGAGTACTTTCGTTATCATACTCCCCAAGATGCATGGCCGTGGCACCACGATTATTTAATTTCGATAGATCGACTTGTAAATCGCTCAACACGCAAACTAATTCCCCAGCTTTCGATGGTGAATCATTTTGTTTATTTTCGTTCGTCAGATCTATCGTTAGTTCTAAATTTTTTATCCTACCATCGTACAATGTTAGTAACTGATTTAAATCAAGTTTCTTTTCGCCAATTACTGTGTCCCTCCGGAAATTGTTGTGGTCTAATACGCTAAACTGCAATTTTGAATGCGGTGTAACTAAAATGGTGAAGCTCTCGTTCCATTTGGGTTGAGATGTCGTCTTTATGATCTCTGTTCTTCGCGGTGTATGCCCATCCACAGTAATCTCCACATATGGACTGGGTTTTAAGAAGCTGCTTGCTCTTAAATGGGCACATTCAACTAAAATTTAAATACCAATTAATGTACTGTGTACTCTAATAATGCTTTAAATAAGTTACTTGAAATTCTAAGCTGGTGAAAACCAGGTGTATCTGACCCTTCAGCCATTATGATATATTTCAGCTACCAGTCATTTAAAATCTGCGAAATAAATCTCGTTGAAAAACGTGAACTAAAATAATGTTTAACTTCAACAATCACTTCATCTCAATTACACAACTTTTGTTAGATTATTGCGTCGCCTTATAGTGTCTTTAATGTTGTAACAGTATCACATTTTAGGTTAAAATGCTCCCGAGAGACAAGCACGACTATTATAGAAGACTGTAGAAGACACAACTAAATTTATGTAAGCGATGAGTAAATATTTTTATCACGGTTTATCGCTAGTTAAATCTACTGTGTACCTATATTACTGACGTCAGTGAAATAAGATACATATCGTAAACGATTCGACCGTACCTTAGGCATAGGAATTATTGTATTTAGGTTTCGAAGAACGACGAAAAACGCGCAATAAAACTGCAAAAATCATATTTTGCGTTGATCACAAAAATAATTCATTTACAACTTGACAGAAGACTTCAAAGCCATTATTGATGGTAGGTGGCATGACGTAAAAATATTTATCCCCAGACGTGTGACACAACCAAATATGCTACGAATTTATAAGCAATGCAATGATCTCTTCGTGTAGGAGAAACTGAGTATTTCAAATATCCCAGAAATTAAAATTAAAAATTAACTTATGCCTTTAAAATTACACGTAAAATAAATAAATAAATAATCATTTAGTATTTTTCTTTAGAAATACACAATGATGTTGGTACAATTTTGTCAAAAATAATAAAATTGACAAGTTGAAAACCGCTTTGATATCTTAAACGGGAGCATGTGGCACACTGTTTTTAGTTTGATACCAAACCAGTAAGTGGCGCCTCCTGTACGAAGAAAAACTTTAGTACAAGGTAACGGTTATGTAAATAGTAACATTTTTTTCGTGTAACCAAGAGCAACTCGGCCAGTATCTCGCCTATTGTGCAAGCTTTGTTGATTTAGAATCAACAACACAATATTGTACAAAAAGAAATAATTCAAACTAAAATAGTAAGTAATTACATTCATCATTTTTAATATATATGGTAACCGAGCCACACGCACCTCCAGTAGCACTCATTTCTGCAGCCTACCCAACCCCACAACAAAAAAGGAATTTTTTAAATCTATCGCCATAAACAACCACTGTTTTGTCAGGGTGCTGAAGAAAAGTTTTGATACCAAATCAACAGATGACACTTTTTAGTGTCACAACATTTACTATGGGACATTCCCACCCAGGAAAGTTATTTATAGGGTTTCTCAATTTCTCAACTTCATCATTTTTATTAATATTACGTACAATATAAAAGACCGAATTATTTGTTGCTAAAATTGGTTGTATTTTTAAAGAATACTTCGTTAGAGATAATAAATTAACCTTTTCAATGCACAAATGCTTCTCAATTTAATATTTCTGTTTCTTTAGTAATTTTTGATTTTGATGATTGGCAATGTATAACACTTCGAATTATGACAATTAACCAAACATATATTGCATGTGGTAGTTATTTATGATTGCATGGACTATATTTTGCTTGATTTTGCTCAAAATCGCAATTAATAATGGTTATCGCAAATAAGACAGTAGATTATCTCGTAGTAGATACCACAGCCTTCATAGAAAACGCCCCATTGCAGGTAAACGGACGAAATTCCACTGGCTAACGTCTTAAGTTAACTTTCCATCTTTTTGCAGAATATTGCACAAAATATAGTAACAGTACAAGAAGTAGTTAACGAAATAACTAACAAGCGACAATTACGAAGATTAGTCGCATTACCCTATGAGTTAGTTATTAAAGATGTATTTCCCGAAAACATACAAATTATCACAGAGTTTGCACAGAAGACAGGTGATTATCCCAATCTTTCTGCCACCGACATTAAAGTCATGGCTTTAACATATCAACTTGAGAAAACCGAGGTAGGCACTGATCATTTAAGGAAAGAACCGATTGTTAAGAAGACAGTTAATTTGTTTACAAAGCCCGATGAAGAAAAAATTAATTTGGACGTCACTGGATTTTTCATACCAAATAAACAGAAAAATGGAGCTAATTCAAGAAATGTAAGTGAATGTGATGATAGTGAGAATAAAACGGAAGATTTAACGCTTAAATTAGATTGTTTAAAACTAAAGAATCAAGTAACAAACGATAACCTTACAGAAATTAGTGCGCAAACTAGTAATGATGATGTAAGTGCCTGTGAATCTGAAGATCCTTTGCATGATCTAGTTTTAACAAGGTGCGAGGAGGAAGATGATAATATCGAAGAATCAAGTGATTACGATGATGAAAGTGACGATGACGGCTGGATAACTCCATCAAATATAAACGAAGCAAAAAAGCAGATCAATTCAAGAAATGTCGAAGAGAAATCTGTAAAAGTTGCTTGCATTACCACCGATTTTGCAATGCAAAATGTGCTAAAACAGATGAATCTAAACGTTTCAGCTCTCGACGGACGAATTATTAAAGAATTAAAAACCTACATCCTCCGTTGCTATACCTGCTTCAAAACGACTAGTAACATGATGCAGAGATTCTGTCAGAAATGTGGGAATCCCACTCTAAAACGTGTTTCTGTTTCAGTAGATTCTGATGGCAAACAAAGGATCCACATTAATGCTAGACGTCCTTTAACAGCTCGTGGAAAGAAATTTAGTTTACCAACAGTAAAAGGTGGCAAGCACTCAAGTAATCCAATATTAGCTGCGGATCAACCATTACCAGATCAAAAACCGACTAGATTGGCTCGTACCAAGAATAATCCTTTAGATGACGATTATATCGCTGGATATTCACCTTTCGTAATGAGAGATGTGAATTCAAAGTCTGCGCAGCTAGGAATAAGGGGGATTAAGGAGGTGAAGCATTGGATGAAAAAGAATCCTAATGAAACAAATCGGAGGAGAAAGTAGAGGTTATGTTGGTGATTGATCTTTTTTTTCTTTTGTATTTATAATTGTAAGGTTTAAATAAAAAGGATTATATAATGTTTTATTATATTTTTGATCAAATTCACATTCTAAGAAGATGAGGGTAGGTATTTAATTAAAAGAAACAAAATTGGAGCTATAGTAGGAACCTTTTAGAACTCCAGAGATGTATAAGTTATAATACAATACAAATACACTTTCACTTCTTAGTTGTTACGAAGCAAATAACCCGTTTTATTAACGTAACATCGGGAATTCCGCAGGAATCTTGTACAGGTCCTTTATTTTTGTTTTTTCTTATATCTCTTATACGAGCACATATGACTACAGGTTATGCTTTTTTTCGAATTTGCAAATATGGTGTAAGAATTATCACCGTTCGTGTAAAAATGATGTTCGCGTTCACCCCAATTTATCGGCGAATCTGAGAAACCCTGGACATGCAAGGATATCCACGGTTTATCGTTATCTTTCTGGTATTCCCTAGAAAATAAAGTAGGGTATGCACACGAAAGGTTGTCATCACTACTCTCGGCAAAGAGGGGCAAGTTTCAGTGCCGTGCGGAGAACAACTCGAAATGGTGAAGCGCGCGGCACGGAGAATCGAGTACCCGTATCGAAGCACGCATCTTCAGTATTATTCGACTGGTCGTTGTAAGTGCTTGTCAGTACACACATACTTAATAAACTAGAAAACGTAATAGCGACTATGCCGGATTTGGAATACGAAAGCGGTAGAATTAAATGTGTAAAGTGCGACAACTATTTGACACGATCATAAATGATGCGAGTACGTAAACATTACTGAATACTCGCCTTAATACGGCCCCTCCACCTTGTTCTCCACACTGCACTGTAACTTGCTCCACTTTGCCAAGATTAGTCGTCACCAAATAAAATTAAGAAATAATTTTGGAATGGCATAGATGTAATAAAGAAAAGGACACTTGTTCCGGGATACCTAGCTTCATTAAAATGTCATTCCTTTATTCAGCAATGGTAATTATAATTAGACTATGATCCGAGTACAATAACACAGCGCTGATGAGGAAAAGTGAGAAAAAAAAAACAAATGTCCCTATCTTAAAATTGTCCTACTTTTAGATATTACTTACATCATTTTATTAAAGAACATTTCCAACCTCTTACACGAAAAAAATCCTCTCCATACTGCAATTCTGACTTGTCCAATAGTTACGTTGGGTTCTAACACCTCGTAAGTGTTAACAAAATCCACTTGGGATCCATTCTCGATGTCTCCATTCAAAACTAACATCCCTAACCATTCCATATACTCAGCACAATCGTGCTGATCGCAATTTTCGAAATCTATTATAGGAGCTTTGACAGAATACCTAACTTGGGTGTCGTACTTTGGAGCACACAATCTTACGTCATAATTTAAGTCGTCGAAGTACTTTGCAATCGATGAGGGACATATCTTAGCTTCTTGGGGTTCCCAAGTGACAATCACGTCGACAGCATTTAACCTTTTTAAACAATTCCTTGTTCTTTCGAATATTTTCGTACCATGGGTTAGGTTGGACAGATCGATTTTAACAACTGAAAAATGAAAACGAATTTTTTTGGCTTGTTTCATCGTTTATTTGAAATACCTGCTCTATTTTATCGGGTTTACATATTACAAACATTCCGTTTCACGTACACTAAATTACAAGGGACTAAATTACGGTACAAATACGGTAATTAACTGCAGTTCTTACAAAAATAGTATCTTTTAAAAACGTTATAATATGTAGGATGAAGTGTTGACACACACAGAAGAAAAGGAAACCGATTTCACGCAGAATTATCAAAAATATGTTCGTTTAATTCTAAACGCAAATACTCAAAAACTTTTTCTCAATTTATAGATCATATACGTAGAAAGATTGATATATATATAGCTCAAATATCTTTCACAAAATCAGAAATGTCATTTCGTAGGTTCTAATGCAATCAGTTTTGAATTTCGATGTTTCGTACTTTTGACGGGCATTGTATGTGGACATCTTCGCATACACCTTGCTTCAAAAGTTCTGTTCATTCTGTTTCATTATTAAGCACCGCCCTAATTATCCAATTCCAATTTCCTATTGGATAAGATGTTGTCTTTTGTTTATTTGTAAGGAAGTATACAGAGTGATCAAGATCAATTGTACGAGGGTGGACGTATGAAATTTATACCTTCTTTGCAATAAAGTATTTTCATAGATACAGTTCATTAAATGGATCTTTAAACGCACGTCATTATTTGATGGCATAAGCAAGGATGGCTGGTTAATCCAACTATCCTTGTTTAATATCGATATCGAATATACGTGTGTTTGATGACATGCATGGTTTTACGTAATATTCTAAGTTAAAAAAAATATGCTTTCCGTTAAGTTTAGTTACCATGGTTACAAAAAATTAAATGCAACATAGAACTTAAGTAATTAGTAGACTCTAGTATGAATTTGGTCTGAAAATAAAAGGAAATGCATGTTGGGAATTTCCACATTAAAATCAGTACGACTGTAAACGCTAAATTAGATAGCGGGCGGTGGGGATGCGCCGTAGTCGTTTTTAACCATGCGCACGCCCACTTACTGAAGTAATGAAAATGGCGACTCATAATGTCTTTGCTAGGGAATCATAAAGTGATACATGCTCAAATGAAAGTAGCATACCTTAATGACACTCATTTTATTTCGATACTAACAATATAAGTAAAAGTAACTTTAATATGTTTCGTATTTTTGGAATACCCTGTACACTACGAAAATAAATTCGAAATATACCGTTAATAGGCCATTATCCAATCTAACTTTGCGTCGAATAACGTGAATAATCAAGTTGAAGGTTGAGAACAACAGGTTTAGATATGTCCTGCATTGTAACCTATCAAATTCCGCGCTACCAACCTCGATCAACTGACCTTAACCATTTCGTAATCATAACCAAGTAGAACGCCCTCTATATTAGATATAAATAATCACAATACACGCGAAATCACAAAAAAAATGCAAATACATCACAATGTAATCATATACCCTTACATCTGTTTGAAAAATATCACCAGCTCGATAAATAAGCTTGGGGAATACGTTCAATAATAGGACAGAGTCGGACGCACATCCAAATCGAAGTTATTACAAACTATCGACTCCCTGAAGGCTTTAAGTTCATCCACCGACAAGCCCTGCCAACTTTCCAGCTCGGAGAGCACGCGTAAATTGGGACAGCTCGCGATTAACAGCTCTATGGTGCGCAGACTCATATCGCTGCTGTACAAGATGCGCAGTTCCTCCAACTTTTTCATGGGATTTATCCCTAGAATCCGAGAGATCGATGAATGAGTGATGCCGGTGGAGGAACCTAAATGAATGAATCTGACGTTAATTGCGTGCATCAGTAGGAACTCCAAGTGGGTTATGGCGCAATCGACCACCCAGAATATCCTTTCGAGACACTCGAACGGTTTAACGTTGTATCGATTTCTATTGGCGGGGGCGACTTGATCTAGGAAATCGCAATTGTACAAGACTAGATTTTTAATACGCGGACAATATTTACTGAGAGAAATTAAAGCGTTCAAATCGATTTCTTCGACGTGTTCGAGATGTAAACTCGTCAGATTGCAACCTTTAATTTCGAGCAGTTGTTTTAGGTAATCCGTGTAGAAATTGCACGAGAGTAGTTTTATATCTTTGAGATTATCGAGAGCGGTTAAGACGGTTAAATCAGAGAACTGTTCGTCATGGAACAAGCTTATAGATTCCATACGAGGGCACATAACGACCAGAAGACGTAGATTTTCGGTTGTTAGATCTCTAGTTTGGAATTTCTTCAACCCCAAATAGCACACGTCAGGATAATTCAGATGAATATATCTAACGACGTTGCCGATTTCATCGCATCTACCTATATCCTGTAACCGATCGAGACCCATTAATAGCTGAGCGTAACCGACTACGGTGATCGAAGTACGATGTAACTGGAGTTCCTGTAATTTACCGCATTTAAGCAAAGAAGGGATACATCGATCGGTCACCGAACCCGACGACGTAACATCTAACGATTGCAAATTACAACAATTATCACCCAGAATTTGTATCACATTATCGGTGCAATCGAAACATAAGCATAACGACCGCAAATTCTTCATGCCCATTATACCGTGATGTATGAACTTATCATGTTCCCTGGTCCTCCATCCGCCCGTGCAAGAACCCAAATTCAACACCTCCAACCCGGTCATCTTGACCAGATTCTTATAGAGGACGTAGCGCATGATTTTCGGCCATTGCGAGAAATCGATGTGCTTCAGATGGTGATTGAGGACGACCTCGGTGAGGCTGACCACCACGTTCATCTCGGTCATGAACATGTTCATGGAGACGCGCGGGAAGTAGTTCTTTTTCGTCTTCTCGATGAGCGCCTTGACCGCGTTCAGAACGTGGTGCGCCATCCGATCGTACAAATAGAATGGGACGTGCGAGGCGAGAACTTTGCCGAGACAGTCTAGCTTGCGTTGAAGCGTGAGTTGGGGTTCGCAGTGGATGTTGATCGAGGCTAGTATCGACGGGGAGAGGGCGGTCACCACGGAACCGATGGCTTTGAGACTCAATTTCTCCAAGGTCGGTACCTCACAATGACGTGGCATCGTCTGTAACAAACGACGCTTGGTATTATTTAATAAATGTTCGTTTTTTTCGACGATATTGGACGGCTGTCAATGAAAGATTCCTGGGCCTCAAATTCAGATTTGAATGAAACTTGGTACGTAAGTAGAGTATGTTGAGATTTTGAAATTCCCTCTGAGGGGGTGAAGTACGCCTTCGAAAATTAACAGAGTTTCAATTTTTTTGATTTAATTCTACGAAAGTAGATGGAATAAAAATTTAAACGCTAAAATGTTGTACCTTATCGATAGGTCTTTCAGGGCACGTGAATGTTCCCTTTTCTGATATATGTATATGTAATATGTGCGTAAGGTACAAGTTCTTGTGTTAATATTACCTTTAGAGCACCCTGTATAATTGAAAATGCTTTAAAATCAATAAAGGATGTTAAAGATTAACAACTTGCGCTAATTTCTTTTCCATGTTACTATAATCAGCTGTAGCATAAGAGGCTAGCGCTTAAATGCAACACCCTGTATATACCACATTCACGTGTCCTGAAAGACCTTCCGATAAGGTACAATGTTTGCATTTAAAGTTTTGTTCTACCTATTTCCATTCAAGAATTAAATCTAGAAAATTGAAAATCTATGAATTTTCGAAAGGGTGTTCAACCCCCTCAGAGTGAATTTCAGCACAAACAATTGTTTTTTATTTTCAAGTCTCAACATACTCTACTTACTTGCCAAGTTTCATTAAAATCTTGATTTAACACCTGAGAACTTTTCCTTGTTAGTATTGATAATCCGAAAATTTTAATACGATTCTTTTGATATCCCCTGTATATACGGAAACGATAATTTAATATATTTGAGACATATCCCTTAATGCTTCGATTAAAACAAAAAGAAAGATATACTTCATGGGCAATTATATAGTTCCTAAATTTTTTTATAGTCACCAAACATTATACAACGTGTATCACTACGAATTACCACGAACTATAAACCTAAATTGTCCATGAAATCTAATATCTGGGTAATTAATGACGTGTACCACCGCATTCGATGAAAATTGTATTTTTAAAAGTATTAGTGATTGTATTGTCATACTAGAATGAAACAAATTTTAAAGTAATACAGAACCCATACATATTACAAAACATCAGTACACCAATGGCAACAATTAAGTGATAAAAATTGTGCTGAACTTAACAAGCCAAAAATAACTGCTTCCGAATTACTAACTTAATCATACTTTTTTGATCACATTGTATACATCAACCAATAGGAATCAAAACTGAATAATGTGAAATTTCCCGCCACACCGAAAATGTCTATATTTGTCAAATTCTTTAGGTTAAAAAATAGAATTTGAAATAGCCCTAACCAACATAGAAAGAAGCTTCAAAAAAGTTATCTTATATAGTTAAATTTCAATCAGAATATTTTCTAAAACACCAACTAATAGGAAAGTTTAATATAATGAACAGAAAATATGAAGCAATTATCAAATGAGAATGTATATGCACTATAAATTGGAAATATAACAACGGTATTCAATTCCTCGGTTTCAAAAATAAAAAACATGATATGAATTAAAATATACTTACTATATTTATATTTATTGTTGACACAAAAATGCGAAACAGTCCCTTCAAGCCCTGAAGATTGATAACTCTCCTTCGTCAAGGAAAGAATCAACTTTTTACTTGGCGTTATGGCTAAACAATTGTCACAGTCAATTCTCGTATCTACACTTAGCAATGTTAGAGCTCCTACGACATACAAGGTAGCAATTAAATCTTGCGAGACAGATCATACATCGATATAGAACTTACCTGAGTTTACGAAACTATTAATAAATGTTGCATTTACAAATTCACTTGGATCCAAATTACATACTTTATAATATTCGCAATCGACTAGAAGGGTATCAGTTAGAGATTTTGGTATATTGAGTGTGTCAGGTACTGTAAGAGATACCTAGAAATTACGATTGAATTTAGTATGCTTCAATGTGAATGTGATGCATCAACAAGCCTCACCAGATGGTTGAAGTAAAAATTATTTATCTTGCCGCGGCAAGACTGTGTCGAAATGTCACTTTTCTCGAACTTAAAGTCTGATGCCGGCGCTTTGAAGTTCCAGGATTCGGGGCACAACATTATATTTTCGTATTACCTTTCGTATAAAACAGCGTTACATGGATCCGCATTTCTTTCACTATGATCCCTTCTATCTTTTAATATATTATCTGGACTATTGGGTTGTTATACGAGAAATTTTTAATTTTACTGCATCAAATATGTAAACATAAAGAGTAAGCAAGGCAATGTCAAAATGAGCTAAAATATACAAACTGCGCAAAAGTAGTAATTGGAAACCTCCACGCGTAATGTTTACTTATTTAAATTTTCGTCTAACGAAATTAAAAATGCAGACGATAAGTCTAGCAGAAGAGCTTTGCTTTCATTAACTTCGACTTATCAAATAAATACGCTTCAAACGTGTACCAGATATTTATAAAACGTAAAGGAAAATATCGCAAATACGATAGAGGTTAATTTAATTTGAGACATCATAAGGCGACGTTCAAGTTCAAGGCATTTCAAGGTGATTATGCTAACACAAATAATAATTAGGACAATTCGAATTGAGTGGTCGTTCAATTTACCCTAATTGAACGAAGACATTCCACGGAATCAGACTATAAATACTACATTTCGTATCATCTTTTGTTGTATACAGTTGTACAGTCCCTGTCCAATTTATTAGGGCCACTTGCTAAAATAGCGATTTTGTTAAAAAAAATATAACGAAAAACGTATTGTAGAAGCATAAGTTTATTCAGAACTGTTTATAGATATCGTCACAACTATATAACTAATATTTTGTAATGCCTTCTTTGGCTTTTATAATTGCTGTTATTCTTTTTGCTATACTGTCAATGTACGCGTTAACGTTATGTCTAATTCTAGCGTCATTTTGCCACACGTCCTCAATATTTCTTACTAATTCCTCTTTTGTAGTGCTTCTTCTCGAACAAACGCATGATTTTAAAGCACTCCACACGAGGAATAATAATAAGCAAGAGATCATTAAGTGGCACTTTCTCAATTTCTTAGAAAGATATTTAGGGAACGTATTTAGATAGGTATTGTAAACCCAATTTATGAATTTTATACTTGTATTTGTAAATTATCGCGTTGGAAAGACACAAATGCTTAAATTTATAAGGTGGCTCTAATAAAATGGACAGGGACTGTATAAGTTTCTATTTGTATAGCATTGTACAGTCTGCGACAAAAGTATAGGACGCTACATTTATTAAAGGAATTTTGTAAAAAACCGCTTAGTATCGAAACACGATAAGCTGTATTAACGCTACATAAAGAAGGATAATCTGTATGGAATATTTCCGGGCGACTTAATGTAAAAAAATCCATAGTAAGTTTAACTGTTCGCCTTTTCGAACAAACTGGTATACTTGCTAGTCATCCTGGAAGTCTGCGAGCACTCGGGGTTACAATGAACGCATAACATTGCTTAGTAAGAGAAATAGACGATTGGCGACTCCTAAAATTACGGCGGAAATGAATCGGGATAGAAACAGGAAGGCACTCGTTAGCACAGTGAAACGTCGTTTGAAAGAAATAAACCTCTACGACCGTATTACTAAACAACGTCTCCGTCTCCAATAAGCTAATACTCACAAAGATTGGAAAATAGAACAATGGGGAAACGTACTATGGACTAATGAATCCAAATATGAAGTGTTGTGGTAAAACCGCACATTTCAGGCGCTCAAAGGACGAGAAAATACTTCCTTATATGGGGTTGTTTTTCATTAAGTGGAACAGGGGACCTTGCGAAAATTGATGGAATAATGAAGAAAGCGTACTATCGTGAGATATTAGATCCGAATTGCGCCTAATAGGTAACAATTTTGGGTTGATGCACGATATCAATCCGAAGAACACGTTATGCAAAAACTACGTCATTGATGCAAAGAATGAACGAATATTAGAAATAATGACTTGGCCTCCCCATAGTCAGGGTCTTAATCCGATAGAACTACCGTGGGACGACCTGAATAGATGAATTAAAAGAAAATCTCCCAACGTATAAAATCCATCTCTGGACGCTATTGTAGAGGGAGTGGAACAATATTCCTTAAGATACTCTAAGGAAATTGGTAGAAAGAATGCCATGAATTGTACGAGCACTTATTAAATCAAGAGGTACTCCATCCCCCTTGAGATGAGGAGACTTATTTTATGGTTTCAATTTCTCTTTTAAATTTGGCGCGTTTAGAAAGTTGGCCCGCGGGTGGGGAACGAGGTACTTTATTATGCCTTATGCTTGGTCATGTATAGTGTTATGAAATATAGATTTGAAACAATTTATCCGGTTTTATTTCGGTCATCACCTGACCATTATTTCTTTTGTGTACACACGTAGAATGACTTGTAGATGAATAAATTTTTCTTATAATTTTGTTTAGAAGCAAATTTTGCATGATTGGAAGTGTCAATACTATTATGAGTGGTAGTGTATAACCAATCATTTGGCAGGTTATTCGTACGTCAACAGTTTATATATTCCAGAATAAAACAGGCACCTACTAATTAAAAAAAAGATTCTATTCTCGTTATATATACAAAATATTGTAACATTTTTAAATTAGACTAATATTTTGTCGATCCACCTTTACTTGCGTGAAGTGCTGCGAGTCGTCGTAGCATAGAATCTATTAAATAATTAATGGTGTCTTCTGGAATATTTAACCACTCTTCTGTAACGGCTGCCACGAGTTCTTCCTTATTGCTGGGTTTTCGGGGTCGTTTCGCCATATTTGTCTGGATTATGTACCAAACATTCTCTATCGGATTCATGTCTGGTGATTGGCCTGGCCATGGTGAAATCCGAATCCTCTGTTCCTCTTTCCATGTTGGTTGTTGTTCTTGCTTTGTGGCAGGGTGCTCCATCCTCCATAAAAGTGGCGTTGTTGAATATCGGTAGTAGTCCTTCTGTTAATATTTGGATATATTTTGCCGCATTTATATTTCCGTCGCAGATTACTAATCGCGATCTTCCACCATACCATATCGCGCCCCACACCATGATGTTGACGCCGCTGTATTTCACCGTCTGATGCAAAAATTTGTCGTCCAGTTGCTGTGACGAACGTCTCCATACCCACGTACGACCACTATCGCTGAATTGGCAGTATCTGCTTTCGTCTGAAAAAATGACAGACCGCCAAAACTCTTCGGGCTTCGTTCGCATTTCGATTGCCCAAGCCATTCGGCGCCGTTTTTGAAACGCCGTAAGAAGAGGTTTTTTCTTTGCCACCCTTTTATACATCCCCACACTGTGGAGGTATCGCAGACCGGTGCGCTGACTTTTCTGTGAAGTTGCCGCAAGCTCAGCTGTACCTTTTCACGGTTCACTTCGCGCACAAGCACCCTTTTATTTCTTCCAGAAAGTGCGGCACGACCTGGTGTCGGCTCCACTGTTGTTTTTTCCTTGCGTTTAAATTGTGTAATCACGCGGTTAACTGTGAGGACAACGGAATATTTGAAAATTTACCTATTTCACGTTGCGAAGCGCCGCGTTCACTCTGGCCAATGATGCGACACTCCGGGTGAAGTCGCTAATATCACTCGAACCTTCTGAGCGAGGCATAGTTGTAACGATACTAAACTATGACGAATTTCTTCCGATACATCTACCCCCACCCTAATGACAGGAGAAAGTTCTTAATTCGTTCTTAGAATTTAGCTGTTTACATATTTATACCGCTTTACCTGGTGTCTATTTTATTCTGTCACCCTAGCGTACATATATATATACGAGGGTGACTTCAAAGGTGTCGTGATGTCATATATTAATAATTTAGATCTGAATGTCTATTTTATTCAGTCACCCTAGTGTAGAAGGGAAAACATAGCACACTATAAAAATTTGTAAACCCCCAATCAGAAAAAATAAAACTAAATGTATAACACTTTTTAAAAACGGATTTATTTCCTACACGGTAGGAGCGACAATAAAAAATACAAAATGTACTTTCACACCTATACATTTTATAAAAAGAATTCAGACAAGAACATTCTTACAAATCTAATTCGTACAATTAAGTGTCACATTTATCTTAAACATGTTTGTTACTTCTCAAAATTAACATCTATTTGGAATATCTTAAAATCGAACTTCCACACGCACTGTCAAAATTCATCCATATCTCATCACTGAGTTTATCGTCCTTCAACTGTAAAAAAAAAATTAGAGCAAAATTAACGCTTATTGATACTCCTTAATTAGCAATCCAAAAACTTACTGTAAGAACTTAAATCAATTTCATCAGGTAATTCAGTGATATTAACATCGAATCTATCCTGTACTTCGTTGAGAATTTTTGCATCACTTTCCTCAGAGACGAAAGTAATCGCTAGACCTTTGGTACCGAATCTACCAGCCCGAGCTACTCTATGCAGGTAAGTATCGGAATCTTCAGGCATGTCATAGTTGAAGACGATATTCACTCTTTCGATATCCATGCCTCTTCCGAAGAGATTTGTCGCGACCAAAATTCTCTGTTAAAATATTTTCTCGTCATATCATCGAAGGTATGATGTGTCATGATTGACTTACCTTTTGGAAATCTTTGAATTGCTGGTATCTCGACAATCTTTCCTCCTGATTCATGCCTCTGTGAATGCCGATCGCTGGGAAATTTTGTTCGGTGAGGAGTTGGGCCAATGCAACGCATCGTTGTACGGATTTAACAAATATGACCACCTGTACCGGGACAAATTAACGTATTATAACATCGTCGCATACTATTGCGGATTTAATCGGGATTAGAAGATCGTTAGAGGTCAGTGAGAGAGTTCAAGATCATGGAAAATCAAGTGAAATTGTTGTCATCATGAGTAGCACTTTTGAAAGGTGTATTAAAAAAACCTCTGAAAGGGATATTAGTAGGGAATCATTTTTTTTTAAATTTAATTTAGACATCTAATATTCTAAGAAATTAATTCAACAATATCTCGGCACATTTTGGATAGAATATACAATGAAAGCAAAAATGACTGGAATAGTTGGCAGTATTTTTCTAGTGTGTTTTTTTTATGTTACTAGCATGACAAGTACTTAACACTAGTAATTGATTATTTACAAGTTGTTGCTGGACAATAATTATGAAAATATATTTTAAATTTTAGACGTAAAATTTCAAATTTGGCGCGTTACGTTAGTTTACGTCATTGTATTATTACGTGTATGTATAATAGGGGCACGATAAATTCCAACGCGACGTCATACATAATCATCAAATATGCAATGCAACCATATAAATAAAACTGTTTTACATTAGTACATAATTATAGCAAAATACTTCATAAATTAAAGTAAATTCCAATGGATAACGCAACACACTGTGTTTTAATACAAACACTCGTTCTATCGAAGTTAAAAATGTAACAGAAATTGTTATTTACTTCATTATTATATTTTTCATATCGCAGTACTTTTACGTTTCTATTATTGGCTAGATTGAATACAATGTTGTCGGTTGTCTTTGGCCGGCCATTTTAAATATTGACAGTTCGTAGACTAGGTATTGTATAACCAAAAAAAAATGTATTAAAGATGATAATAACCTTAAAGTTTAGCAATTGTTATTTTCATATAATTCAATGCAAACATGGTTGGTGAACCTGAATTTTGACGTAACTACAAAGTTTTCTGATTTTCACTGAACATTTATATTTCTATCTTTATCTTCTAAAATACCTCGACGCGGCAATTTGTGATGCAAAGCTCTTCTTTTATGATTCTGATAATAGTTTTTATTAGTGTATCCGCCTGCATAGATAATAAGGTACAGTCGGTAAGGCAGGGGGCAAAAAAGGAAGGTACATGTATGTTAAAATGAAATATAATTTTTTCGAAGAAGTAAAGGTTATTTTTGGCCATATTTCTATATGAATAGAAGGGGGGAAGGAAAATGTCTTTTTTTGAAATCAAAACAAAAGATTCATAAAATGTCACAACAAGAATATCGAAAAGAAATCACATATATTCATCTCAGACAGCGCCGGTAATAATTTTCAGTTATTTAGTGTTTTTCTTATTCTTTAAGAGACTTAAAAAGTGTATTGTCATAGAACCCATGAATAATCGAATTTAGTAGTAATTAATAGTAAACCCTTTCCTGTACCCAAACCGTAACAAGATCATAACTTTTAATACAGATGGCACCACTATTTTAAAATCCTACACAGACAACTAAAAATAATGTAAGGGGCGGGGCCTGTACGTAAACATAATACCAGAATTTTCAAACTACGAACCGTGGGCCAATATAAACGCGCGAGAGCCACGAATCCGGTCTATGGCTCCCCCATCATAAGATGGCGGCGGGAATCAATGTGGCTCTTAAAACAAGCAAGTTTTGAAGGACGCTCGCCTTGTCTTTAACACCTAATATAAGCATACATTATGCGTATTTTAATTAGAAATGAAAATAACCAAACCAAATATTTAAAGAACAAAATCATCTCGAAAGGGGCAGAGACATCGTCAGATTTTAATGCAAGAAGCTTTCAAAATTTGAAACTACAAAGCAAGTTTCCGTTTTCAGCAATTTTTTTAATACACAAGATATTTTTGGACAAATAAAAAGAAATGAAAAGAAACCAAACATACCTGGTTGAACTCTAGTACATCTAATAATTCAAATAATTTTTTGTTTTTCTCGTTCTCCTTTAACTTAACATAATGCTGTTGCAAACCGTGTAGGGTTAATTTGGCTTCATCGTCAACGTATACTTCCATCGGCTGCAGACAGAGTAAGTAATTTATAAGTTTCCAATCCTTTCATCATATGTACCGAAAAAGAAATTCTTTTTGCGTTTAATTCTTTTTGATTTTGATTAAAGCGATGATGAAAGAAGTGATTAAATAATTAATATTAGTAATCGGTGTTACACAAATTAAATTTTTAATTTTAATTAATCGTGAATGGAAAAAGCAAAAAAATTTACTTAATTTGTGTAACAGTGCAAAAACCTATTCAATTAAAAAGATAAAAATTTATCGAGAGTGCCATGATTAAAATTCCAATTGTTCTCCTAATCCATCGAATTTTTTAAGTGGTTATCTAGCTTTTATGATCATTCCCGTTATACATTTTAAATCTTTTTAATTGAATACGTAATACAAAAAGGAAAACTGTAGTTACGAAGGGCCATAGTTTTCATCCGTCGTACATACAGTAGTTGCAGACATTTAACTGCGAGCGCATCATCCCAACGCTGCATCGAGTCTCCTTTTTGCTAACACGCACATCTTCACATTTTCGATACCAAAAAACCAAAATGGGCCAAACTTTATACATAAATCCATTTATAATAAGGCAATATATTCCAAGTAGTTCCGATGGTCGGACGAGGTATACTTTCCCGGGTTATTTTTTTAAAAAAAGTAAATATCTCAACGAAAACTTCGTACATATTTAGAAACAAGAATTTTGAAGCACTGTAGCGCAGCCAAGATGAAACGTAAACGAAAGCCGAAAAGTCCCTCGTAGTAAAATAGAAGCGCATCTTCTTTCTTGAAATCTTCACTCTGCCGCCATCCAATCTTCTTAGCCCTGTCCCACCCATATAGCCTACTCGTAGGGCTACAGCGCTCTAGATCGCGTTGATTTTACTCGGTTTTCTCAAATAACGCTTTGAAAACGGACGGTTAACGAACATAATTGGTGATGGAAATATATTGGTGTAATTGCAGAAGGATACGTTTCAATTATTGGAATGGGAGATTCTTAGAAATTTGATGGGAGGATAGTACAATGGTATTCGCTACATGAATTTGCACGTGTTAAATTATAACCGTTTACTTCGCGACCCCGAATTAATTTTTTATATCATTTCATTGTGAACAAGTTTCATACGACCCCGATTCTTTCATCATACATGCAGTTGTTGGTAGAAATTGAAGGATAGTAAGTTTCAATTACATCTTGCATAAATTTCTTGCACACGGGGCGGATGTCTTTGCTCAATGTTGCACTGAACATCATTACTTGCTTGCCATGGGGTGTATTACGGTAGATCTCTTGTACGTCACGTCTCATATCTAGAAACAAAAAGAAAATGCGAAGTTAATTTCCAATAGTTTCGTTGGCGAAAGGGAAATGCGTCACAAAAATGAAATCAGGATAGGCCCAATTAGCTTCATTGTTATAAATCAGCTGTCCCTACCTATCAGAGTCATCATATTGAAATATTTTAATGAGAATATGATTTTATCATTTAAACAATGACTCACCTAATAATTCCAACATTTTATCGCATTCGTCCAAAATAAAATGTTTCAAATTCTTCAAATTTAATTTCTTCGATCGTACAAGAGCCAAGATCCTCCCTGGTGTACCAACAACGATATGCGGACAGTTATTCTTCAATACCTCCTCATCTTTTTGTATTGGCAAACCACCAAAGAATACTCCAACTTTGATATTCGGCATATACTTGCTGAACCTTTCATACTCTTTGCTTATTTGAAATGCCAATTCTCGAGTATGACACATCACCAAAACATATACAACATTTTCAGTCGGCTCTAACTGCTGTAGAGTGGCCAATACGAAGACGGCTGTTTTACCCATACCGGATTTCGCTTGGCATAATATGTCCATGCCCAAAACTGCTTGCGGTATGCATTCGTGTTGAACTGAATATGAAGAATATGCCATTTAGAATCTCATAGTCATGTTAAAGTAAATTTTGCTTACCTTCCGAAGGGTGTTCGAAGCCGCAATCAACGATAGCCCGCAATATCTCGGGTTTAAGGAGGAAGTCGCGAAAACCGGAACTGTGAATAGATACGTAAGTACCTTTCACACTTTTCTTTTGGTCAACGGTACCATTTGCTTCATTAGCAGTTTGTTCGGTTTGTTCTTCGTCTTCGTAATCAAGAAGATCGTCCGCATCGGCCATTTTATCGATAGTTTTCTAAACGAGTTCGTCTGCAAAACAAACAACAAACATGTCCAGGAATTGCGCCCAATTTCATCATAATAAATTACGTTATATACGTAGTAAATAACAAAACTACCTTGCTTAGAATAAAGTTATGCATATACAAAAATAAAAATAAAGAAAAAAATTACTAATTAATGCAATATAAGCAAGATGTTTGAAGATTTTAACAAAATAAAGGCAAACACTTACCAAGCACAACGTAACGTCCGAACAATACCAATAACACAACGGAAATGAAGCAACCAAACAGGTATGCATCCTTATGAAGTTAGTACATATCCCATTGCGCGTGCGTTAGATGTATGACCAAACTTGAAACATAAATTCCCCTATTGTAAATAATTTGAATTAAATTTAAAATTATTTTTTTGTTTTAAAGGAATAATTTGTTTATATTCCTAAATTATTGTCTCACGTCTATTAATTTCTTGAAATGAATACGTAAGCCCCCACGGCCAGAGTCAGTAACAAACGAACTACTTCGGAATTTGACCGTGTCATAATGAGATATGTAGAAATGAAATAAGAATAAGAGGAAAATAAAAAGAAAAAGGAAAAAGGGGGCTGAAACACCCACCTTCTCCAAAGTGGTTTCGCCTCTAGATTTAAACGTCGAGTTACCGTCCCACTTTGGTTTCCCTGTTTCTCTTGAAGAAGCCTCCTACGACGGAGGCGAAACATCCAGATCTCACCCTTCCTTTTCTTTTCTTTCCCCCTTCTCTTACTCTTTTTACCTTTTTTATTTCTTTTCATTTTACTCTTATTTTATTTCTACACATCTCATCATGACACGGTCCAATTCCGGAAGTAGTTCATTTGTTAATAAATTCTTTTTGAAATTTTCTCTTTCCTCAATAAATGTTACCAACTTTATATCATTATTACCATTTAATTCATATAATTGATTCAAACATAAATAACAAAACTATATAATATTATATATTTTAATTTAAAGCCAAAACAAAAAACTATAACAGACTAATGATGATCAGTATCTAGAACGAATCTCAATCCACAATATCCACATATATGATTCCCAGGTTTATCCTAAAAAAAAGAAATTGAATACCAAACATCTCATATATCATTCAAAATTCATTAAATTCTAGCTTACTAAGTTGATAAACACTTTAGGATGCCCTGTCGGGCCACTACCACCATCACACCAAACAACACGGTCTTTACATACTTTCGGTGGTACCTCATCGATTAATTTAATAGCCCAATTTGGGTTGACATGCTTAGGTCTATCGATGAATCTCGCTAATCTGTAATCGTCCGCCTCCCATTGCTACAATATAAATACTGTTTCAGTTACCTTTTATTCAAGTCAAAAGATATTGTGCAAGAACGTAACCTGTCCTGTATGAGTGACTTTTTCTTGGGGCACCCAATCTGAAGCGTATTTAACTGCTCGTAGATTTTTGTAAACGCATACAGATTTGAACAATTTAGTGCTGCTTTGCAACCCGATTATATATCGAGAATTTAACATTTTGTACGTCAAATATTTATGACAAGTTAGTGATTTTCTTATGTAATTTTAGGGTAAATTTGAATTTGGTTATTTTGGTTTTTTGGAGTTGTAGATTTCTGAAATTTCGAATTGTTGGATATTGAATCTATCTGTTCTCAATAAAATCTCTAACAAGCAACTGCGTTTTAATTGTTTGATTAAAGGAAATACACAACTTCTTTCTACATAACAACTCAAGCTATCTCATTGATGCTATGTGTCTCTAGAGCTACCAACTGTATTTTATAAAGTCTCCCTATTAAGATCTTACTTAGATAATAATATTTAACAGAATTAAAAATTGAAAAATTAGTTGGTTATATAAATCGGATAAAGGCTTAGTGATTTTTTTCAATTGATTAATTAATAACTTAAGTACCATCTAGAGGCAGATTCGTAACCTATTAAGTTTCTCTATTTTATATATCCTCTAGAGGGCAGTGTTAACAATAGGTAATGCAGTTAACTATAATAAACTAGCAGATCGAGTACTTTATGCAAAGGAAAAGAATGTAATCAATTAATTATTTTAGCTTCTCAAGATGAAAAATTAACATACGAACACGTACTTATATTTCGTTGGCATTGCCCTCATTTGAAAAAGGTAATACGTAAGCAAAATCGCTACGAAATAGCTTATTAAATAGGTGTGAGTATTTGTTTGTTGTTTATTTTAGCATTTATTAGTTCTCTTATTGCTGCAGGCTTGTGATGATGATGACTACGTGTTAATCTATTTAAATGGTAAATTTATACAACAATAATTGAACGTAACAAAAATACACTTTAATCGTAAATATAAATTCATTGAAATAAATGTATTATCTGTATTTGTAAAATGTGATATATCTCTGTTAACAACGCATTATATCCTTATCGATATTCTTATCTGTTATTCATAAATATTGTTTGTGCGTTACCATGTTTGAAGTATGTGTAAGGTTAAATTATATAAAAATATGAAGAAAATTTTGTTTGAATAGCTTATTTTTTTTTAATAATAAATCTTTTAAAAGTATCTGATTTAGTTTACACTATTCATAGTATTATTTCAATACTTTTAATCGTTAAAATGCCGCATTCCGTTCGTAATTTCTACGCTAACTAATCCCATTCTATCTCGATCTTGCAAAACGACCTTAAATAGCTAGGATATTCCATTTTAGCACGCGTAAATTCGATATGAATCAGTCATGAGTAGTCGGTTTTCTCGACGGGGGCAGCCGTTAATTCCGCGCATATTTTTCGGGAAAAAAAAGAGATAATCCATAAAACGTAACAGTTTCTATCGAACAAAGAAATCTGGCGGTCGGTCGCGATGTTTGCGTACGCAAGACGTCGGCCGACGTATTTTTTGTGACATCAACTTCCGCTATTAATAAAAGCGTTACTGTTGATGCGCATAAAGATCTCTGTCTAAACGTCGCTAAAGCGGAAAATCCGTAATTATCAACCTTATTGGCGGCGTTCGTATCGCCGACCGTTTTCGTTCGGGATCGTTCGGCAAGGCCGCGACGCGATTGGCCCGAGACACGTTGAAAGTAGGTTGTGACGTCACGCCGTAAAGCTATAAGTATTGGTAGCGTGGCGGGCATTCGTGCATTTCAGTAGAAAGTTTGTTGTGGTGCGGATAAGGCTTTTTCTAACCTTAAAAGAATTGTGTTTTAAAGCAGTTATTTGTGTTGTTTCTTTTATACGGAATCGAGTGACTCATACACCTGTGGCGTGACGCATCTTCCTATTATCGTTATTATCATTTTATTGCGGTTATTCGGAGCAATAAGGAGAGAATAAAGTAGCGTTAAAACAACGAAGTGCGTGTTAGATTTTCTTTCGTTCTGTCCGTTTTGCGATGGCCAGTGAAGCGCAACGTTTAATCGGTATTTCTCTAACGAAAATAGCTCAATCGAGAGCCAATCGCGGAGGTGTTAGTTTACACAAAAACCTGTTGGTGGCGACCGTCCTCCAGAAAGCGCGCTATATCTTCATGGAGGAGGCGTACAATATGGTGCATTATCAATCGCCGACGCCAGCCCCTTCGAGGACGAATTCCCGAGAGGATCTGGTGGCTTTGACCGCCGAGGAAGCCGGAATAGACTCAATGCCTCTCTCGGAAGACGTCGAGGAGGCGTCTAACTTAGAATTCTTACAACCGGCGTGCGTGAAGTGCGCCGAAAACCAGGATAAAGAGAACCAACCGCCTTTCAGTGGTAGCAATCATAGCGGTAGCAGTAGTAGTAGTAGCGGTGAAGTGACATATTTGGACCTCGACAAATCGCAAACGACTAGTGTTTTACGCGAACGTAGCAGCTCGCCTTGCCTGAAGAGACGGCGGGCGGTGACGGATTGGGAAACGGAAGAGGCGGTGCAATCCATCCTACCGAAGAAGATCAAATGCAACACCACCACCACCAGCAACAGCAATAATAATACGGAGGAGGGTGACGATTCGGTGTTTCTAGACGACGCCACGATCCTTTCGGATAACGTGACGAAAGAACTGGAAGAATCGGAACGTTCTTCGGGTCACGACGTCAACGGTTGTCAATCGGCCGGTTCATCTGCTATGGAAATCGACCGTATCACGTCTTTAGTGTCGATTTTTAGTTTCGGAATGGGGGATGGAAAGTTAAACCGCTCAGTTTCAACGCCCGATCTGTGCTCGGCCCAGGCGAAGGATACGGGAGACGCGCTTCAGCAAAGACAATTTATTGCCATGACTGTATAACTGTTGGTTTAGTGGTTTTTTTTTTTTTTCCTTTAAATACTATTGTCAATATTTTCGATTTTAAAGATACGAACGCGATACGACAAAAGGAACGCCAGATCATAACAGAAACGGTTTGAAATCATTGCCAGATAGATTAAATTTTTTAAATTCCAATATGTTTTTTCTATTTTTATTTTCGAAGTCAGTGATCTCTTAATTAGATTAAATAATATTAAACAAAAAAAAAATGGATCATAATAGTGAATAAAGAATTAATAAGAAATTAGAAAAAAAAACAAAGGAACAACGATGATGACGTAACGTAATTTTCTTTTTTTTTGTTCTGCACGATACGAGTCAAAATAGCGTCTTTCTAAGCGAATAAATTCCTTAAATAAATCGGTTTTATTTATTCTTTTCTATATGTAAATATAATCTAATATTTCATTTTTTTTTTCGGGCATTATTTAATATTTATACAAAGAGAATGCATTGTGATATTACTATATTTTCCCTCCTTTTTTTATATAAAAAAAAATCGCGACACTATTTTGATTCACGTAATTAAATTAAATAACGTAATTTATACGGGGTGCGCAAAATAATTTTTTTTTTTTTAATTTTTCTCCCTTAATACATGGATTTCTCCTCAGCGACCCCATCGTCCCCTCGGGATTTTTTGAATAATGTGATAGTGAGAAAAAATGTTAACTAATTGTATTTTTATATTCTATAAATACCTAGTAATAATTATTATTAGTATCGTAAAAATGGCGAGCTGTGTGTAAGAAAGTGTATTATTTTTTAATATCGTTGTTGTGTTTAAAAGAGATAAAGGAAGTAAAAGGAAGCTGCATAGAGAAATAAAATAATAAAAAAAAATTACGTAACATTCCTAAGATGATATTTTTGTTTTTGACGTAAAGGTCGAAAAATTATTTTAATTTTTTTTTAACATGGGGAAAATTTTCTGATTCTCACCATTATTCAACGAAAAAGATGTTTTTCCGTTTTTAATATGCAGCTTTCCTTGTTGGTATAATTGTAAATAATATAATTTCTTTTCATATTACTCTGTTTTAGGAGTATGTAATTTTATTATTGTAAATAACTTTCATTTAATAATTATATATGATTTTAATTTGTATTGGAAAATAAAACTTTGAAATATATCCATTTTCTTATAATTTATTCCCTTAATACCTTACAAAAAAAAAGGAAGTGGAAGATACTAAGAACTAAAAATATATTAAATCATATTTACTAAGATTATCTAGAAATCGACAATCTGACCTTTTCCCGTATAAAATCCTATTTATCGTTGTTATCGTTATCTCCATTTTATCTAACGTTTGTAGTAGACGTTTGACGAAGTAAAATTATCAAACAATGGAATTGTCCAATCGAACGAGCTTTTCTATATTAAGTTACTAAAAGAGAAAATAATTAGCGAATTACAGGTTGAATTTTATGAATATTATATATAGTATTTTGACAGGCAAATTGAGATAGCCTCCTACGATCCTTTTCGTGTAAATATCGTAATGTAACATGTTGAAAAAGGAACCCAGGGTTTTTTTCGTATTTGCAACGAAGGGGAATGATACGATTGAATCTTACATTCCTTTGCATGTAGAAAATACACAAAATATTGCGACATGAATGCCGCGTATAATGTTACGATTTTTACTCACTTGCATCATTCTATAGAGTTTGGTTGCATCATCAGCGTAGAAAATGATGTAATCTTACGGTCACAGATAAACAAATAATTCAACAATTCGTGTGTAAATGACGCTAATACAGCATGTCTTAAACTAACGCACGTAAATTAGAATTATTAAAAAAAAAACAAAAATAGTATTAATAAATAAGTATATACACTATTGCTCATGGAAGTCTGGAACAGTTGGAGTATTTTAAGGAAGAAGGCAGTATTACCGTAAATTATATTTTAGCATAGTTAAATACTATTTGCTTTTAGCTTAAACAAGCATTTATTTTCGGATTAAAAGTTACTGAAATTATTAATATTGTAATTTTTGCTTTATTAAGTGCTGTAGATTCTATATCTCAATTTTTCAGGAAAATGGGAGGAAGTTTTTTCTGAATTCAAAAATTAATATCTATTAAACTATAGTCCTTTAACGAAAAGACATTGTTCAAAGAACAAAATTTTGCTTGAGTTACATATTCATTGAGGTTATTTTATCTTACGTTTCGCCAATCTTCAATTGTATAATGTTGACGTTTTGCCTATTCATAACGGGGCTTCGTACAATCTTCTACATACTACAGGCCTGGATATTTGCACTCCTTGTTGAGACATTACATTTCATATTTCCTTGCCGGATAAATCTCGGTTTTCAGTTACTAGTTGCAAGATACGTTACCCATCTCGATTAGTAGTGATCCCTTTTTTGGTACAAAACGCTCTTCCAGTACTTGTATCTTTTCTTTAATAAAAATGGCGATTCGTTTCACTGTTTCTCCTGATACTTCTTGTTCCACTTGCAATTTTGCGTTGAGAATATACTCCTGCACCCAGCAATGCCTCAATACGCAGTTTTTTTTTCTTATTTGGTATGTCCTTTGTTTAACCATAGCAAAAAAAAATATAAAGCGCATACAAGCAATAACCTAAAATGCAATACTAGCTCGTAAATACGGATAAAACGATAAACAGATAAATATTCTTTCTACGAATTACTGCGTCTTTCAATCTTGTTTCCACCCATCTTTTATACAGTACAGAAAAGATTCATGAGGGGGATAAGAATATGCACGAGGTCATTAAGTGGCACTTTCTCAATTTCTTAGAAAGATTTTTAGATAGGTATTGTAGACCCTATTCATAAATTCTATACTTGTGTTTGTAAATTATCGCGTTGGAAACACACAAAAGCTGAAATTTATAAGGTGGCCTTAATAAAATAGACAGGGACTGTAGATGTGCATTTCATATGCGAAGAAGATATCGTCAGTAGATATACAAGACTCCTTACAAATTGGAGGAGATATTTTATGTATGCGCAAATAATATAGGGAGAAGACAAATTATGTAAGAAGTGTGTTGGTTTTATCGGAAAAACTACTAACATAAGAAGGAACCAATAGTTTTTAACAAAGATCTAAACCGTAAATGTGGTAATGCGGAGGCTGTAATGGTCAAGATGTTTAAAAAAAAATTGCGTTTACCCTGTTGAAGTCAATTTTATTCTATTAAGGGCTGATTTATTCACATTCTGATAATTGCAGGTAGCGCAATCTAACGGATAAACACAAAGACGTGTTTATTCACCTTCTGACAGATAAAACGCAGTTGGTAAATTGCTTATCAAAGGGATAAATTTAGCTGTTGTTAAATTCTCCCGATAAATGTGCATCTATCGGATATCATAACCTCACTTTATATCGTGCGTTTGTTGTCATATAGAAATATTCTGAATGAATATGGAATTTCTTGAAGATTTTGGAGATGTTTTTATCGCAGAGGAAGTTCAAGCTTATTGTTAATAATTTTCTTGGTTTTATTTTAAATTTACTAAATTTTATTTTATTAATTAATATTTAATTAATCATTTCAGACAAATAAGCATTAACAAAATTAAATTTCTTCTACTCCTTTTTCAAGATTTTTATTTTTAGTTCATGTTCTTTCTCCAAATAATCCAACTGTCACCCCTTAATTTTAATATCTAAATCTTTGACTTGAGATTCTTTTTCAACAATTATTAATTGCTTTTTTAAAAGATCTGATAGATGCATCAGCAATCATCACAAATATTAATTTGTTTTTTAGGTTATTCATAATTTTATTTCATAATTCGCAAAATTAGTTGGTCCATCTTTTTCTTTTATTATGACATTTTCTAATACCTTTTTCCGTTTGACGAACTGTATGTACAAGAATGTTAGGTTATGTTCAAATCGAAACTGTATTATGTTTCCCCTATACAAAAATTTTAGTTATAAACTGTATTTTATTCTATATGTCATTGGGTTATTTAAATATCTTTATTGCCTTCCTGCAGGAATTAAACTATATTTTCTAAAACAATTTGTAATGCTTTTGTGGGAAATGGCTACAATATTTTTTGTTCTATTGGAACCTTCTTGAACTAGAGTGCGGAACGATATTAATTTCTTTTTCTGGAGTTTATATAACTATCCTTTTGTCAAAACCATTTTTTTTGTATGTAGGAAAAATAACATATACTCTGTTTCTTATAAAGATTCTATATTTGTATTTAATGTATATTTCGCGTATATCCTAGGCATATCTTTAGTAGTTTAGTTGTTAAACGTCATATCTACATAGATACATAAATATAAGTAATGTTGTATGTAAATACATTATAATGTTATTATACATAATTACAAAATTACCCTATGATATTACAATTAAATGGAAAATATATTATACTAATATTACAATAAACAGTAGATATGTGATTAAGAAAATATACAATTGTAGCAATTTGCTATAATGTTGTGCTAATGAAACACAAGGAAATTAGGAGAATTTGTAGGTCGAAAGGAAATTTAAAAAGCAATTTTATAATGGTGACAGATCGTTATATAAAAGTGTTCTCATATTTTTGCATATAT